>CM021765.1:120473481-120525954 GCA_011076525.1 Nettapus auritus | reverse complement strand
TGAGGTCTCTTCCAACCTAGAAATTCTGTGATTCTGTGATTCTGTGATTTTTAACATTAACATTATTTTTAATAGGAAGAATAGTTAGGAGAACTTCCCAACAGAATGAAGAGTCTTTCCTGGTGTCAGTGATAGATTAAGGATTTTGGAGTACGCAAGGTCTATGCAGAGCAGGTCAGGTGTGCCAGACCTGTGGACACAGTAAATAAACACAATAAGTTCCCTGAGTCCTTGTAATTGTGAGGTAGCAGGAAGGCTCAGAGAGGTCAAGCCCCCTAAACACCTATAGACTGTGTGGAAAAACTACAACTGGGTACTGCCATCCATGAGGTTTAGGAGTGAACAGCTAATGTGAAAAAAGGTAAGTGAAACCATGTAGCCATTAGAACTGTTTCCCTGTTGTCACAGAAGCTATGTCTGTACCATTATTATTGCCTGGAAAGATCATGGAGCAGATCCTGCTGGAAATTATGCTAAGGCACGTAGAAAATAAGAAGGTCACTGGGGACAGCAAACATGGCTTTACTAAGGGCATTTTGTGCCTGACAAATCTGGTGGACTTCTATGATGGGGTTACAACATTGATGGATAGGGGAAGAGCAACTGATGTAATCTACCTGGACTTGTTCAAAGCATTTGACACTATCTTGCATTATATCCTTGTCTCCAAATTGGAGAGACATGGATTTAATGGATGGACCACTCAATGGGTAAGGAATTGGCTTGATGATTGCACTCAAAGGATTGTGGTCAGCAGCTCAATGTGCAGGTGGAGATCAGTAATGAGTGGTGTTCCTTGTGGGTCAGTATTGGGACCGGCACTGTTTAAAGTGTTTGTCAGTGACATGAACAGTAAGACTGAGTGTACTCTCTTCAAGTTTGCCAATGACACCAAGCTGTGTGGTGCGGTTGACATGCTGGAACGAAAGTATACTATTTAGAGGGACCTTGACAAGCTTGAGAGGTGGGCCTGTGTGAACCAGATGAGGTTCAACAAGGCCAAGTGCAAGGTCCTGCACCTGGGTCAGGGCAATCCCTACCAGAGAATGGATTGAAAGCAGCCCTGAGGAGAAGGACCTGGGGGTGTCAGTTGATGAGAAGCTCAACATGAGCTGGCAATGTGTGCTTGCAGCCCAAAAAACCAATTTCCTTGACTGTGTCAAAAGAAGCATGGCCAGCAGGTTGAGGGAAATGTTTCTCTTTGTCTACTCTGCTCTCATGACACCCCACCTGGAGTACTACTGCATTCAGCTCTGGGGGCCCCAGCACAAGAAGGACGTGGACCTACTAGTATGAGTGCTGAAGAGGGCCATGAAGATGATTCAAGGGGCTGGAGCACGTTTCCTATGAAGACAGGCTGAGAGAGTGGGGCTTGTTCAGCCTGGAGATGAGAATGCTCAGGGGAGACCTTGCAGTACTTAAATGGGGTTTACAGGAAAGCGGGGGAGGGACTCTTTGTCAGGAAATGTAGTGATAGGACAAGGAGGGGTGTCTTTAAACTGAAAGAGGGTAGATTTAGATTGGATAAAAGAAGGAAATTTGCTCTGAGGGTAGTGAGGCACTGGACAGGTTGTCCAGAGAAGCAATGGATGCCCCATCCCTGGAAGTGTAAAAGACCAGACTGGGCAGGGCTTTGAGCAACCTGGTCTGGTAGAAGGTGTCTCTGCCCATGGCAGGGGAATTAGATGATCTTTAAGGTCCCTTTCAATCCAAACCATTGCATGATTCTATGAATGCCAACACAAGCAAATTGCAACCACATGTGATAAGGTTTGGGCTGTAAGAAAGCTCATATGTTATGGTCACAGCCAAGCCATACATGACATTTGTTCTGGTCTTCATTAGTTATCCAATACCTTTACTATGTTCTTCCAGGAGATGGTCCATCTTTCAGGCTATCCATTGAGCAGGATTCTACCAAAAATATAAAACCAAAAATATATATCACTGTGTGATTCAGTTAATGAGTTTCTCGGCAATGGAGAATTTTGGTTTGTAGCACTTTGGGAACTGCCATGCTGAAGCATATCAGAAGCCCTTCTGCTTTTTGTCTCTGCAGGATTTTTTTTTTTTTAATGTAGAAAAAAAAAAAAAATGGTGAAATAATCAGACCAGCACATAGCTTTATTTTTATACCTTAATACATAGGACAAAGCTGTCCTTATTCTGTAAACTTCATATATTAAGGATTCTTTCTAGACTCTAGTCATTGATGGAGGAGTCAGTGCCATTGATGATCTGGTTTTGGCTACAGAAGTCCTAATATAAAGTGAACAAGCTGTGAAAGTTATTGAAAGCTATTCAGTGTGAGTGTTAAATGGCAGTTTCACGTTTATAAACAGAGTTTATGAAGTAGTGGAAAAAAAAAAAAAAGAGATGCCCCTTGTGATTAAATTTAAGGAAATGATGTTTGGAGATGCATCAATTTCTCTATTTTTCTCACTGATTTCTAGTTTCTTGGAGATCAGTGTTTTTCAGTTGCAGTTTGTTTTCTAATGTAGAAAGAAAATAGGCTCCGTCACTATATGAAATATACTGTTTAGATGTGACTACACGTTGGCATTAGGATTACAACCAAAACATCCAAACTCTCTTTCTAAAATTGTCTCTCTTTCTTCTGTTTTTATTACAGTACTTCTACATAACTGATTCCTTTTTTTAGAAGGAATAATATACTGTATCTTTGTTTAATGGTGGTAAAGTTAAATTACTTAGAAAATCTGTTACAACAGCTGTCATGTGTATCTTTTTTTATTTATTGCTAATTAAGATCTCGTACAGAATGACTTCTGGGGTCACCCTCGAGAGCATAGCTCTTGTAGTTCTTACTATTTCAATCTGTCAGCGCAGAAGATTAACTGCAATGTAACCTGGGTATTAAAGCCTCAAATAAGTAAAGCTAGTTTCATTACTAAGACAAAACCAACAAAAAACAAGTGCAACAACAAATAAACAAACAAACCCCATAAAAATAGCATATACACATAAACACATCTTAAACAGTATTATTGGCTGACAGCTTTGTTTTTCTCTGTGTCTGCATTTGGGGTGAATATTTCATCCACTAGTAACATTAGAAGAAAGTTAATTAGGTAACTTCCTCAAACTAACCAATGTTGTAGTTGACATCAGGATGCAGTTCTTGAAATTGGAGTGCATGCCTTATGTTTTTGCCAATTAGAGCACAAACCCACCAAAATCTTCAGCTCTTTGTCCAGATCTTGAGAAAGGTATATTCTACTTCATGATTTTACATTTTGGCAACAATATTATAGGCTTCAGTGTTCTTATGCTTCATGGCCCAAAGATCACTATTAAAGATAACACAGGACTATAAAACCAATGTAAGGTAGACAACACCTAAGTTTTTTGAAAACAGTGTTAGTATATTTATTCTTAATCCAATTCTGCTGCAGACTAAGTCACTTCCTTCTTTGTTTCTGCTCTAACAGGCTTCACTGGGAAAAACATGATCAGGAAACTTGGGAAACAGAGAGATTTTGACATTTTGAGGTTAAACTGAAAAGAAACTCCTTGGCAGAGAGTACATTTCATGTTTTGCAAAGTGTTGCATAAGGACTAACAATTGTTGCTTTTTCTCTTTATTTACAAAGTCAAAATCAGTTAAAGGTGCTATGATCCACACTGAAGAAACTGTGGTCTGTACTCTGTAATTTAAACAGGTTTAGGCTTGTCTATTTTTTTCCTACCAATTTATGATTCCATCAATATTATAAAACACTTTTTTCTTAGTTTATTTGGGTTAAATTCTGTGATTCTGTGATTTTTGCTTCTCAGTATGGGAATGGTAGAATTTAAGTGTCTTTTTCATACTCATTCTGAGGTAAATATAAGGTTTTGTAAAATTTAATCTGTTTTTGTTGTTTTAATAATTTTTAAAGCACTGATTTATAGTGTCAATAATACAGTATTCATCATGATTCATTTGGCAATTTTATCAACATATATCTCTAATATAGCATGCCAAATATGTGGCACTTTGTGTTATAAAACGTGTATCACATTTTCAGTGATGTTGGAAATGCCCTAGTAATTTTCATCTTACAAATTTTTCATTCAAATAAACAGAAGAGAACTGTGGATTAAATACAATAAGTATAGCACATTTTAAATGAATTATGACATTTTTTGATGTTAGGCATGAAAATCACTGGTCTATGCACCATCTTTCATTTAAAAACAGTTGGGGTCAGACAACGTATATTTTTATAACTAATCTGATTTTCCATGAAAGCATCAGTAGCAAAATTTCTCTGGGACAGCATTATAAGTACATTCATGTAGGCAGCCCATACTGTTTTCTAAATGCAATTTTGACAACCCTCATGAAGTAATAGTGTAATACTTTGTACCTCATTATGTATAATTATATCTTATCACATTCAGAAGTTGCTAAAAGAGAAAGGCAAATGTATAAAAGCGTGAAAGAATACACAGATTTGGCAAATATGCCAGAAATGGTGATATACTGTAGTGAGAGCTAAGTAACTGGTATCATATAGTATGTTTCTTGAACAACCATGACTTTTATTGTGCTCCATGGCAGAGTTTAGCTTCAGAAGTTAAGCTGAAATCAATTTACAGAGCAGAGATGCCAGAGGAAAAAAATATAATAATGATAATTAAAAAAAAAAAAAAAAAAAAAAACTGTGTGTGCACCTTAAACAAGTGTAGTACATATATTTATATTTCCAGTGGTCTGTAGTATAGTATCTTTACCCAAGTAAAATCAAGAAAGAACTTGATTTTGTCTATGCTTTGAAAAATTGTGAACTCTGCTAAAAGTAAAAGAGGGTGTAACATGGTGAAAAACAAGAGTTCTGCATACAAATTATCTTACTGCTTACTTTGATGAAGCAAGAAAAAAAAAAAAAAGTAGAAACATTGAACATCCTGTACTTGTCACGATCCACAATTTGTGAATGTCTCTTACCATAGTCCTGGCAGATGCTTTGTGTAAGAGTGATTGACTTCAGTGAAGGTATTAGTCAGCCCATACCAGTCCTCCCATGCTCAGAAACTGCTACTCCTATGCTGAAGGCTCACTTCAAGCTCTTAAATTATGCTGATGTCTATCACTGAGATATACAGGTTGAACAGAGTGTCTCTTAACCTCATGTTGTAGTTCACTGAAATTGTTAAAATGCTCTAAAGAGTAGAACATTTGTCACATTATTCTGGATAGGAAAAAAATGTTTTACATTGGTGTCTCACTAACTACCCAATTATCTTAATGTTTGCTAAACACTGAAGACTCTTAAGAGTCCCGTGAAGTAAAAAGTAGTTCATATGTGTATTCCACAGATATAGAAATTGTAGAACAGAGAAGTTAACATATTTCTGATGACTAGAAATTTCAAAGTGGAGTCTAGCTTGTAACAGCTAAAGTGGCCTCTCATAAAAATTCCTCAACTAAACAAAACATTCAATACATTTATTTATCTAACTTATCTTCTGAATACTTTATTATTATTATTATTATTATTTTTATCCTAATCTGTGACTTCTGTTTCAGGTGTCTGAGAAGTATCAAATTGTTTTACCACAAATTAAATAAACACCTTTAATTATTGTTGAATTCTCAGGTTTTGTATCAATCTATGTATTCAAAAGGGAGGAGGTACTCCAAAGACATATGTGAAACTTAGAAAATCATGTGATAAAATATATATCTATGTAAATGTACATTAAAGTAAATATATTAAAAAGTATATATATAAAGTAAACCATAGAGAGAAAATAGGAGTTTTAGCTCAGGTGTAAATGCCTGCAGTGTGATCTTCT
The DNA here is from genome assembly GCA_011076525.1 of Nettapus auritus. NCBI lineage: Eukaryota > Metazoa > Chordata > Aves > Anseriformes > Anatidae > Nettapus > Nettapus auritus. The sequence continues at coordinate 120,520,149 of CM021765.1, read as the reverse complement.
AATGTTAGGTAACATTAATCTAAGGTTTCATTTGTTTCTTGAACAAAAATTGTTTTCCTTAAAGCAAATATTTTGTTCTAACTTCATAAACAGGTAATAGTCAAGACTATCTAGGTCTCCCTGACATGGAGACATGTCTTTCATCTGGAGACTCTCCTGTGGTTCCTGAGCTTTTTCTTCTTTCCCCAGGTTTCAGAGCTGCAGAACTTTCCCAGAAACCTTACAAGGGATCATGACACTGATGGTTTGTAGATGCAGGACTCCAACACTCATTCCCTGCTGGGGAATCCTATATTTAGATTCAAAGTGTTCTGAACTCTTTAACTTTCCTTAGCTCTTTCGTGCTTCCCTATCCTGACAGCCACAATGATGGCAGTAATAGTTACAGCTCCGATTCTCTTTCCTTTGCAGAAGTTACCTACATTTTGATATGTTGAGGTTTGGAAATCCCATTTACAGATGAACAATTAGGATCATGTTTCCAAAAGTCATTCAGCTCCTCAGTCTTCAGTATCTGGTGTGGCAGAAAATGCAAAACCCTTGACAGTCTAGAACAGTAAGCTCAGAGGCAGATATGAGATACTAATGCAATTTTGAGAGTTAGAAAACTTAAAACTGTGTTTTTGTGGTCCTTATGTACTGTGTAAATTTAAGGTGTACCTTGATGAGAAATTAATTCCTGAAGTTTCATGTTGTTTCTTTTTGTTTGTTTGTATTTAAAAATGAGAATAACCACATAATTTTGGAAAATATCTAATATGTTTACTGGAATTCGGAAAAAAAAACAAACAAACAAACAACCTTTTATAGATAAAAACAATAGTTTATTGAACTCTTTGAACACTTTACTAGCCCTATCAAATGCAGTATCTTAATTATCCACTAAAGGAACTTTCTCTTTCAATGCCTAGAAAATGTATAAAACCAGTGCAGTGATCTCCTGATTACTGCATTAGTTAGTTTCCTTTGTCTTGCTTTGCTTTAATGAGAGATATGAATAGAACATAGGGCAGAGCCTTGCACTGACCAAAAAGTCCTGGCATGTGTCTTTTTTTTGCAGAGAAATACCAAATACATTCTGATATCCTAAATACTTATGGGGAGTAAACCAAGATCACATTTATTAGTTATATTGACTATGGATGCAAAGTCACTTTATATCCAGCAAAGAGCTGTGCTATTCCATGTAGAAGCCCAGCCGACTTCCAGAGGTTTTCTGAAATCATTTAAATATTTTTTTATGATTCTGTAGCATTCATTTTAGAAATACATGCATTTTATAGGTTCACTTTCTAAAGGATGATTCAGAAATTCTACGCAGAGTGTACTTTTGCATAAACTGGTAGTGATTTGTTAAATACCCCTAGAACCTTACTGGTTTCATTCTTTTTGACTAGGAATAAATTTACTTGTTCATGTGCCATGCAGTTCATATTTTGTTTATGCTGACTGTGGCTGAGCTGCATCTTTCACGAAGAGAACGAATAGTCACTGAAATAATAATTGCTGTTCTTTCTGTCATCCTAGATTGAATTTTGCCCATTCATTCTCATAAAGAGCTCAGGAGGGAACCCAGCAGTTTAAAGATAATCTTAGTTTAGATACCAATGTTTTTTATCTATAAAAGATACAAAGAAAGAATTTCCATAACATCTTTCAGAAGTCTTCCCTTTTAAATGAAGTAAAACTAATCAGCAAATCTTAGCTATTTTGTCATATATAATTATCAAACAGCCGTTAAAATCCTAACCTCATCAGGTTTTGATGTAGAAAAAAAAAAAAAAAAAAAAAAAAAGAAGAAAGATTGGAGCTCACACAACATTGGTGCTTGTTTTGGGAGCTGTAATGTAACCTATACTCAGACAAGTACCACATTGCATGGAAATATGTTGGCCCTTGAGGATGGTATCTTCAAAGACAGCAGAAACAAAGGACCATAAATTTAAAGACAAAGAGGATTGATTTTCATTTTAGTGACTGTTGAATAGTTTTTTTGTGAGTACAATGAGACATATGCAGATTCTGAGTCACATAATTGTTAAGTGCTGTATTATCTTTTCTACACTCATTATGAAAGCATCACTTGCATATTTGCATGGAAAATAACAATAAATTTTAGAGATAATACTAACCACTTTATGGAAAAATGTATTCATAAAGGCTGCATCATGGAAATGGCTTTGAAATTTTACACTAGCTACCCAATTAAAAAAAAAAGAAGTGATAATATCAATTTTCTAAAACAACTTTGCAATGAAATTGTAGTCTTGTAAAGCTTATATTTCAGCCCACATATCTTACAACAGATTGTGAAATGAAAGGTTTGGTATGTAGTAGACCAGTTACTCTTTTTCTTTTTCTGATACTGCATTTTTGCACTCACACAATTACATCAATATCTGAAGAGCAATAAGGACATAAGGTGGGTGATTTATCCCATCCTAAGCTACCTCTGTAAACTAGTTGGGTGAATTTCCTCAAGAAATATATATTATACACTTCAATGACTGCAGAGGTGTCCTTGATAGACTAGCTTAAAGTCAGGTGACATTAGCACTGCATTTCCCATTTAAACAGATTGTTGTAATTCTCTGAAATTCAAGAAAGCCCAGAACCCACCGTCTGTATCAAGTCAGATATTTATCTAGCAGGATATGAACTAACCTGATCAACAAATTCTGTGGTCATCCAAGCACCTGCTATGTTGGACTACTTTCCTCAAATTGCCTCCTCCTTTGCAAGTAAAGGGGTCTTGGGGGGGTTCACACAAGCACTTTGTGGTGCATGTCCAGGTAATAGGAAGGCCTTACTTTGGCCTACCTAGCTTACAACCATTGCTCCATTGCTCTAAATATCCATTGATGGATATTTGTAACAGCGCCCTTTGGTTAATTTCTAATCTTATTGCTAATTGGCTAATATAAGTAATTAAGTAGCATCTGTAGCAAGCAGTACTGGGTCTGGCTGGAATTGAGTTAATCTTCACTGTCGCAGCCTGATGGTGCTATATTTGGATTTCTGACTAACAAACACAAAAAAATGTGTTGTTGTGTTGGGTCTGTTTGGGATGGAGTCACCTTTCCCTACAGCAGCCCACACAGTGCTGTGCTCTGCACTCTTATCTGGAACAGCACTGGTATCACACCAGTGTTGTGTCTATTGCTGCATAGTGCTGGCACAACATCAGGACTCCCTCCAAGCCCCCAGGAGCCAGCAGGCTGAGGGTGGGCAACTGATGGGGAGGGGACATCACCAGGGCAGCTGACCTAAACCCACCAAAGGGATATTCCATAAAACCTGATGTCACACTCAGCAATAAAGGGGGGTTCTTGTGGGGAAGGGTGGTCCTCCTGAACAACTGGTACGCGTTTTGAGGCCCTGCTTCCCAGGACGTGGCCGAACATCACTCGTTGATGGGAAGTAGAGAATAACTTTTTTTCCTTTCTCTCTGTGCTTCCACGCAGCTTTGTTGTTTCTTTTGTTACTTTTTCTCCCCATTCCCTTTCCCTTTAATTAAATCATTCTCATCTCAAACCTCGAGCTTTTTGTGTTGACTTTTCTCCCCCTTCCTCTTTGAGTAGGCAGGGAGTGAGAGAGCAGTTGTGGTGGAGCTCGGCTGCCCATCTGAGTAAAACCACCGCAACAAACTGATGATCTGCATCTTGTTGATGTATTGGGTTTACATGGCAAGGGCTTGGTAGCAGGGGGGCTACAGGGATGGCTTCTGTGAGAAGAGTCCAAAAGCTGCCCCATGTTAGATCAGAGCCAACTACAGCCAATGACACCAAAAGAGACCTGCCACTGGCCAGAGCCAAGCCAATGAGTGATGCTAGTTGGGCTCTGGGAGAGGAGATTTAAGAAAGGGAAAACAAACAAACAACAACAACAACAACAACAACAACAACAAAAAAAAAAACTGCTGCACAACAGCAGCTAGGAGAGAGGAATGAAAAACAACCCTGCAGACCCCAAAGTGAAGAAGGAGGCCCTAGACTGGAGATGCAGCCCATGGAGAGGAGCCCATGCAGAAGCAGGGGTCTGGGGGGAGCTGCCGCCCGTGGGGGACCCATGCTGGAGCATTTTGCACCTGGGGTATGGACCCTGTGGTATGGAGCCATGTGGGAGCAGTTCTTGAAAATTTGCTGTCTGTGGGAAGCCCCCACAGGATCAGTTCGGGAAGGATGGCATCCCGTGGGAGGGACCCCATGTTGGAGCAGGGGTAAAGAGTGGCCTTGAAAGACTGTCAGAGGTGAAATGTTAGGGATGGACCACAGCCCCCATTCCCCTGTGCCTCTTGGCAGGAAGATATAGAAGATGGTGGATGGAGGGAAAGTGTTTTTAGTTTGCTTTTAGTTTCTCACTGTTATAGTCCACAAGTGTGAGGCAATAAATTATATTAATCTCCCTATATCTGTTTTGTCCATGATGTTAACTGTTGAGCGATCTCCCTGTCCTTATCTCAATCCTTAAGCTCTTTCCATTGTATTTTCTCCCCTTTTCCCTTTAGAGGAGGAGGAGTGAGAGAGTGCAGTGCGAGAGTGGAGTTCAGCTGCCCTGCTGGGTAAAACTACCACAGCTGAACAGTTCTTTCAAAGCTTCACAGGCTATTTCTTTTTCCCACTTCACTCCCACAAATAAGTAGCCTGGCAGTGGCAAGCTCTGGAGGGGACACAGCTGGGACAGTTGACCAGAACTGACGAAGCTGATAATCCACCCCAAATAACACTGTGCTTAGCAATGAAAACTGAGGTAATTGTCAAGTGTTCATTTAAGGGAGGCAGATTTTACTTTTACTTTTCAAATTTCCATAAACATTTAAAATAAGTTCAATCATTATATTTTATAATATATATATTATACTATATAAGTAATATGGTATATATTATATATTATGTTATATATCATATAATATTAAAATATATAATATTACATCGTGTTACATCATATTATATTATGTTATATATGTAATTATATAATATATGGTATTATATATTGTTATAATATATAATATTATATTGTTATATGTATCATTATATATATAGTTTTATATATAATATATGTATATAATATAGATTAGGTATATAATATACATCATTATATATTATATTATTATATATTCCCATCCCTTATTACTGAGACAGAAATCGATCATTTCAGAAACTGATCATTTTGATCTTTTTTCATGGTTAATTAAAAACAGCCTTTAGTTTAACACAGAAGTAACATATACAAGGTCAACATCTGCCATCAGAAACATTGATGCAAAAATGCAAAATTTCAAAATGCAAAAGTTAATGCAAAATTTCAGCTGAGGATGAGTTTCCTGATTTGATAGACATTTTCCAAACTACTAAGAAATACTGAATTTTTTAAAGAGGAGTTGGAAAGGATCCTGATTCTTTCATTAAGTCAGCATGTCATTGATTTTAGTTTTTCTGAAGGAGAAATATTTTTTTTCTCAAGTCATATTTTGAAATAAGGCATGTTTTTGAATAAAACAACTTCAAGTATTAAAATTATCTCAAGTCTTATTCTACAAACTAAGCCTGAAAGTTATTCCTTAGGTAAATTAAACTAACCACACGAAGTACTCAGTGGTATCTCGGTGCTTATATGGGTATAGCTCTGGTTTTAATTACAGGTAGGAATAACTATAAGAACAGATAATCCTGCATGTAAGTGGATCTGGAAGGGGATCAGATGATAGATTTCCATCTTGAGCAAACTAATAATTCTATTGATACCTATATCCCTGAGATTAGCACGTAGAAGAAGTTACCAGAGTAAAGGGGGGGTACCATTCCCTCTGCTTCACCCCCTTCAGATTCCCTCCAGTGCATTTGTCTCATCTGTTTCACTTCAGCATCAGCATCTATAGACTATTAAAGTCAAATCTATACATGTTTTCCCAGTATAGACACACTGATGAAATTATTTTGCACAGCTGTGGCACTACAGTTCATATATTGTGGGGACAGGAACCAGTGAAAGAATGCATAGCCTTGCTCTCATGACATCATACACTAAGAAAAGAACAAAGCAGGGACAGAGTATAATTCTAACATATTAATGCCTGACTATACAGGCCATCATAGGATCTCCTGACTAAATAAGGACAAAAATACAAGTGTAGGTGAATTATCTTCCTTAGAATTAATCAACTTTCTTGGTCTAAGTAGCTAGTAAATGTTGTTTTTAGAAAACATCAGGAACTTATGAAAATAAATAAATAAATATCGACCTCCAGAGCCACCAGTAAAACTCCCAAGGAGTTTCTCCACAGTTGTTTGTAGTGTATAAAAATTTGTTTTGTTTATTGAGTACATATAGGAACATACATATACGTACATAGATATAGATACAGATATCACAAATATAGTATGCATATAGTGCTTTTTGAAAATTACCTATCAATACCTATTTACCTAGAGGACATCATTTCCTGAGAGCTCTACCTTGTCACCACATTTTCAGTAAGGCAACGGAGAGAATTGTTGTACTAAGATCACCAGGTGTTTTTACCTGAAGAAGTGGTAGTCTCTCACATGGATACTTGGAAAAAAAGAAACATTTTGAAAGGATACTGTCAAAGTTGTTAGTCTTGAAGTGTAACTTACCATTATATCAATTTCATATGACAAATATTAATGCAAAGATTATAAAAAATGTGGTAATGGTGGTTAGTCTTGAAGTGTAACTTACCATTATAAAAATTTCATATGGCAAATCTTAATGTGAAGATTATAAACAATGTGGTAATGTGGTTTAAGAGAATGAACACAGGCCTGCAATTGAGCAATTTTTTTATTTCTGGTCATTGTTGGCATGAGGAAAGACTTGCAGTAAGTTATGTCTGTGACATCTCTGTATTCTGGCCAACGTTCATACCACTCAGAATGCCTAATGTAGCAAGACAGATATCTCTTCAGGAAAGAGAGTCTTTTCAAACTCCATAAGCCACAAAAGGCTTCCTCCAGCTCTTATCCAGACTTCATTAGAACTTAATGCTTATTTTCTCCCTGTCTTCATGGGCCTGGGTTGTGTAAGTACTGGCTAGATTATATGCTTTAATCTTTCTTTCCAAATATTAAAGTCTGCAAAACATGTGCAGTAACAGAGGGCATGCATTAATGTTAAAACTGAGGCAGATGTTGTTTATACAGAGCAAAATATATTTACATGTTTGAATTTCAAATTTCTCTGGAAAACTGGGTTTCTTACAGGATTAATTCAGCTTTTCTTTTTTAACTGGAGAAAATCTTCTCTTTTACTTGCCCTTAAACATGATATATTTCAGATTAAATAATTCAAGGTCAATAAGGTCTCTGAGTCTTCAGACTTGTTTAAATTACATATGTGTGTTGCATAGATGAAGGATATTTGACCCATCTTAGGTCAAAGTTCCTAACTAAACTTCTGAGAGTATTTGAATAAAATATGGTAATTCTGAGAGCAAGAGTAGTTGTGTCTTTAGCCACTTAGATAGGCATATCATTTTACCCAACTCAACAGATCTTTTATAGAATATTATATGTCTACAACATTATAATAAAGACATCAGAAATTCTAACCATTTTTTCATCTTGAAAGTGAATAGATTTAAAAAAAAAAAAAAAAATGAGATATTTTTGAATGTGCTCTCAAATTCTGTATCTTCCCAGAGATACCTGTTATTACAATGAAATTAGTTGCACTGATTCTGTTCTTCAGCAGACTTCCAAATTAATTCCATCTATAATTACCAGAGCAGGACATCTGCAAGTTTTGTAACAAAAAATTTCAATTAAAATGTATTTTGAAAAACATCTTTACATAAAAATATCAGAGTAATTATTAGAGTCACAGATTTCAGCTTCCTTTGCTGAATTATTTCTGCTTTAACATTTCTGAATCATTTCAATGATTTAATATTGCTAAAAGATTACAGACTTCTAATGGGAGGTGTATATCTGAAAGAACTGATCATCTCACCCCAGAAACAGTTGATCATAGATAATTTGCACATAATGTTATTACTTACATTTATTGCAATAAGGCATGGAAACAAACAAGGATAGCACTTGATTGTACCAGACCAAAATAATAATAATAATAATAATAATAATAATAATAACAATAACAATAATATAAAGAAAAGAAGCATCAAGAAAGAGATGGGCTTTGTGTCCAGTGGATTTCAGTCGGGATAAAATGCATGCGTTGAAAATGGATGTTGTGTAAGCAGAGCTGGAAGCAAATGTGATGTTAGCTCTGTGCTTCTACGGGTGAATAGAGGAGGAGATGAGCGAAGGTGTAAGAGCAGGGCTGAACGCATAGTAGTCAGAGAGGTGGAAGCAGGGCTGGGGCTGCAGGGAGCACCCTGCTACCCAACCATAACTCCCAGGAAGCTCCTCTTCCCCAGGCTTCCTGCTGGGGAGAGAGCAGCAGAGATGCTTTCTGGGTTCCACACATCACCCCAGCAAAGCTGCCCTCAAAGCCTATGAGACTGTAGGCTCTACACTCATCTTTCTTTCTTGCAGGAGATGTACACAGGGTAGGAAAGGATGTGAAAATAAATTGATGTGTATTTTGCTCAGTAATCACCTGAACAAATGTGGATTTCTGGAACTGATGCTCAGCTTAGTCATTGCATGTTGTTCCTCTCCCTTGCACCACTTGTGGGATTCACATCAAAGGAACTCATTTATTCTGTTGTATTTACTGTTTCCTGGCAACCACGCACCTTCGAAAAATAAAATGAGAAAGTGTGGAGGGTCGTTTCCCTCCCTCCACCGCTCTGGCTAGTCTTCCTATTTTTAATTCCCTGTACAGTTGGATAGTCTGTATCTCAGTTACTTTACTGAGGTAAGAGTTATGCAAATTGATTAGGGGCATGTCAAATCAGATTTTTATTTAAACTCAACAAAGTTTAATTGTATGAATAATTCTGATTTATAAAATTACATATGTGCACTTTTCATTTTCTCAGCATGTTCGTGCAGATGGTCTGTTTCAGCTAGAAAAAATGAAATGAATTATACAAAGATGGCTTCATACAACCATTTTTCTCATATGGCAGAAAATTAATTTAAGGATACAATTGGTGATAATGGAATATTAAACTATAAATAGTTTTTGTGAGTTACTTTAAGCCAGATAATGATTGATTTTGCTATTTATTAACAAAAGAATGTCAGCAGAGGACTGCACCAAAATTAATTTTTTCTGGAAAAAAATAAAAATAAAATAACATAGCTACACAACAACAAACATACATTATAGTAAGTTGTGAAGAGTACTAATAGGACTATTTCCTGGAGCTGTGCAAGGTCCCCAAAAACTCAATGGCTCATATAAAAGTACAACAAAGTGCAATGATTGTTTACTGTTTGTGCAGAGATACTGCGTACAGTCTGGAAATGCCATATGTGTGACTGAATACAGCTGGGTGTCCTGCAGGTCCTTAGTGGTACGTAGTCCTAACTGGTGTTAAGTTCAAGGTGTCTCTCTCTTTGAGAAGGAAAGAAAAGAAAGCTTACAGAAAAGGAAGAGACAGATCCTTCTTCAAAGCTTTTCTTCAGAAAATAAGATTCAGGCAAAGGGACCAGCCATACTTCATTTTGTAAAGACTAGACCCAAGAGGCAATCAGGGAACTTTTAAGCAGTTTGGAGAATGAGGCAAATAAAAGAACTGGAGTTTGAAATACATCTTCCTTCTTCAAGTTACATCTGTGATCTGGATCTTGATCTCCTGATCAGAAGTCTATCTTATCCTCTATTTTTCAAAAGATATACTCTGTCCTCTATTTTTTAAAAAATTGTAATTGTCTCTTGTATCTAAATAGATGGGCCAATAGTAAGAAGTCATTTAAAAACACCATGCTAGTGGTGAAACAAAGTTCATCAGTCCATGTCAAAATATTCTAGATTACAGTTATCTTCCAAAGAGGGGAATATCTGAGGCAGCAGTTTCAATAATACTTAAGTCTCAGCGATTTGCAATGGCATTTAGACTTACACATCAGTCACTTAAATAAATGTCACAAAAACCTGACTTTTTCTTATGAAGTTTTAGTTTAAAATTATGACTAACACAATTCCCTCTCATCCCCCAAAAAAATCTTAAAATAACACTGAGAAATATTGTGCAACTGGTAGGATGGACTATTCTAAAACATGGCAAGTTTCACTTACAAAATAAGTTTGAGTTTAGTTAATTTCACAAATAAAATTGAAAACTTCAGGAAGTACTGTAATAGTATGTCTGGAGGCAGGAACAGCAGGAGCTTTTACTCTGTGTTATTATTTAGTCTAATCTTATTTGCCGTGTGAAGAAACACAAAACTTTACATGATGTGATATATGAAATCATGAATGAAAGACCAAATTATATTAATCCTTTTCATTAACACAAGGATATGAGGAATTAAAATGCAAATCAATTAAAATGTGAGGTTCTATGTCATACAATAAGTAAATAGTCTATGGAACTCAGCCCTATATGGAATAGTATTCAAGCAAATAAAATTATAGTATTTGAAGTTGTATTCAGATGAATACTATAAATGAACTGCAAGATTAAAATGAAATAGACTATGAAATATTCTATTTGAGTGGGTTGACAGAGCAAGAAATTTTCAGCCCAGTTTACTCATTTGTCTTTCCAGCTGTTATAAAAAGATATGAGGTTTCTATTTAAAATTTGCTCATTTTTTTTCCCATATCCAATTTACCTACTGATACTTTGTTGTTGTTGTTGTTGCCAAAGCCAAACCAAACCAAACCAAACAAACCAACCATACAAACAAAAAAAAAACAAATGTGAAATAACACTGAATTCTCATTTCAGTAGTTTAATAGTAAAAAGATGTGTGTTTATGATAAACTGGAGAGTCGTATGGAGGGAGGAGTCTCTCAGGTGAAGATGATGTTTGGCTAGTTAGACCAAGGTACTCTGAGAAATCAGGTCTACTGGGGGCTGCAGCTGTCAGAGGAGACAAAGAACATATTTGGTCACAAGATTTACAAGCGGGTGAAGAGGGCTTTAAAGTAAAGGTGCTGGGGAGTGGGAACCTCAATCCATCCTATTCCTATCAGTTTGATACCAGTGCCAGCAACAGATTCCCAGAGCCTGGACAAAAATTACAGGTCAGTGAGAGAGCTGAAGAGAAGCACAAAGGAATTTCAGCCACTCCAGCTAGTGTCAGCTTCATCATGAGCCCAACTTAAATTACTTAATGCAAATATATGTAGCATGGAGAATAAACAAAAAGTTAGAGATGTAGGTACACTTGCAGGGCTGTGATCTCATTCATATCATAGAGATGCAATGGAATGGTTCCCATAACTGTAGTGTTGGAATGGAAGGATTCAGGCTCTTTAGGGAAGTCAGGCAGGAGAGACAGCAAGGAGGTACAGCCCTCTATGTCAGTGACCAGCAGAAGTGCACAGAGTTCTGCATGGGGATAGATGAGGAGCTGAGCTTATGGGTCAGGAAATATTAAAGGGAGGGCAGGGACAGCTGACATTATAGTGGGGTCTGCTACAGGACACCTGACCAGGAAGATCAAGCACATGAGGCCCTCTATAGACAGATAGGAGCAGCCTCACGTTCACAGGCCTTGGTTCTCATAGGGAGCTTCAACCAATTTGATATCTGTTGGAGGGATAGTACAGCAGGGCATGAGCAATCCAGGAGTGTCCTGGAGTGCGGTGATAAATTCTTGATCCAAGTGATAGAGGAGCTAATGAGAAGAGGTGCTATGCTGGACCATGTTCTAAACAACAAGCATGAACTTGTGGGTAGTATGAAGCTCAAGGGCAATCTTGGCTGCAGTGACCATGAATGGTAGAATTCAACAATCTTAGGGCATCAAGGAGGGCAGACAGCAAGCTCACAACCCTGGACTTCAGAAAGCAGAATTTGCCTCTTCAGAGATCTGCTTGGTATAGTCATGTGAGATAAAGCCCTGGAAGGGAGAGAGGCCTGAGAAAGCTGGTTAATACTGAAGGATCAACTCCTCTAAGCTTAGGAGCGATGCATCCTGACAAAGAGGAAGTCAGACAAAAACACCAGGAGACCTGAATGGATAAACAGAGAGTCAGCCTAACCTCTGTGCCTGGCAAGATCATGGAACAGATCCTGCTAGAAACTATGCTAAGGCACATGGAAAATAAGGAGGTGGCTGGGGACAGCAAACATGGCTTCACTAAGCGTAAATCACGCCTGACAAACTTGATGGCCTTGTACGATGGGGTTACAACATTGGTGGATAGGGGAAGAGCAACTGACATCATCCAACTAGACTTGTGCAAAGCATTTGACACTATCTCACATGATATCCTTGTCTCCAAATTGGAGAGACGTGGATTTGATGGATGGACAACTCAGTGGGTAAGGAATTTGCTGGATGGTCATACTCAAAGAGTTGCAGTCAATGGCTCAATGTCAAGTTGGAGATCAGTGATGAGTGGCATTCTTCAGAGGTCAGTACTGGGACCAGCACTACTTAACATCTTTGTCATTGACATGGATAGTGAGATTGAGTGAACCCTCAGCAAGTTTGCTGATGACACCAAGCTGTGTGACATGGTTGACACTGGAGGGAAGGGATGCCATCCAGAGGGAACTTGACAGAACCATGCAAACCTTTTGAAGTTCAACAAGGCCAAGTGCAAGGTCCTGTACCTGGATCAGGGCAATCCCAAGCACAAATGCAGGCTGGGCAGAGAATGGGTTGAGAACAGGCCTGAGGAGAAGACTCTGGGGTTATTGGTTGATGAGAAGCTCAACATGAGACAGCTAAGTGTGCTTGGAGCCCAGAAGGCAAACCATATCCTGGGCTGTGTCAAAATAAGCATGGCCAGCAGGTCAAGGGATGTGAGGCTCCCTTTTTCTCTGCTCTAATGAGACCCCATCTAGAGTACAGTGTTCAGCTCTCAGACCCCCCAGGGTAAGAAAGATCTATTGGAAAGAGTCCAGAGGAGGACCACGAGGATGATCAGAGGGCTGGAGCACCTATTCTATGAAGACAAGCTAAGAGAGTTGGGCTTGTTCAGCCTGGAGAACAGAAGGCTTCAGGAAGACCTTATAGCAGACTTCCAGTATTTAAACAGGGCTTACAGGAAAGCTGGGGAGGGACACTTTGTCAGGGAGTGTAGTGATAGGACAAGTGGTAACAGCTGTAAAGTTAAAGAGAGTAGATTTAGATTAGATATAAAGAAGAGGTTCTTTACTCAGAGGGTGGTGAGGCACTGGCACAGGTTGCCCAGAGGAACTGTGGATGCCCCATCCCTGGAAGTATCTAAGGACAGGCTGTATGGGGCAACCAAGTGAATATGTCCCTGCCCATGGCAGAGAGATTTAGAACTATATGATCTTTAAAGTCCTTTCCAACCTAAACCATTTTATGATTCTATGATTTTATGATTCTATGACGTTCTGAGCAACTAAAGAAATACATCATTTAATACTAAGAGGGGATTGGATGTACTCAGGCAGCTACCAAGTGAAGAATGCAACAGGGCATACAGTGCATGACAAAGCCTGAAGTTGTTGCTCTTTTATGGTAGTAAGGAAAGAAAAACATCCTTTTCATTTTGATTCTGATCACTGAAAAAAAAAAATTAGTTGACCAGGGCCATAGGCTAAAGAGAGCTCATGATTCTCAAGGAAAAAGAAAGGAGAGGAGACATAACAACAGAGGCAACAAGCTTAAAGAAATCAAATTTTAAAATCCAAAAATTGCTATGTTATAAATCTAAATCTTTTTGAAAAAATAAAAAATAAAAAGGGAGGCTCAATGGATTTCATAAATCCTTAGTGATTTTATATTGAGGACACATTAATATTTTTCAGTGCAAAAATTTGGATTCGAAGTTTATGGCTGAATCACAAGCTTTTCAACTGCAGGAAACTTGAGCATAAAGTAGAAAAAAATTATTTGGGATGAGTATATAAGAATACTTAAATATATAAGCACAAAATCAGAAAAAATTTAAGCTTTCTACTGCTACCAAGGGACATAAAGTAAATTAAGCAATCATTATTTAATTCTAAGAGGACCTAAGCTCTGTTTCTGGCACAAATGTGTTTTATTGTTGTGGTAGACAATTTTCTATTGTCTTTGAAGCAGTACTGTGAATAACTGCTTTTTCCCTTAAATTTTGCATGATGTTGCCTTCTAAAGGCTAAGCTAGGATTAAAACATTGAACTTGTTGTATTTTTTTTGTTGACAGAAAATTCAAAGTATGATTTTTGTAATTTGCTTTATTTTAATTTGCATGACAGTATTCCTCATACTTTTTATTTTTTCTCCACGTAATGCATCATAAGAATAATCTGAAGTTTGTATCTTAAATTGCACAGAGCAATGTGTACTTCTAGAACAAATATACCAAGGTCTGGATTAAGGAGCTCAGATTTTAATATTATCAGAATGAATTCTTTTTCCACCACACAGCAGTAGTGTAATTGACAGATGATTATATACCAGCCTTTGCCAAGAATATTGCTAAGTGCTTTAAGCCTGGAAAACTATGTGTTACATTGTGATTGGTAGAAAAATCTATAATTTTCTCTTGGGATAAGCCCAATCTTGTGTTGACTCAAATGTTACACCATACACTTTTCAACACAAAATTCCAGCTGCACTTACTGGATGTGCTCTTAAAAGGATGGTTTTTATTTTTATTTTTTTAATAGAATTGAAAAATTATTTAAGGAAACAGCAATAGCTTACCAAACTTGGCTTTTCACCTGTTAACAGCTTTGAAGTTAGAAGATACTCTTGGCATCATTTCTGGATTTCAACTCACAAGTGAGTTATAAAATTAATGATGACTATTCATTTTCCAGGGTAGTAGTGAGCTATACCATGAGCCCCAGAGCCCTTCCTCTCACTGTCTTTGAGTCTGATTTAAGCTTCCAGTTGTGCACCCCTTTTCTTAATACATGTTAATTCAAAAAAGCATGCTTAAACACTGCTGGGATTATTTTATTTGGTGTAAAGAAATACTTGAAATTATGAAAGCTTTTTAAGAAGTGTGAACCTCTGTAAATAGGTATTGCTTAAACAGTAGAATGCATTACTAAATGATATTTGTATTGCATAAGCTTATGCATCTATACGCAAAATAAGTTGCTGAAATCTGTTCATGAGAAGCTACGGTTTTAAAATAGTAAATTTTACAGTGTTATTCACAAAATATTTTGTCAACCCTTCCTTCCGAAAGACAACGTTAGTGATCTCAGCCAATGAGGGAGGTATTGTTTCCCGGTATGTTTCTATGATGCACAAAGAATTTTGCAACATTTTGTGTTTGAGAAGGAATCAATATTAAACCTCTTGAAGTTGTTATTCAAAGCAATTCTTAATAAATACGTTTTGTTTACCCCTCTTAATTCTTTATCAGTAACCTTTCCACATTTTTTTCTTTCTTCTTGATAGTCTGAGGTTCGAGGTTTTTCTAAGGGGTAAACATTGTAAACGGACATGTACACAGGCAGGTTACTGAAGCTTTTGCTATTTTGAAATAAAATTATAAAAATACATCATTTAAGTGAAGAAATAATTGTGCAATTTAATCAGTTTGACACTGCATACATAGTGGGAGTGGAATCCAGCCTGCTAGTGAATAGCTAGATTCCATCTCAATTCTCAGACATCTGAGTTGAAAAGCATTGCTGTTAGAAGCACCTATTTCTTCCATACATGAATGACAAATTGTATAACTGATGCTAATTACAAAGATATTTTAGGTCTGTAGACAAGAAGATAGAACTATAGGAGGTACAGTTAATTAAAAATAAATAAATAAATAAATAAATAAATAAGAGACCATTTCTGGCCTACATTTATTGTAGGTCTGAATTAGTTATTTTCCACTGATCAAAATAATCACATAGCAGTTATGCATATATTCAAACACAAGTCATTTGTTATCTCACTAAAAAGAGAGAGTCCAAGATCCCATGATACTTTAAATGCCAATCCTTTTCTTTAAAGTAAATGAAACAGTCTCTTTACTGTCAGTTGCAGTCCTTTAGGACAAATAATCTATGTATTTTGTGCAGAAAAGTAATCAAAAGTGCCTGTATGATGAAATGTGCTTCTTTGAAGGATTACTTCTAGAATACTGGTGCAAAAGCTCTTCTGAGACAAAGTTAGCAAAGCAATTCCTTTTGGACCATAGGACATCTTTTCCCAGAGAGAACCTACATTCTGATTATGATTAACAGGTATATTTTACTGTATAGAGTCCACATGCATAAATTACAGAAAGAAAAAGCGTAAACAGAAAACATTTTTTTTCTAGAAATACTGCAAATACTTAATTAGGATTGAAGTTACCTCTAGGGTGACGGTACCTCAATATATATCCCAAATGACATTTATTACCAAAATCTCAGGCAGTTGAATGCAAGAAAAATGGGGGGAAAACCTAAGCTGTAAATGCAGGGAAGGAAAGTCAGTAATGAAGCCTGACAATGAGGATCTAATCACTACTTTCATGGCAATTATTCAGTGCGCTGAGCAGGACTTCAGCTCCTAGAGAAAGATGGACAATGAATGCCAATTTTTGACCTGCCTTTTGAAACATTCTAAACTAGAATAATTTAATTGGGATCACATAATTACTCAAAAGGCAATCTCAAGTGCATTATCATCCTCCTGTGTCAGCTCCACATACCTTGTTATCCTGTTAGAGTTTGTCAAAAAAATGTCACAGGAGACTGAATCTTACAGAGGATAATAACCTTACTGCTGCTTCTTCCAGTCTCAAATCTGAGTTCTGAAATAATGAGAGGATTCTGCTGCTAGGAAGAAGAACCTTCCCCCCTCCTTTTTTCTCTAAAAAAAAAAAAAAAATCTGGATCAACATATCTGTCAAAGCAGTGATAGGAATTTAAAAAATATATTTTGAACAGTAGAGTCATCATGGCTTTTGTTCACTGATTTATTATTCACTGTTTGCAGAGGTGTCTAACAGTCCCTTGCTATGTTATATATATTACTATACTAATGATCCCTTTCCATCTCTCTAGAAAAGAAATAACACAAAAATAACACTTTTTAGGATGAAATTTCATCTATTTGTTGCAGAAAATTTACTTGCAATGGGATTTATTCTGATTTTCTCTCCCATTTCATTTGAACTGCTATGAATTTTGATAGCACACTGCTGCTATGTAATGTCTTGGTGCTGTTTTTTGTACTATTTGTTAGCAAAGAGAGAAGAATGGAAATGAGATTAGCAACAAAATTATTTATTTGCTTTGCTATTCATGCCCACTCCCAAAGCTATTAAATTTTACCTAAATGCGGGAATCTGAAGGAACAGCTAGACTAAATAATTTTCAGACAAAGTCTTCCAACAAAGCAAGGCTTTTATAAATCCATGAGCCAAATATGTCTAAGGTAAGTCTAAGGTAAGACTTAAAAAGGTAAAACTAATAAAATCTTCTGCCACTGCCACTGATATTTGGGTTGGCAACTCCATGATGCCATCAGGAAACTGTCATTGCTGAAATCCCCTAATTAAGGGGGCCACTGTCATTCTGTACAAGACATCACCACTCTGTCCTCAAAAACAGATATTGGATTTGATCTTTCTTGCATTTCTTTTTAGTTGGATATCATTTACTTCTCCAGGAACTGCAGTAGCCATTCTTGAACAACTCCCTTCCCTGTTTCCAGGGGCCATTGGTGGCCATTCAGTGCCTTTACAGATCTTGTAAATTCTATCACCGATTATT
This sequence comes from Nettapus auritus, assembly GCA_011076525.1. NCBI lineage: Eukaryota > Metazoa > Chordata > Aves > Anseriformes > Anatidae > Nettapus > Nettapus auritus. The sequence goes on along the minus strand of CM021765.1, from coordinate 120,502,411 downwards.
GTCATTGTGCACTCTTCAATTTTACCCATGAGGTCATAAGGTCATTGCTACACTCTTCTTTGCATTCATTTGCTGGACAGCAGGCTTGGCTTGCACACAGGAGATCAGTCTATAACCAGATCAGTCCCTGCTGCAAGTTCTCACAGCAATTAGTTCTCATATCTTTTTACTTGAAGTGTTTCCATTCGGAGCTGTTATGCACAGATTTTCTTCCTCTACATCTCTAACCGTAACAGTAATTTGATGTCAGATTTTACGGACAACCACATAAGCATAGGGAAATTTGAATAGTTACAGACTGGGTTTAATGCAGTGACTTTGCACAGCTTTATGACCCATAGCTGAGGGTGAACCCTTATGAAAAAATTTGTTCAGCACACTATATGCTGAAATCAGTGAAGTGCAGTAGTGGTACACAGTGGTCCATGTACAACACAACTGAATCTACCCTTTCCACACCACAAGATAAATATCTTAGCACATTTTTTTGTGACTGGAGACAAGGATGAAGAAAATGCAGGACAAATTAGGAGCAGAGTTTTTGGAGTATAAATAACATGTGAATCAGAATGACACTGTTTGTGTTGTAAGAACCAATTTGGGCATTCCATATGCAGATAGACTTCTAAGTTCCAGAGTGCTCTGGAACAAACCATAGCTTCATCCATGGGGCAAGTAAAAGAATGTAGAAAGCACATGAGTGTTACATGGAGGCACTACAAGAAAACAACAACAACAAAACAACACAGAAAAGGACACTGTGGATAAGAGAAAAACCTTTTTTAAATTTTATTTTTTTTATAATCTTCTGAGCACACAGGGCTCATTTTCTCTATGAGCTAGAATTAATTACCATGTGAATTATGTGATCACTGGAAATTATTATGTTAGAATTCCAAAAGAATCAGAAGCAGTTGATATTATTACTGTCAGTTTTCTCCTGGTCAATTCATGAGGAAAATATTTTTTTTACATTTCATAACATTTCTCAGTATTGGACCAACACATGTGATGACCCTTTTTAATAAATCTTACTGATTTATTAATATTTATTAATATTTATTATATTTATTAATATTTATTAATATGAAACTGATGCAGGTAACCCCATGTCTGCAACTAACCATCTTTAAAACCGGTGTGGATTTTTGAATTTTTTTTTTATATTTAAATATAAATATTTGCTTATAAAAGTAAAAAATATTTCAGTTTTCTAATAATTAAAAAATAAGTATTTTTTGATCAAATTAAGCATGAAATGAGATAGCTGTATTACAAACTGATCATTTTAATAAACTCTGTTTACATTTCTTAAAATAAGATTTGAAGAAACTTCAAAAAAAGTGAAACAAAGTAGTTCTTTAAATGTGTAAATGTTTTAACGATATAAATACATACTTTTTAAATCTAAGCAGCTTTTCATTGCCAGATGAATTAAGGAAATATTTCAGTTACAGAAGTTTTGTCCATGTCTATTCACAAGCTTGTACAATTACCAAGTCAAATATGTAAACAGTAAAGCAAGATTTATATAAAGGGCAGCTGCCTCTCATCTTGTATGAAACACAGGCTGATTAAAATCTTTACTATAGTAAATCAGGCCTCATTCTGCATAAATGTTAGGTAAATGAAAATATTCTTCTTTGTTCCTTATTGCTTTGTCTTCCTTTTTTTTTTTTTTTTTTTTTTTTCTTTTTTTATTGTGCACTCATTACACCTATAATAATCAGTTGGAATAAAACAAGTAAATGCATTTTTTTTTTTTTTGTCTTCAAAGGAACTTTATATTTTAACAGGTATAACTCAGTCCTCAATTGTTTTTAAGGTGTAATGTTAATAGCAGTAATTATGTGCTCTGTTATCAACATTTTTTTATCATTATTATTTTCATCCAGAGTTATTTACATGTTAATATAGAAATGGCATTTTACTTACTGCGAGGCAGCTGAACAGTGTCACTAGCATAATTTATAGCATGAGTAATTAACAGCTATGAATTGCTATAATGTTCTTTGCACTGTTTACTGCACGGAAGTTATTAAAATATTAAATGCATCAACAGTAAATTCCTTATTTAAAGTAATAGTAAGCATGTATATTTAATTTAATGTTAACCCACTTTCTGACAAACTGAAACTAGGCTGAAAACTCTTTAATGACAGTATAATGCTTTTGTGCATCTTCTTGAAGATTCAAATGGTTCTCTGAACCATAACATATATCTGCAAGAATGTCTTGAATATACCAACGCAACTTTACCCTACTATTGATAACATCCTTCCCTAGAACCAAAGATTTCAAAGGACTTTGTTTGTATAATACAACTTACTGCATTTGATCTTCTTAGTTACTAGTGGAAAGCAAGGATATTATTGATATGAATTTCAACAGGCTGTAGCTGTCATAGTTCTTAATATTTGTTTGCTTAATGTCGTATTCAAAAAGTGCTATAGGTTATTATCTTCTAACTACATAAATGGCTCTTGACACCATTTAACATCAGTCACTACAGAGAATGCATTACCCTCCTTCATCATTTTCAGGAAAGGGCAATGACAGCATTCAGTGTTCAACAAAGTTACCAAGTCTTCCATCATCACCAAACTTAGAAGACTATATTTTATTACATTTCTTATTATGAATACTATAAATATACTCTTCTGGTGTGTGATCATTCTGCTAGCACAAAGCATCAAACTAATTAACAATAGCATATGCAAATGATGTTGTTCATTTTAAAGAATTTTGCATAATGCCTCTATGATTACTAAAGCAGTTACAATACCAGTTGTGTCATTATTAATCTTTTTAATAACTTCTGTATACTAAATTTAGTCCATTTGAAAAGTTCTAAATCAAAATATGCTTTCATATTATATCAATCAAGACTTCTTATTGCTGTATTGTTTCTCCTTTTTATACTTTTTATGTTGTTGCTGAATACTCCCAGCCACTTCATTTTAAAAAAGTTCTTCATTATTTCCCACACTTAAAAAACAACAACAACAACAACAACAAAAAAAAAACACACTTATATGAATAGCATCTTAGCATGAAAAATAGCTAAAGAACAAGTACTTCTTTATTATTCTAACTGTGGAGATCATTTGCATTATGAATTTCCATACAGTGGATTTTTATGAGGAACAGAATAGGGATGGCTTAAACAAAAACAAAAATGCTTTTTAAATGCCACATTCTGTCACATGCTCACAGTTTGATGCACAGGTAGCACTGTAATGAATTCAAACCAATGTTTTCTGCTCAGTGACCCCAGAGATAAAAGTTTGGGTCTATGGTTATAGAGGCGAGTACACCCTAATGCTGTATCTGAAAGCCTGCGTTCTGCAAGACAAAATAGGTGTTCCCAGAACTGTGCAGAAAGATATCAGGAACAATGCTTTCAGCTGCTTGCAAAGTGTGCTCTGTGTGCTATGTATTAATGAGGCTGTACTCCTAATGTACTGGTGTTTTAGCTTAGTGGTGTATAAAATAAAAAATAAATGCTATCTTCAAAATAGGCAGACAGGGCACTGCCTCCTGCGTTTTCTCATATTCTCCTTTCCTGTGACTTATGGCCTCTTCTCAATGTGAGAAGGAACACCTGAAGATACTGCACCAAAATGTGCTCCATGTGTGCAAAGGGTAAATCCTTTAATGCCTTGGTTTGAAAAAGCATAATTATTTTTAAGTTTATTGCCTAAAGGCAATTGGCTCTGGGGCTCTGCAGCAGAGCAAGACATCTCAGCTTGCAAGGGGTTTTCCTGCATTGAGGCCACTTGCGGCAGGTAAGGAAGCCACCAGGACCTTGCTTCCCTCATGAGAGCAGCTGGTGAGCCTTGGGTAGAGCCAGGATTGTCTGTATCCCTCCTTGTGTACAAAGGCAGGTCTAGGGAGCACAAGCAACCAGGAATGAGGCAAACAGGACAGGCAGAAGGGTGTGAGGCATCAGTCAGGGCATGGTGTGGCAGTTTGCGTGGCAGTGCACACAGGGAAGGTGATGAAGCTTGGACAGCCTGACCAGAGAGTGATGGTATCCACTCAGCAGAAGGCCATGACCTCATGGAGCTCAGCACCACCACAGCCAATGCAGCCTCCCAGACAGATCTCCTGGGGGAACATGCTGCCACCCAGGAGTCAGGCTGCCAGGTGTCCCCTACTCTTATGCCAGTACAGGATGGCAGTAGAGAGAGAGCACAGCTGTGGAAGGTGTGCCCAGGTCGAAGAACTGCTTCACCTGGTGGCAGAGGTTTGGGAGGAGGGGGGCAGGCTGAGGAGCATCAGGGAGTCAAAAAAAGAGATTGACTATGTCAACTTTTAAGTTTTTATTTTTTTCTTTTCCTTTTTAAATGGCTAGTTGGAAGGTAAACAAAACCTCTGAGCATTTTTCAAGCAACAGAAACATGCTGTCTGAACATAACAATGTGTTGTGAATGTGGGTACATTTATGCCTGTACCTCACATTTTCACTGTCTCCTTTTGCACTAGTCTTATTAAAAAAAAATCATCCTTGTCTAAAGTAACACATCTCTGGGCAGACTTTCAGCTTTGTGAAAAAAAATAAATAAAAAATACATATATAAAAAAAATAAGATTTTGCTGAAATTTTGTTTGCCAAGAGTATTTGAATAACTCTGCTTTAAAGGAACCTATTCTGCTTTTGCCTATGAACTGCTTAGGACAAACCTCTCCAGTATCTATCTGAATAACATCGTACAGTGGTGCAGTGGCAGTTTTAAGCCTAAACAAGTGTGAATGGCATTTTGGGTGTGATGTCGAGAGGAAGGAGAGGAGGACATGATGATTGTGGTGCCCCTTCTGCCTGAACAGGCAGCCTGGCCCAGCGTGTTGCTGCTGCCTATGTTTCATGGTGACACGTGGGACTGCTGCTTGCTAAGGAATTCACTTGGGATCAATGCTACCTGACCTGATGAATGAAGTTAAAGTCAAGTATTACATGACTTTCTTCCTTTTGCAGAAAAGTTGATCATTGCTCACTTACAATAAAAGGTTTTTAGATTTTTACATCTCCCGATCTGAATGCTTTCACTGGGGAATCCATGTCTAAGAAGTTTCTGAGTTCAGACCTAACATTTCTGTTTCATCCATACTCTTACCAGATTTTTTGAATCCCTATTCCACTTTCCATCATGTCTTCCACTTTCTATATTGCTTAGAGAGGAAAAAAAGGAGCTTTTCCAATGCTGGTTATTTCCAAAGTCAAAGGACTTCATGTAGCAATAAAAACTGAACGTTTACAACAATTTCTTACATTTTTCAGTAAGGAGAAAGGAGGTACACTACCATTTCTAGCAATCTCTTGTCAACATAGTTTTTTTCTCTCCATTCTCTCACTATCTCATCTTCATAACCAAAGCTAAACCCTTCAGATTATCTATTCTCTTTTACTGTTTCAAACTTTATATACAGGAAACTATATGTCAAAGAGATGTCATTACCCCTTCCCAGATTGGTTCCTAGCACAAAATCAACAAAAATGCGATAAATGCTACACTTCAAACTTTTCAGATGGTGGTAAATTATCACTGGGAAAAAATTAAAAAATTAATAATAATTTACAAAAAAAGTGTAAAAGATATCAACCATCTGTTGTTTAAACCAACCAAAGTGTTTTTATTGTAATTCTTTCATAAGGATTGTGCCTTTACAAGCAAACACTTGTACATTTGTTGGCAGCAGAATTCCATCTTTAATTGTGATAGGATGAGGAAACATCCTTTCATTTCCCTGATGATACAGTATTTGGAAAAATAATCATTTTTATCAGCAAAAACAGAAACGTTCTAAATGAAGAATCCAGCTAACGAATGCATTATACTTGCTTGCATAGCTGACAAGTTGTTGTAATATTGCAGATCAGTCAGATGATGAGTTATAAACAGAAGTCTGCAACACATTCCTTCTTACTGACTCATTCAGTTAATTTCACCACACATGATGCTGTCAGAGATTAGAGGCAAAAAATGACAGAAAAATTAGAATGAAATTTGAAAAAGACATGAAAGAAAGGCTAAGAAATATAGTTATTTTTATTGAGAGAAAATCAAAGACCTTCATAGACCTTTATGTGTATGTCAGCTCCAATTTGGGGAAAAAAAAAAAAAAAAAAAAGATATTGAGGGATTTATTTAGTAAGATCTTGGCAAAACTTCCAAAGCAAGTTTATCAGCAAAATGTTGGAAAGTTCATTCACACTTCACACACAGATCTGACTGATGGCAACTATGTTTTCAGACAAAAAAAAAATATATAATAAATTAAATAAAATAATAATTTAAATAATTTTCAGGATAAACATGTTAATTGTAAACTTAGTACATCACAAGGATTTTATCATAGTTCTGAAGTTAGAAAATTCAGTACTAATTCTACAGAAAAGCTAACATTGAAATATGGAAAAGCAGGATGTATAGAAATTTGTCATAGAAAAAATCATGACATTCTTCTGATTACACAATATTGATTATACAATTCTGATATTACACAATAATGGCAATGACATTATTAATATTAATAATGACATCATCTTGATTATTGTGTGGTAGTGACTGTGGTGTGTGATTATATTTATTTTATTATTTAAATTATTATTTTCCTCCTTCATTTGGTCAGCATAGGAAATTATTATTTTTTTCTATTTCATTCTCTTTCTTCCCCCCCCCCCTTCCCTCCTTCCCCTCCAGATAAGGATTCTTCTGCTTATAGGGAAGTGTGAAAAAATTGTATGTCATGTTTTTCATGTTTTTAAAAACATTTGGAAACAAGACAAATTCTGTCTCTGGTAGCTTCATCTCTTACAGTAATCATTTTCAGATTAATTTGAGCTTGTATTATGCTTGTATTATAAAAATTCTGACTCCAATGAAGGGAGAGGAATATTGCTATTGATGTAAATTGAACCAGGATGTCATCCATAAAGTAATTTCCTTCTTAACAGAAAAATTGGTTTAAATACAGAACTAATCACAAGCCTAGTTGAAGAGCTAGAACCAGGAGCAGTGGTAAAGGAATATATATATATATAAGTTCTCATGTTTTTATCATCATGTTGGGCCCCTTCTTTAAAGGAAGTAAGACAGGACACTTTCCAAAGTCATACCTATATCAAGCTTTTACAACACCACAGTAATACGTGCACTTTATAGGTAATATGATATCAAATATTAAAAAACAAACAACAACAACAACAACAACAACAACAAAACTTTTATTACAATCTTAATACCTACAAGTACCTTTTAATTATAATGATGCTGCCATCACCATAATTATTTATCATATAGAATAAATTATGGTTAGGATCTTTCTGGATGTGAAAACAAATAGAACTCTAGGAACAAAAAGCTTCTGTTTCTTCTTGCTGTAAAGGTACTATTATGACTACCATTACTAGACTCTTTACCTTTGTGTATGTAGGTAAACGTTTTCATCCTCATCATCAGGTGGGGCAAGAGTATTCTGGCCAGTAAGCTGGCTGGGCTTATCAGGAGGGCTTTAAACTAGACGTGGTGGGGGAATGGGATGATGCACCTCTGAGTGAAGAAAGCATACCTGACAAGACTATCTCTCTAAGTAACAGCAGGGAAATACTTGTGAACTGTCCCAGAGCAATCATGAAGGGTTCTAGAAACACAGCACAACTGATTGTCCAGCTGAAATGCCTCCGCACCAATGCATGCAGCATGGGAAACAAGCAAGAGGAATTGGAAACCATGGCGCAATTAGATAACTATGTCCCGTTTGCTATCATGGAAACGTTGTGGGATGGATCACAGAACTGGAACATTGGAATAGAGGGCTACAAACTCTTCACAAGAAATAGACAGGGAAGGAAGGGAGGGGGGGGTTGTCTTTTATGTTATGGAATGAATTTATTGTGATTGGCCATTAAGAAACAGCTATGGACAAGTTGAGATCTTGTAGGTGAGAGTTCAAGACTGCACCAATAAACAGCAGCTTGTGGTTGGGTTCTACTACAAGCCATCTGATACAGGGGAGACTATGGACGAGGCATTCTCACTTCAACTACAAGCATCAGGCTCACACACTCTCATCCTGATGAGAGATTTCAACCACTTGGATGTTTTCTGGGAAAACTACACAGCAGTCTGTAAGCAATCCAGAAGATTCCTAGAGTGCACTGAGGATGTCTTCTTGGTCTAGTGAGAGTGAGAGTGATGGAACCATTAGATAAACTTTCCTTCACTTATCTCCCCACACATTCTTATTGCATTTCCAGATTATTATTTTTTACAATGGATAAGTCTCAGGTTATATATGTAAAGAATAATCTTTCATACAATACATAATATTATACAAAAATAAAGTATAAACAAAAATATAAATTCTGACAAAACAATAATCATTTAGTAAACTGGACTAGGAAGTGATTTTACATATATATGTATATGCAATTTTTATTTGTATATTTATGTATGTTATGTATCTCAAAACCATGTGAAAAGATACAATGACTATTTTTTAGTTTAAAACTGGCTAGGTAGTATGTATGATGAAGAATGCAACTTTTTTAATAGTATTTTCTCTACCAGTTAACATCTAAGGAGTAAATTTCATGAGTGTCTGCAACGAGATTTGACAATGATTGGGTGAATATTCATTCCCAAGGAAAAATGTGTCTGAAATCTTTCCCCCCATATTATTGTATTTATGATGTTTGTACTATTAGCAAGGAGAAGGTAAAAGTATAACGCATCCTGATTAAGTTATTCAGGTCATAAAAATATTTTTTCAGATTCAGCACAGCATGGTAAGCTTCCCACTTGACACCAGTGACATAGTTAATCCATGCAGCCCCATAAGCTCTGCAAAGTTGTTTGTTTGTTGTTGTTGTTTTCCACAATAGCAAGGTCATCTTAATATATTTAAAATAATAATAATAATAATTGGAAAGGACTTGTGGCAAAGAGCACCACCATTTTGTGCTTCACAGTCTACTCTGGGATTTGTTCTGTAAGACATAAAAGACTTCTTTCATTGTATATTGTTTGTGTTTATAGCTGATAGAATCATAGAAAGATTTGGGTTGTGTTGTGGTTTAACCTGGCCGGCAGCTAAACACCACACAGCTGTTTGCTCACCCTCCCCCTTCCCTCTCTGGGATGGGAGAGAGAAACGGGAAAGTGAAGCCTGTGAGTTGAGATAAAGACAGTTTATTAAGACAGGAGATTAATAATAATAATAGTACTATTAATAATAATGTGTACAAAACAAGTGATGCACAATGCAATTGCTCACCACCCGCTGACCAATGCCCAGTCTGTCCCCAAGCAGCTGGCCCCCCACCCCAGCTATCCACCCCTATATATTGTTTAGCATGATGTCAGATGCTATAGAATACCCCTTTGGCCAGTTTGGGTCAGCTGTCCTGGGTCTGTCCCCTCCCAGCTCTTGCTGCACCCCCAGCCTGTCCACTGGCAGGACAGAGTGAGGAGCTGAAAAGTCCTTGGCTTGGTATAAGCACTGCTCTGCAACAATTAAAACATCAGCATGTTATCAGCACTCTTCTCATCCTAATCCAAAACATAGCACCCTACCAGCTACTAGGAGGAAAATTAACCCTGTCCTAACTGAAACCAGGACAAGTTGGGAGGGACCTTAAAGATCATCTAATTTTAACCTCCCTACCATGGGCAGGGACACCCCCCACTAGACCAGGTTGCTCAAAGCCCCATCCAACCTGGACTGTAACACTTCCAGGGATGAGGCATTCACAGTTTCTCTGAGCAACATGTTCCAGTGCCTCACCACCCTCTGAGTAAAGAACTTCTTAATGTCTAATCTAAATCTACCCTTAAAGCCATTCCCCCGTGTCCTATCACTACACTCCCTGACAAGGAGTCTCCTCATCTTTCCTGTAGACTCCCTTTAGGTAGTAGAAAGTCGCTATAAGGTCACCATGGAGTCTTTTCTTCTCCAGGCTGTATAACCCCAACTCCTTCAGTCTGTCTTCACAGGAGAGGTCCTCCAGCCCCTTGAATCATATTTGTGGCCCTCCATGGACTCATTCTAATACGTCCATGTCCTTCTTGTGCTGAGGGCCCCAGAGCTGAATGCAGTGCTCCAGGTTGGGTCTCATGAGAGCAGAGCAGAGGGGCAGAATCACTTCCCTCAGCCTGCTGGCCATGATTCTTTTGATGCAGCCCTGGATAAGGTTGGCTTTCTGGGCTGCAAGTGCACATTGCCAGCTCATCAACCTCTCATCAACTGACACCCCTAGGTCCTTCTCAGGGCTGCTTTCAATCCATTCTCTGCTCAGCCTGTATTTGTGCTAGGGATTGCCCTGACCCAGGTGCAGGACCTTGCACTTGGCCTTGTTGAACTTCAAGAGCTTTATACTCGTCCACCTCTAAAGCCTGTCAAGGTCTATCTAGATAGCAAACCTTCCTTCCAACATGTTGATCATACCACACAGCTTTGTGTCTTTGGCAAACTTACTGAATCCCACTTCTTGCTGAATCCCACTTCAAACTTGCTGAATCCCAAACTTCACTCAATCCCACTGTCCATGCCACAGACACATGTTAAACAATGCCAGTCCCAATACTGACTCCTGAGGAATACCATTAGTCACTGATCTCCACCTGGATATCAAGCTGTTGACCACAATTCTTTGAGTGTGATCATCCAGACAATTCATTACCCACTGGGTGGTCCATCCATCAAATCCATGTCTCTCCAGTCTGGGACAGTGACAAATACTTTACAAAAGCCCAGGTAAATGATTTCTGTTACTCTTCCCCTATCCACCAATGCTGTATCCCCACCAGAGAAGTCCAACAGGTTTGTCAGGCATGATCTGTCCTTAGTGAAGCCATGTTTGCTGTCCACAGTCACCTCCTTGTTTTCCATGTTCCTTAGCATAGTTTCAGGAGGATCTGCTCCATGATCTTGCCAAGCACAGAGGTGAGATTTATGATTTTTTGTTTGTTTGGTTTAGCTAAATTTAAGCCTTCCTATCACTCCCTTTATTGCCCTTAAACAGAATATTTTTCAATGTGAAATCCATATAAAATATATTAGTATTTGAAAGAAAAGGTGATTAAAGACAGTTTTATAGTCAATGCACTGTCAAATTAATAGAATTATACTCACAGAAGCTCTGGTGTTTATTTAATTCTCATTTGTTTCCATAGTAACTATAAACAGCTAATTGAGGTACTCTCACAAATGCTTTTCCTTTCTGACTCCTGATAAAAGTCACTGGTCATTTTATGAAGGGCGTGATTCTGTGCAGGAAATGTCAACAAATCTTTTCATGTTGTTCAAAAGACAGCTAGGGTGATCATCACGATAAATAACATTTTGATGACTGGAGGTATATCATGGCTTTCCACAGGAATAGATTTTATTGTCCATTCTGATTAGTATCATAATTTTTGCTGTGAAAGTTGGAAAGATTCTCAAATGAATTGTGTTTACTACTGATATGTGAAACAGGAAAGATAATAAATATAAGTGGTAGCATTAATACATAGAAGTAATACAATTTATTGTATTTATTATTTATTAAGTTTAAATATATATATGGAGTTTAGAAATTTGGCCTAAAATTATTTAGTTGAGAAAAATGTGAACAAATATATTTTCAGCAAAATAACACATTATCATTCAAAATCATGAAGCAAAGTCTACTAACATTATAGAATTTACTCCAGGCACCTTAATGATGGACAGCTGGTAAAGTCTATCTACCATGTAATACGGTTGCACAGAAGGCTAACAAAACTTTATTATGACCCTGACAGGCATGATATTTCTCAGAATGGAGCAGTGCAGCATTTGCATTCAGTTTAGGACATGGCTGTGCAGATACACAGGAAATATTAATCCTGTGGTGTTTTGGTGGGTAATGCATAGAAATATTTGTACCTGTAGTTTTGAATGTTTCTTAACAGAAATGTTTTGCTTTCTAAAACAAAACAAACAAACAAACAAAACTAGGATCAACTAGGATCAATATATTTTCAGTTGCAACATAGCTTTTAATTATGATTTACTTTACTGACTGCAATTGATATTTTCAAAATAGATCCCACACGTTGTATCTTCGACCTCTACAGTGTTACAAATCTCTTATTTGTCTATGGAAAGGGTTACTTTTTAGCACAATTCAGAACTTTAAGCATAGAAGTGTAACTTGACAAAAGTTACAGATGAGCTGGAAGGCTGTGCAGACCCTGGAAATTACATCAGGTTTGCCTCTGCTCTTCAGAGCCTGTGAACCATGAACTAAAATTCTGTTTGCAATTCTTTGAGCTCATATATATTTTTTATATGTAAAAGCAACATACATTTTTTAATCCTGTTTGAGGTTGATGATCTTCTATAATGTGGCTTTCATGGAAGATTTCAACAGGTGCAAGCAGAACACAAAAAATCTAATAGAAACTGAATACAGTTCTTTCAGCAAGGGAGGAATTCAGTTTCATACAGCTCTACAAAATGTAGAGTAAGCAGCTAATAACTTTTCTAAATATTTGCCAAAAGTCATAGGGAAGGAAGGGAAAATATCACCAATGTTGTGGTATTGAAACAAATTCTAGACATTTCTTTATGAGCAGAGTAGAAGAAATACTGCTCAGCTACCAAATATCACTGATCCCTTAGATGTGCAACAGTTCCTCTCATCTGTGTGAAAAGGAGAGGTTATTTCAAAATAACAAGATGTCAGTAATATTGAAGCAATATGAACTGCTGAACAACTAGAGTATTGGTCTTTAAGTACCAGTCTGGAATGGTATAGAATGAAACAGCATGAGCCTGGCTTCTCTAACCTGTAGGGTCTTCTTGGATGTGTGTGACAAGAGGTAATGTAGTAATAGGAAAGCACTATGCTATCTCTGTAATTCCTGATGGCTCTTGTCCTGGGGTTTGTTTATTTGTATGTCCAGAATGAATCCAAAGAAAAATAAGGGAGATAACTCTTTTTATCAGTTGTCAACAAACTTAGTTAAGATTTCACAGAGGGATAACAGAGGGTACAAATCAGTAACAAGAACTAATGGTTAGCCTTTGTCCATCCCTAAAAGACACGTGCAATAGAGTGAGAAGTGAGAAATATAACACAGAGGAAAATATGTTCTCTAGATTCTCAGTCACAAATAGAAAACCACAAAATTATGCTCAGGAAAATGAGGAAAAGGTCAGTCTAGCCCTCTGGAGAATAGGTAATCAGTAAAAGACAAGCAGTAAAAGACAAGAACATTTATTTTTTACTTTTTACTTTTTTTTTTTTTCAAAACTTCTTGCATCAGAACAAAAACAATTCAGCCAATGACTCAAACTTTAACTCTGATTTAACAAGTTGTCTCATAGCATAAATCGTCAACATTCCGTGATGATAAAAACTCTGCTCTAACCCTGCTGTGAGTAACACTTGTGTATAGTATCTCCCTGCTGCTTGGGCACCAGAACATGGTTAGTAATAATATTGTTAAAGAAATTCCGAGAAAATCTGCTTCCTATTTTGCTTGTTTACTCACTTGGAGAAGGAGGAATGTTTTCCTTTCAGACTGAGTATAAATGGCAATTTTCTAGATATAAAAAAAATATTTCAAAACATAATTTGATTTCTTGGACTCCCATCTGCAGTTTAAATATTTTGCTCTTCAAAACTATACAGGATAGATTGCAATGCCTACCTGAGGAAGCTTAGCGTATTTTATGCATTTAATGACTAAGAGATTCAGCTAAGCCTTGTGATTCCAATCTTAATATTTCCCAAGTGAAAATCATTTCTAGTAAGCAATGATTTATAATCACTTGATATTTTTTCTAATTAATTAGGAAAAATTTGATAATTAATACAAGTATTAATTATATCTAGCATGAGATCTTTGACTATTCAGCTAGTGAATAGCTTTATTCTTGAGATAACATGTATAAGAACAGTTTGTTTTTTCAATATGTTAAATTACATTATATACATGTATACATAAATTCTTATTATGGTACTGTCTGAAACTTATTTAAAGTATAACCCAATAATATCTACCTAAAAAAAAATTACAGAATTTCAACAGTACCATCAGTACTGTCCCAGCAGAGTGGTTGGAGGTCACAGGGCACAAGCATATGAACCTAAGGTCATCAAGTGATTTTGTGTCTCTGAACAGTCTTTATTTTCATAAAGATGAGAGTAAAGATGAGAGGTGCAAGACCATTAGTGATATCCACAATATTAACAAGAACTGATTGAACAAGAACATATTGAAATACACAGTTCTGATTTCAAGAGTGTAAAAGTGATGTCAGCAGCTCGAAAATTATTTAGAAAAGAGCTCAAAGGGTAATGTAAGGTTGAAAAACCCTTCTCAGATGTGAAAGGCTGTAAAAGTTGATCTATTTATCTGAACAAACAGAAGGCTAAGAGGTGAATTGTTTGTAGTCTGCAGCTGCCCATGTGAAGAAAGTTTTTGGTAGTACAAGTCTCTTTAATCCTACAGATAATTGGAGAATGTGAACCAGTGGATGGAGTTAGAACTTTAATAAAATCAGAGTTTAAAATTAGGTAGATTCCTTCAGCAGTAAAATGTTATTAAACTGTGTAACAATTTGCTGAGGGTTGTGGTGCTCTTACCATCATTTAAAGTTTTTAAGTTAAGATTAGCTGTCTTTTTGAAAAATACACTCAAATTCCACCAGAATTGTGGGTTCAGTAAAGAAATTAGTGGTTGAAACATTCAGGATTATTTTGCTGGAAGTCAAATTTGAACACTAATAATGTTTCTCTCTGGGTAAAACACTATGAAATTTCTGAATGTGGTGGTTTTACTCGAATGGGCAGCCGAGCTCCACCACAACTGCTCTCTCACTCCCCACCTCCTCAAAGAGGAGGGGGAGAAAAGTCAACACAAAAAGCTCGAGGTTTGAGATGAGAATGATTTAATTAAAGGAAAGGGAATGGGGAGAGAACGTAACAAAAGAAACAAGGCCGCGCGGAAGCACAGAGAGAAAGGAAAAATTGTTCTCTACTTCCCATCAACAAGCGATGTTCAGCCACGTCCTGGGAAGCAGGGCCTCAAAACACATACCGGTTGCTCAGGAGAGAGCAAGAGAGAGAGATCCCTCCCCCACAAGAGCCCCCTTTATTGCTGTGTGACATCAGGTGTTATGGAATATCCCTTTGGTTGGTTTAGGTCAGCTGCCCTGGTGATGTCTCCTCCCCATCAGTTGCCCACCCCCAGCCTGCTGGCTCCTGGGGCTTGGAGAGAGTCCTGATTCTGTGCCAGCTCTATGCAGCAATAGACACAACACTGGAGTGATACCAGTGCTGTTCCAGCTATGAGCGCAGCACTGTGTGGGCTGCTGTAGGGAAAGGTGACTCCATCCCAAACAGACGCAACACACTGAAGCTTATATTCTGTTGTGTTTTTTTTTCTCATGCTGTTTATTATCTTCCTTTAGAATTAATCTCTTTAGAAGTCAGTGGCACTACATGTCCAATACCAGTAGCAGATTCTGATTCTCAGGAATGCAGCTTTCTGACATCATTGTGCTTTAGTCCTAGTAAACAAAATAACATTAAAATTTGTTCTCACATGTACTATGACTGACAGAAAATTGTATTATCCCTCGCGGTAATTCATTATTTGCCCACTTATATTACCAACTATCATGCCTTTGTGCATGGTAATGTTTGACACTGAGAAGCCCTTGGAAAGTTTTTGGACTCTGAGTGCACAGGGTTACTGAAGCCTGTGAACCATCTTTTTTACAGGGAAAACTTTACTTTCCTCTAGACTTTAGTTCTACAAGAGATGGATAGTTACACCTTTTGTGATGCACTTAAAATGGGCACAAACATGACTTCCAGGATAGTGATTTTTCATGTTCATTAAGATTTTTTTCATTAAGATTTTTCATTAAGGTTTTTTCATTAATATTTTTTTTCATTAAGATTTTTCCATGTTCATTAAGTTTGCCTTGGCAATTGACTGCACATGTATAATTCTCCAGAATAATTATTCAATATCATACAAGTGCATTATGTCCAACATATCCTAGACACAACTCAAACATGTAGGGTTAATCCTTAAATGTTCAGCAACCAAATCTGAACAAATGGACAGAACTCTTTATCTACCTCCAGACAAAGAATGGGAAACTAGATGTAAAACAAGCTTATGTCTTAAGCCTGGAGATACAGTTTATCCTCTTCTGGGATTCTATTTTATTTTACTCTAGAATGTTCTTCTTGTCACTGATTAATGAGTAATGAACACTGAATTTTCTTCTTGTTGTTGATTAAAATAAGTCCACAATGCAGAGTTGATGTTAAAGTATCCAAAAATTATTAAGTGGTGCATAACTTCACATATACAGTAGTGATGATTCTATGGATGGCTCACTTTCATCAGTTGAACAGGAGCATATTCTGTAGTATTCTGTAGTATAATATTTAAAACAGATTACTAAGATAGGTTAGGTTATATCCAAAAACCTCACTTAATTGATTAAAAATTTCCATTGAGCAAATATGGTGTCCTTGTTTGTGGTAAACAAGATGGTATTACAAATACTTGCCTTCCACTAAAATAAGAAAACTATAATTTAGAGTGCAGCTTGCACTCATTTTATTGTGACTATTTCCAGAAGCAGTAACTAGCAAAGTGCCATCATGGTTTTGAAATAGCTTATATAGTTGTTTTGTTTTGTTTTGTTTTGTTACTTTGTTTCTAAAAGAACACACTGCACAAATCTTATTAGCTTGCCTATATGCTTGCCTCTGTGCTTGCATTATAAAGCTACTCCATCTAAAGCATGTGGTATTCAAACCAGCTTATAAATCAAATCATAAGTATACAATATATTAATATGTACAGTTGTTATTTTTTCTTAATTTAAATAATTATTTTAATTTTATTTTTAATGTTTTCTTATTTTACAAATGTAAATATCCAAATTGTTACATCAGGAGCTGATCTTATTAAATATTAGTTGTGCAAACATACTTCAATAGTAATCCCCACAGATCTCGATATTATTAAATAACTGTATAAAATTATATGAACTAATACTTAAATATTGTCTAAGCAAGTGCCTAAAAGGATCTATCCATCAAAGGTCCGGCTACAGTCACAATAGAAATTGCACTCCATAAGGTATGTTTTGATGTAAAATTTCTGCCTCTGTAAAAGTGGTAATGAAATAGCATATAGACTATAAGAAAACACACTTTTGTTAACCTTTACAATAGTGAAATGATTTGGTTCAGTAATGCAAGTGTGCAAATGCAGTGTGAAATCAAACCTTTACAAACATTGAAACTCTTGTAGAAAATAAAATAACTACTACTACTACTAATAATAATATAAAGTGATTGTGCTACCAATCAATGTAAGCTATACCCTACACATCTTTGAGCCCATGAGTGAAGACCATGGCTAGCCTTCAGTTTCCCTTTTACTTCCTCTGGAAGCAGTTTAGATATAATTTCTTACCTGTCATAAAGTCCGGTCGAACTACTTTGCATGTAAATTAATTTCTCATCCACATCCCAGTACAGCAGCCAAACTCTGGCATGTTACCTCTGTGGGAGGGAGCATCAGGAAGGCATAGTGGTGCAGAACCCTTTGGATTCTGTCAGAAAATCCCATCTGCCTCTTTGAAATACACTTCCCTTTCCTTTTTGCTACATCATAGGATAAAATGTGGAATAGGAAAAGATTTTGAGAGTTTTTTATTTTCAATAAAAAGACTTACAAATGAAGTGGCTTCCAGTCTTTTCAGGTATGCAGATTTTCTCTATTTTTTCATCAATTTGAAATATAAATGTTTCTCAATATGTTTACAATAGTTTTTGTTTGTGTGTGTTTATTTATTTATTTTTCCACCCAAATAAGACACTATTTATTCCATGTGTTATATGTGCTGCTAGCAAGAATGAATATTAATCTTTTGTAGTTGAGTATTAGATAGCAGAGAAAAATAATACAAAAATTAAAGTGAGAATTAATTCCATCTCTTATTCTACCTCCCTGCTCACCAAATTTGACAAGATTTAATTTCTTGGCTTTCACTATCTAGAAGTTAAATATCTCAAATTGCTATATATGTACAGGCAAGAGAGAGATATCTCCCAAAGGTGATTACCCCATCTTAGACATGAGCCTAGTAGAAGGTAAGTTCACCTCAGTGAACAAAGAAGAGATGTTACATATGATAACAGAGAGAATCTAGATAGTTTTGAACTGGACACCCATTTTTTAAATGACTAGTATTAGGTAGTCTAAATACCACACTCAGAAAATCTAATGCTCTCTTGCCCTAGTATTCCACAGTGCCATAAGAAGAAGAGTAAGGCCACCATCTCTACCATATTGCAGTATAATGTGCCTCTAGCTGAATGAAATTACTCTTGGTCAAGTAGTACTGTTATTGAAGTTGGCAGTATTTCTCACTTACCCCAGCTACTAGGTCTTGCTAACGTGTGTACCCATGCAATAGTTCCTTTGTCTGTTACTGACATTCCATGCTTTTCAGTCATACTGTATTGCTTGTTGTCACACCTCAGTATGTTCTCTGTCTTAACTCCAGCTTTTTTCACTGCACTGTTTTACATTTACATTCACTTTTGTCTCCTGAGTGTTACAAGAGCTGATTTGCTGTTATTCAGTTGCCAGTGTGGGTAGCAGAGCATTGTAAGAATCTACAGCAAAATAATGGATCAAAATTTGAAAAGAACATATTTCAATCTGGATTTGGGATAAAGAAGGCTGTTCTGTTTTATAAATTGTGTATTAAACTGGGACTTAAATGATTAGAAGTATTGCTTTTTCAGCTTAGAGGCTTTCTCATTAACTTAGTTTTTTAAAGTATAATAGTGGGATTTCCAGCAGAGAGAAGCAGTTGAGAAAAACATTTTGCTACAGTTAGTTAATTCTTCCCTACATCTGCTATATTCAATGTATCCATTTTAAAACCAAATGAGGCAGCTCTGTCTTCTTTAGAATCTACAGCAACCTCTAGCTGTGCCAATTTTAGACTATACTTATCTCTGTGGGAATATGATTTTCTAATCTTTATTATAAATTAAAATTAAAATAATAAAAATGGAATTTTGCCTAATAGCAGGAAATACACAGGTTGCTGAAGGATTTTTATGGTTCTTCAACTCATCTCTTAAAGCTAAGCAGCATATTTTTTAGAAGTAGATGAAATATTAAAAAAAAAAAAAAAAAAAAAAAAAAAAAAAAAAAAAAACCCTTGAAAAACACTTGCGAAACAGTCTCAGAACATAATTTGGTATACAGAAAGGATCAAATCATTAATTCTGAGCCTTTCAGCTGCAATGTATTGCACATTACCAAACATGATTCACTCCAATAGTCTGTTCTACTATGGAGACTGAAAATATGGTATAATAAACAAAACAAAAAAAAAATCTTAAAATATAGTTTTGCCTCCTGCAAAGTGTCATCAGGTACAGGAATTAAGGCACTGAAAAGCATAGAGAGATTTTCAGGCCTCTTATACAGAATATTGCAATCTTTGAAATGTCAGTCCATTTATTCCTCCAGGAATGCCTCAGCTTTACAGATAGAGCAGTTATTTGTTTCAGTTACTAGTCACATCCGTGCTTCCACACATGCTCCAAACTGTCTCTGTCATATAGTAAGGTCAGGTCCTTCAGGATCCAGAGAAGATGTAGAAGTCACCTGAACAAGTGAAGAAATCTGTAATGTAGATATTTTCTTTTGACCTATTGATCTAAATAACCTTTGGAGTTAACACAAGTGGAGTCTAAAATAGGTCAGATGAATTGCATCTTAGAAGTTCGTATTTAATTCCACTGGCAGCTAGTTTCAAGATAGACTGTGTACATGTAGACTTTGCAATTGTTAAAAAAATAATATCTCATCCTAATTATTTCTTTGCTATAAAAGGAATTGAAATCCCTATTCCCTAGCTTGTGAGAGTGTTTTTTTATTGTTGTGTTTCATGAGTCACAACCATTATTAACTTAAAACCTCAGGGGTCCCTCTTTTGTCTCTCCCACATGTAAATTTTCAAGTAAACATCTGAAGAATATTTTTTTCCTTGTACCTGGAGGTTCTTTCAAGACAGTAAACCAAAGCACTAGTCTAACCTATGTATTAAGGAGACAAGAATAGAGATAAAAGAAGTCATTTGGAAATCAGTGGATTTAGTCATGGTCTCATTTCACTTCTAAATATTTTAGAGTGTCTATTTTTAAAGAGAAATCTGTTTTTTATTTGGTTTGTTTGTTTGTTTGCAAGTTTCTTTTTTTTAAAAAAAAAACAACAAACATTTAATTTGGGGGTACTGGGAGGAAGCAAGTCATAGCACACCATTAATGTCTGAATTGGTACTAATATCTGAATAAGTATTAATGTCTGAGTAGATACTATAGTAAACTTGATTCCATAAGGTACTTTTGTCCCCAGTGTTTCCCAGTGAGTGTCTCTCAAGAACTGCAAGGTTGGGATGTGACTGAGAGCAAAAGTACAAATGGTTTCAAGAAAGGAGAAGCAAATACACGAAGGAGCTCCTCGACTACATGAGCCAGATGAAAGAGTTATTTCAGGAATTTTCAAAACTGGTGGGACTTAGAAATTGAAGTTATAGGTAGTTATATGTTCTACTCATTCCTCATTCTGACAAGGATGGGTCTGATTCAGAGCAGCACTTTTCACATAAAATACGATTTTAGACTGTTTTTAAAATATCCTTTAAATCAATGAATCATTGGATCAAGAGGCAATGATGACTGGGCCCACTGCAGAACTTGGCTGAGATCTTAGCTGTGGAGATGTGAATAGATTCACTCACATCTCTATTACACATAGCTACAAAGGGCAAGAAATGACAAAGGTTCAAGAAACTGTGAGTTTAGTGCTGTTAATGAGATAAGATCAGGTGAGATTTAGTTATATGTGCTTGTCTGAACATGGCCCAGGTGGCCAAGAAAGCCAACAGCGTCCTGGCTTGTATCAGGAATAGTGTAACCAGCAGGAACGGGGAAGTGATCCCCCTGTACTCAGCTCTAGTTAGGCTGCACCTAGAGTACTGTGTTCAGTTTTGGTCCCCTCACTACAAAAAGGATATCGAGGCCCTGGAGTGTGTCCAGAGAAGGGCTATGAAGCTGGTGAAGGGCCTGGAGCACAAGTCCTATGAGGAGTGGCTGAGGGAACTGGGGTTGTTTAGTCTGGAGAAGAGGAGGCTCAGGGGAGGCCTTAGTGCTCTCTACAACTACCAGAAAGGAAGCTGTGAGGAGCTGGGTGGGGGTTGGCTTTTTCTCACATGTAACTAGTTATAGGACTAGAGGGAATGGCCTCAAGCTGCACCAGGGGAGGTGCAGGTTGGAAATTAGGAGATATTTCTTCTCAGAAAGAGTAGTCAGGCATTTCAACGGGTTGCCCAGTGAGGTGGTGGAGTCACCGTCCCTGGGAGTGCTTAAGGAAAGGTTGGCCATGGTGCTTAGGGCCATGGTTTAGAGGGTGGCATTGGTGGTAGGGTGATGGTTGGAACAGATAATCTTGGAGGTCTTCTCCAAACTTAACGATTCTATGATTCTATGAGAATGTAAAATATGGAGATCTCTGAACTAGAAATTATTGATATATAAGGCATCATCCAGGATTTTGACATTAGCTTGGAATTAGCCCTGTCACTAGCATTGTTTCCAGCCATTCACTACTGTCACTTTTCCAAATTCATCTGCCTTAGAGCCTGTTGCTTCTGGGAAACCTGCTGCTGATAGTAATTATTATGTCTTTTGTCTGAGCCACTCAGTCTTATGGACAGTGTTTTTTGCTTTAGGACTTAAACCAATCTTTCTTCCTGTCCTCAGATTTTCCTGGTATTTTGTGGTGTCTTCTCCCAGGGATAGTTCTACTGAGACTTAACAATCTGAAGTAATGAGATTACATTATTTATTTCACTATATAATTTATGTAAATTGTAATTTGTTTGTTTGGTTTTTGTTTGTTTTTCCCCTTTACAACCCAAAATATTGAATTATGTTCAAAAAGTGACTTACTATTTTTCTATTGTCTCCCACTTAGGAGGCTGAGAGTACTTGGTGAAAAACAAAAGGAAAAAGAAGGTAGTTGGTTTCACTTAATAAGTTTCGTATATTTAGAATCATCATCCCTATTCACTTTGATACTTGAGAGCTCATAAAGATGATGATCTGGGTGTGTTCAAATTCAGCTACTTATATGCTGTTTGTCTACATTGAGGTGCTGCTGTTGAGGTAATTTAAGGGAAGAGTATGGCTGCTTTTCAGAAAGTACTGATAAGATGCCCTGTAGGCAAACTGAAAAAAGTTAGATATCCAAACATGAAGGAACTCAAACTATATAGTGCTTTTAAACAACTATTTTTACCATAATAGATCTGCTGCCTTATCCCAAATATATTTAGTACTTCCCTTTCTATCAAATCTAAAATCTATCTAAAAATGTCTATAGACACAATACACAGGGTTTCCTAGATAAAGTGACTTAGTCATTTCCTGAGTGATTGTTATAAACCCACTCCCATTCCATACATTAGACAGTCATAGACAGATCAGCAATACAGCTTATTTTAAATCTGAATCCCAAACTGTTATTTCCCAGACTTGGATAATACTAACTAACTATATATATATATATATATAAAGATAAAACTGTACTGCTAATGAGATTCAAAAGCCATTGTGTAACTGCCAAAACTTGGTGACCTTTTGCTCTGTCACTTTTACATTGCTTTTTTTTTTTTTTTTCCTCCTGGCATACAAGCATCCTCTTACAATGTCTCTTGCTCTATTCCCCTGTGAAGTAGTAACAGCCAAAATGATGGAATACAAACCTCTTCACGCTATCAGAAGATACAAGATATTTATATATTATTTTAAACTGCATGTAATTGTTCAGAACCACAGTTGCTTCAGCATCCATACAGATTTCTTTCACAAGATGCCATATGCATTTTCCTTTAATAAATTACGTTAGGTTTAAGAAAGTTTAATTAATTTTATGAAGGGAAGTTCAGTGTATCTATTACTGGAATACACCAGATCAATCAGCAAGCTGATAACTACTGTTTCCATAACTTTCTAGTCATAATAAAATTATACAAATTAGAGAATAAAGAAGAAAAAGAAAAAAAAGAAGAAGAAGAATCCACCCTCCTTGCCAATGTTTTTTTTTCCAACAGAGGAAAATCAACTTCTCCAAGGATTTAACATCTAGTATACCTTTAAATATCTATACTTTCCGTCCTTTTCCCATGGAAGAATTATACATAAAATTTTGGAAATTTCTTTTTTCTCTTAAATATATATATATATAAATCAGTTCATATGTGCACATTTAAACAGCCTGATTTCTTGCTTCTCTCAAGTACCCCTGTGTCTCCCATGCATCCATTTTAGCTTTATGCAGTTTCTAATAGACACAAACAAGTAGACAAGTATAATATGTCTACTAGACATATGTATAGTAGACATATTAGACTTGTAGCTAATGGTCTGATCCAATACAACTTTGCTAGCACAGTTACACTGTGTTTTGTGCTTAAATGGAAGCTGAAAAATTGAGAGTGAATTCAGAAATCTGGGAATCTGGAAAGGACTTCTACATAAATCATCTTTTTGTTTCATATTAGTGTATGACTTTCTATCAAGAGTCCCATTTATCTGCTTTTTTTTTTTTTTTTTTTTTTTTTTTCTTAATTAAAAAAAAAATTTTTTGAAACCGAATGGTTTAAAAAAAATGAAATCTGAAAGACACATACAACATATGCAGTACTAATGTTATCCTTCAGCGTGTGCATTTTTGAGATTTAAGAAGTTGAAATTCACTTTCATACTGGAGATTACAAACTGAAATCAGAAGTTTGGAGGCAGTGAGTACGTCTACCTTAGCAAATAATGTGATGCAATATCAGCAATCCAATAGCTAGTTTGTGTTGAGGCCTGAATTTCCAGTGTTTATAGTTCAGAGTTTCTTCAGAACAGATTTAGACCCGTCCCTAAGATTGCTTGCCCACTCCATGTTTGTGTCTAAAAGCTGTTCAAAGGGACCTAATTTGGCACACGTATTTAGAAGTTTAGTTCACACCAAGATTCTTCTTCAAACTTTGTCAGTACTTGGTAGATAAAACAGACCAGAGAATTACCCGCAGAATTGCACAGCAACTCTGAACACCTTGATTAAATCCTCAGGAATAATTTTGTAAGGGGCTGTAGATTTGTGGTTTATCGATATAGTTAGTAGCTGAGATACATTAAGTATCTGAGATAAAATCCTAAAGAGAAGACTTTCACAAGCTTAAATAGAGAGCAAGGTCAAACAAGCACCTACATGCCCTGACATGCACGTCAGTGTCTTCTTAATCTCAGAACAAGCTTCAGTTTTGACCTCTGTACTCTCTCTATTTATCCCCAGCAGAAACTGGATACTGGGCTAGAGGGAACTTTGACCTGACCTAGTATGAGCAGTCTCAGACTCACTCAGTCAGTAGTGGTAACCTTTACAGATGTTTTAAAAACAATTTTGTCTGGAGAACTCCAATTATCAATGAAAGACTCAGCAGTGTTGCATTTTTGTAAATCTGGAATCTCATCATAAAGAAGAGCTAAAGTTTGCTAGAGTATGAGCTGTCTACAATTTGTGACTTGTGCTCTCTACTGGCTATGTAGTCGTTTACAGTGAAGACAGTGGTACAGTTTTCTTCATGCTTACACTGTAACTAAAGATCCAAAGTTTGTCTGTTGTCTTTTCCAGCATATTTATATATCTCAGAAATTAAAAAAAAAAAAAAAAAAAAGATTAACTTAACTGTGCAGAACCTTTTCCTTGAAAAGGTGGTGGTAAGTTTTAAAGCTTCCATTAGAGGATTTAAACAGCAGTCATATTTTTTTTAAATAGTATATTATTACTGCAATATAAACAGAAGAACTAATTTAAAATTATAACTCTTGACTTGGTCAAAATTAGTGGACCTATGAAATAGCTAGGGGAAGATTTAATCATCTTTATTCAATTTGAGACAGCCCCAACCATCCTGCAATTTCAAGGGCACAGGTCTCCCAAACCTCTTGTGTCAACTCACTCACAACTCACGAAGTGTCTTGAATAAGTTCAAGATGCATTAGCATCTGAACTGAGCTACAGTCTTGTGTCGTGATGGAATGATCAACCACTGAAAAGAATGATAATTTTTCGCATGCAAGTACTTTACAGCAAAATGTGATATACAGCTCCCTCTCCATTCAATTTAACACTGCTTTGCAGTTAGACAGTACATGTGCTAAGGTCAAGTGCTGATCATGAAGTAGAAATATGAGTAAAACATGAATGTGAAAAAAAGCAAACTGTCACATAAGTCACGAAAGTCATTTAGATAGTGATTCAAGAAAGTTCTCTTCATTTAAACATGCACAAGGTTATGTTTAGGACTCTCAATGCTTTTCAAACCTGAATCATGTGAACACAATAAAAAAACTGTCTCAATAAACACTTATGCTAAGATATGTTTTAGTGTAAATATTTAGATATATTTTAATGTAAATATTTTTCTCTTAAGTATGTACCATTCAATAGTTAATGTAAGCCAAATGTACTAAATACACACAAAATATTTCAGTTTGGGAAGCAGTATGTACATTCACTTAATTAAAGTCATCATCACTTGCTAAAGTTATTCTGTGATAGCATGCTGCCATTCAGTAAAGCATATCCTGGGTAAACATGTTTAATTGGAACATTAATTCTTGTCCACAAAAAAAATAAGTAAATAAATATTTTCTGTTCCACAAGCTTCATAAGGATTCTACCATTTCAAAAGCTTTGGATGACGCATGGACATCAAAAGGGAAAAGGGATGATAAGAACATGGTTCTGTCATGTCATGCATGACTTAATGTAACAAACTATAGAAAAAAATAAACTACCCAGATGTCCATATGGCTGTCAGCACGATGTGGGAAACATATGATTTAAAGGAAACTTTGTGTTCATTCCCTTGTTCTGCAGAACCGCTTTTTTATATCAGAGCAACCTCACTCTGTTTTTTGCTGATGTAGCTACAAGAGACTGGTATAGAGAATTAGGTTCTTAAAACTTCATGTGTAAAGCAAAAGCCAGTTTGGTCTAGATGCACAATAATAATTCTCTCTAATTTCCCTTAATTTGTACCAGTTAGAAGCAGGATTTGTATTTTAGGATTTCTTTGTATAAATACCTTTGAGACTGATCTTTGACTGGAACAACAGACCCAAAGGTCTGAAATGCAGACAGTAAAATAGATCTGAAGACTTGCTAAGTTGAAGGAAGAGGAATATGAAGGAAATAGAAAACAAACAAACAAAAAACTAGCAAGACATTGGAGAGAATTGTGATTACTATTATTTCAGATGTCAGTGAAAGAGCATAAGTAAGTGCTTTGAGAAGGGTTTATTATATTACATATTTATCAGCTTTCCTGTGATTTGTCAGGGTAATGAAGAATTGAAAATGAAACGAAGAAAGAAAGTAAAATGGAAAAAAAAAAAGAATGAAAGAAAAGAAAGCACTGACACTACTGCAACAGTGGCTTTTGAAAACATATCTTGAAACCTCATCTGTTTCAAGAAACTGAGAGTTTTTAGGTATCTTCATAAGTAAAATGTCCAAATGATTGCTCTAAAAAACAGGTTTGGGAGAATTCTTCCTGGGAAAATTAAACAGCTTATTGCACATTCAGTTTGTTTAGTTAAAAGGTTGGAGACAAGGAGCATTCGAAGTATGTTGTCTTTATTGATTTCTACCAAAAAGAAATAAAAAATAAATATTGAGAAATGAATGCTGTGCTTTACTCTGCTTGAATCCTTATGCTGTGTCCACTGCCTCATTTTCTGATTACTCACAGAGTTTGATAAAAATTGCACAGCATCCCACTCATAAACTGTAAAATCCATTTAATAATACTTTGCATATTGCAATATCATTATTACTACTAAATTTACATATTAAGATGCCTTTCTGCGGGTGTCTATATGCAAGCTAAGCTCCTACATTCCTGTTGCAGTTAATACAGGTATAGTCAACACAGTAGACTCTGCAAAGTTATTCATCTTGTCTTGAACTAGACACCAGTACTGAGTATTTGCTTTTATTTATTTATTTGTTTATTACTTAGAAAAACAATTTTAGATGATCAGCTTCTTTGTCTATGAGAGGTAAATCAGGGAAGGATACTTATACAACACTGTCATTTTGGGGAACCTCTAAAAGCTTACTCACACTGACACAGTTGAAGTAAAGCATTTTATACAATTTTCCTTTTAATACAACATTCTGGTTCAGACAGTGAGATCTGCCGTATTTATGGCCAGATATAAAGTTCAAATTCATAGTTAAACTATTATTTCACAGCTGAGGTGTTTGAGAAAATCTTATTTTTTCTTAGGTATCTGGTCATTTCTAGTAGGTATGCTAAACTTTAGCATAGTCTAAAGTCTAAACTTTATATGAGTTATATATATATGTCTGTATATATATGTTATATATATTTATATATATGTTATATATATACATATACTTTAATGTTGCTTTTCAGAGAGATACATGACACCCAAAATACACATACGTGTTTATTGCAGTGACTGTCTGAGGGGTGATAACCGCTCGATAATTTTTCATTGCATTTCAAAACATGCAGTTTATTAAAAAACAAATAACTGAACAACAAAAAAGCTTGAAGATGTAAGTACATCATGGCGTTGCCTGATAGTAGCAAAACTGTGGCCAGGAAGGAGAAGCTGTGTCCTCTTTCTCAAAAACAGTTGGGATTTTTAGCTTTCTTGCTCTTCTATATAATGAGTTTCATGAAAGACTTAGGGACACATTCTAATTATTTTAGCATGTTCATTCATGGTTTGGTTATTCCTCATCTCAAACTTACTTCAGAGAAAGATTACCAATGAAAAGGTTTATCTGAGCATCACCACGACAGTCTATTAGTGAAGGAAGCTGTATTTCACAAGTGGTTATCACAACTTTAATAATGATCCGAGCTAATGAAATGCAAAAAGCAACCAGTTAACCGGAATTTAATCCACAGAAAAGTAATTTAACAGCACTAGCAAAGTATGCTTAATATGGAATACAAAAACTGACCTTTCCTTTGTTTCTTGATTGATGGAGTGGTCTCTCTATGTAGAGACCTTAGTTTTTGTGTCTCTTAGAGAATACTGATTTGAGTGGTTGAAGAACATTATTATAATAAGTTTATGTACTTCCTAATTAAAAAGAAAAATAATTCAGTACAGGTTTAACATTCTATGTCTCTGGAAGAATGTATTCAAGATAAATACTGTGGACTGCTAGACTCCCTTTCTCTTGCATTATAATATGCTTGATGGATTTAAGTTTTGGGGGTATGGGTCCCCTTTTTTGTCACGAGTACTTCATATGTAGTTGTTTCTAGTAGTCACATTTTTGTTTTCTACCTGAAAGCTATAAACACTATCATTATTGTTTAATGTGTGTTTTCTTGTGTTCACATACATAACTGAGAAATATATATCTGAGCGTTTGTATTAATTTACGGGTTAGCTTCATAAACCAGTGGGATATTGATTCAGCATCTGCAGCTAGCTCTCCTTTACAGCTAGTCTCATTTAAAAGTATGAGGTGCAACTTCTCATCTATCTTTAATACACGGCTCTTTGTTATGAAAATAAATCAAAGGTGTTCCCACATTATACTTGTAATAATATCTTTTACTCATGTGGCCCTCGGTTTATGCCAAGGTTTTAGCTTCTATGAAAAAAATGGTAATGAATTAAAGTCTTTTACTGAACAATTTTGTGTTTTAAGTAAGCAAGTAAATACTTTTTTCTTTTTTCTTTTCTTTTCTTTTCTTTTCTTTTCTTTTCTTTTCTTTTCTT
>CM021765.1:120370191-120473471 GCA_011076525.1 Nettapus auritus | reverse complement strand
TTCTTTTCTTTTCTTTTCTTTTCTTTTCTTTTCTTTTCTTTTCTTTTTTAATATTCTCATGTTATGGGTAATTTGCAAATTACAAAAAAAAAAAAAAAAAAAAAAAAAGACTCACAAATAATCATCTCATCTCGCATTACAAAGATGTCAGAAATATTGTCAGAAATAAGCCTTATATAGAATGTGACAAGGTTAAAATCTAACTTTTGATATGTTCATCATTAATATTCTGTCTTAGCCTGCATGGGCTGAGAAAGACAAATTCATTAGCGATAGATAAATAACAGATAAATGAATAAATAAATAAATTTCTATATAAATTAATATAATGACACACTTCATGATGAATTTTCCAAATCATTTTAATCTCATTTTTTTCTTCTCTGTGGATTCAATTATCTTTGTCATATAAAAGAGCTTTTTCATAGACAACCTTTAGCCATTTTTCATTACCTAATTTAACTATGAAGCTGTTAACATCACATTTTAAAGATGATGATAGATTGCCTTTTAAACTATTTGAAATTTTCAGATTAGATATTATAGTATTCATAGATATAACCTTACCAATTGTGACAAAAAACTCTGAAAACACAAACAAGGCTTTAACCTTGAAACCTGACTGTTATAAGTTACTTTCTCATAGAATCAAACTATTTCAAGATTTTTTTAATAAAGTGAGAAAGCTTTATTAATTGAGTAATTAAGTAAGCAGACACAAGCAAAACAGCGCTGGGTGGCCGGGGAGTCTCAGCTCCACCCACGGCGCGCGCTGGAGTGACAAACTATTTCATATTTGTACAGCAGAACACTGAATATTCAATTAATGCCTATACATATTCATTACCCAATCCCGCCTTCTCTCGCTTCGTATGCTGATTAGCTTATCAGTCCTTTGCGCTTGCGCAGATTCTTCCAAGAATTGTGGGCAGGGGTCTTTGGGACGTGGGCAGTGGTCTTTGGGAGGAAGGCCGTAGGTCTTCCTCGCAGTGTATTTTTCATCTTTGGCCTGGAATGTAGTGATTTGACAGGCTTGCAGTTTCTTTATCGGCCTGAGCTAGTTTATGTTCTTGTTGTCCATTTGTTTTTCTTTCTGCCTGGGACGTGATGGTCTGGCAAGCCTCTGCAACCAGTCTCCACACATCCTTCGCCTCCTGCCCCCCCCCCCCAACAGCACATCCTTCAGACTCAGACAACCTCCTCCCCAGCCAACAGATAACCTTGACTATATATTCCAATCTCAGTATGCAGACAACAATTTATTCTACTGCCTAATTAACTAAGCATTATTTTACACTTAACTATTTACTTGCTTGCTTCAGAGTCCCAGTTACATAGTCTCTGACAGGTTTTATTATAGATATACTCTGATAGGTTCGGGTATTGTTCTGTGGTGAATTTGTTTTAACATGAGATCACAAGGTCTCTGTACAAATCAGGAATTTTACTTAACCCTGTGATATCACAGTCTGTTCGCTTAACCACATGTCTCAACCTTTGTTATTGTGTAACTTCCCCCTCCTTACTCAATGAACAAATATTCACAATTTATTACATGACTAGGCTTTGGATACATCAGAAGCTGTCATGTCATTCCAGTGCTTTTTCACAGTAAGTTTTGTTTTCTTGATGTAGTGGGTTTTTACATGGCAAGGTTTTGGTAACAGGGGGCTGGAGGTGTGGCTTCTGTGAGAAGAATCCAGCAGTTGTCCCATGTTAGATAAGAGCCAGTTTCAGATGGCTCCAAAGGGACCCACTGCTGGCCAGAGCTGAGCCAATGAGCGATGTTGTTTGCACCTCTGAGAGCAGATTAAAGAACTGCTACACAACAGCAGCTGGGAGAGCGAGGAGTGAGAAACAGCCCTGCAGACACCGAGGTGAATGCAGCAAGAGGGCAGGAGGTGCTCCAGGCACGGAGTAGCAGTTCCCCTATGGCCTATGGAGAGGCCCCTGGTGGAGCAGGCTGTCCCCCTGTAGCCCATGGGTCCCATATGGAACAGATCTCCATGCTGCAGCCTGTGGAGGAGCCCACATGGAGTAGGTGGATGTGGCCTGGAGGAGGCTGTGGCCCATGCAGGAGCAGGAGGTCTGGGGGGAGCTGCCACCTGTGGGGGACCTGTGCTGGGGCAGTTTGCTCCTGGGGGATGGACAGACCCCATGGTACAGAGCCATGTGGGAGCAGTTCTTGAAGAGCTGCTGCCCATGGGCAGCCCCCACA
Organism: Nettapus auritus; assembly: GCA_011076525.1. Lineage (NCBI taxonomy): Eukaryota > Metazoa > Chordata > Aves > Anseriformes > Anatidae > Nettapus > Nettapus auritus. The sequence continues at coordinate 120,471,253 of CM021765.1, read as the reverse complement.
GGATCAGTTCAGGAAGTGTAGCATCCCATGGGAGGGACCCCACGTGGAGCAGGGGCACAGAGTGACTGTGAAGGTGAGGTGGAGAACAGGTGCTGTAGACTGACTGCAACCCCCTTTTCCCAATTCCCCTGCATCACTCAGGGGAGGAGATGGAAGAGAGTAGATGCGGGGGGAGGGGGGGAGGGGGAAGATATTTTGGTTTTCTTTCCTTTTTTCCTCACTTCTCTAGTTTGTTAGTAATAGTTCATTCTATTTCATTCAATAAATTTTACTAGTCTCCCTATGCTGAGTCTGTTTGGACCATGGTGATAATTGTTAAGTGATCTCTCTGTCTCAACCCTTGAGCCCTTTACATTAAATTTTCTATCCCTTCTTTTTGAGGAGGGGGAGTGAGAGAGTGGCTGTGGTGGAGCTTGACTGCCCAACTGAATAAAACAACCACACTTAAATGGACTGAAACAACACCCAAAAGCCAGATTCATCTGAGACTTTGATCTTACAATTTTGTTGGAGCTGATTCAAATTTCATTTACCTCAGATGTTTTAAATGCTTTTTTTCCTATTTACTCTTACAATAGTGACTCCAGTCATTTGTTTCAATAATGGGATAGAATTTAGTAGTATTACCTTGCATTACCTTGTATTACCTGGTATTACCTATTTAGTATTATTTCCTTGCTCTTTTGCTTTGCTAATTTCATTCTCAAAAATTAGAAAGTCTGTTTTAATGAAATAAATAATAGCATGGATACAGAATTCACTAACTTTTTTTGAGTATTGGAAAAAAAAACAGTAATATTCATTGTAGAGGTAATTTCTGAGGTGGAAAAGATTCACTGAATTTAAATCATATTGCTAGGTTACATATATTCACAGATAAGTCTTCCATAGACATCAGCAGAGCTAAAGGAAACAATGCACCACAGCAAAATATAAGTAGCTAAGGTTTCCCAAATGTAAAGTGTTGGCTGGAAGTTGACAGTGCACACTACCAACAAGATGGACCTGTAGTTACAGTCATGCCTTTCACCAAGTGATGTATGTAAAGGCCAATCCTCCTTTCACCTGCAGACTATATCCTCATTCTGCTGTCAGGAAAGATGTGTGTCAAATGTGGAGCAACCTGCCTTACATGGAGTACTGAACACTGACAGAAATATCTAATGTGGTCTGAGAGCTGTGATACACATCTCATGTGTGACTATGCCTCCTTCTCCATTTCTCCAGATGAGGCTCTATCCCTTAAAAAATAATCTGGTGCCACTTAACGTGACACATTTTTCAAGGCACCGCTAGAGGTCATCTGGTCCAAACTCCCTGCTCAAATAGAGCAGGTTATCCATCACCAACATATCCAACACCTAGAGCAGGTTATCCATCCACATTGCATTTCAGTCTCTCCCATTTTAATGTAAGTACAATTGACAAAGACATATTCTTGTTCCATCTCTTGTTCTGGTCATGTCATTCTCCTTTATGAATCAATTTTTTGAGTACTTTGTATTGTGTTAAATCTATTTATTCACAGCTAATTCTTATTATTCAGCTAATTCTTCTCATTCCAAGTTTTCTTTCTAAACAGAGACCACTACCAAGCTTCCTTCAGCCAGAAATTTCTTGTCATCATGAATGATCACCTCTTTTAGTATTGCCTAGTGTGCTGAGTTGTCACTACAAGCTCTTTGAGAAAATGTCTTGCAATATATTTTTTAAATTTCATGTACAAACACCAAGTACACTATACAGCTATTATAGGTAACTTAGAGAAAGCACATTCAAATAGGTAGGTACAATGTAATATCAACAAACTCAAGGCTTATCTGATAAACAAGGGAAACAATTTGCAGTCATTCTCCATTATGCCTCTATTGCATGTTTTCACTTTAATTAAACTCCTAGAATTCACATCCAACATTTTTTTTAACAGGGCTTTTTAGCTGACTACACCAGCTGACACCTTGGAAAGTGGAGAAAGCCAGTTTGTAGCCTACAGACCTCTGCAGAACAATTTTAATAAAAAGAATGGAGTGATGTCCTTCTTTAAGTACCTATACATGTAGATTAAACATTGAAAGCACCCACATACATGGACATCTAAAGCTGGACACACAAAAATTACTAGGCATTTATCCATTTATCTTACTCTGACCAAACTATGACTTTAAAGAGTACTGCTGAGTGCTCAGCACTTACAAAAATCAGTGCAATTCTTAGTTAGGATTTAGGAACCGTCTTTAAGGTACCATTTTTATTTTCTTAATGACGAGACTTAAAGCAGACCTTTAATGGAAAGTTGCACCTATTTTCCTCAGCTTAACAATCTGAAAGCTGACAAGGTGAAAACTGCTTGTATCTGTGAATAAATTGCAACGTGTTTGGTTTGGGAGAGTTTTAGTTGGAGCTGTCAATTTAATGCTCTCCTGAAAAGTGGTGTTATTTGTGGGGAGTGTCATGTGGTGATGATGAAAAGTAAGGATTTCTGTGGCCTTCTTAAATGTGGATTAAAAAAAAAAAAAAAAAAAAAAAAATGTCTTTAAGAATGGCCTCTTATGTGTATTTCAGCAATTACTGAAGTAAAATGGTAAAATTGAAGTGTATTGAGTGTGTTGATATATTCCAACATCAAACTCTCACAGCACCACTGTCACAGATCACATAGATTTTCAACAATGGGATGGATCATTTCTGGTACTCAAAAATGGGAGAAAGCTTCAAATGAAATATTGCAGTGAATTCACGATGATGTATTCATTGCCTTTAATATGCTTGTAGGTGACATTTTCTTTTTTAGGCATTACACTGTCTCTCACTTTTTCTTTTCTTTTTTTTTTTTTCTTTTATTTTTTTAGTATTACAGAAAAAAAGAAGTAAGTGCTTTTCCCAGAGATTTATTTTGAAATCATGGAGTGTTTGCACTAAAATTTCAGCTGACATATAGGCTTTTTGTAGTAACCACATATTATACATTTATAATCTGCAGTTTTGGTTTAGTTTGTTTTGGTTTTAATTTTCTGCAAAATGTGCAAATATATCATTACTGTTTGAAGTGGAGACTTATAAAGGTGGAGAAACAGGAAGGGTAAATGTTCTGTAACTCTGGTCCCATTCAACAAAGAACAAATCAAGTATCTTTATCTGGCTAAAAATTCCTTCCTTGCTTCTCTCTTAAAACATCAGTCCAGCTTTGCAAACCACTGAAACAAACATCGTAGCCACAGCTGAGAACAATGTTTTCTACTTCTTTCCACTGCCCAGATAATCCCAGTGACTAATTTTTAAATTATAATGTTAAAGTTATACCCCATGTGATATGAAAGAAAGACCCTGAACACAATGAAGGGGATATCAGAAACCTTCATAACATCATTCCAACAGTTCCTGGTTACATGGACATTGTGTTTTAGCACTGATAAGCACCTAAGTACTATATAATTGCTCTATCACTCCCCCTCCTCAGCAGGACAATGAAGGGGAAGAAATTTAGATGGAAATACAAAAACAAACAAACAAACAAAAACCTTGTGAGTTTGATTAAAAAGCCGCTTAATGAAAGGAAAAAAACAGGCTGTGCAGAAGCAAAAGGAGGAAACAATTACTCTCTACTTCCCATCAGCAAGTGATATTCAGCCATGTCTTGAGAACCAGGACCTTGACATGCATAGTAATTGCTCACTCTAGAGGATAAACACTTTCATAACGAGTCCCCCTTTCTTCTCCTTCCTCTCCATTTTTATTTATTTATTTATTTTTAAGTAGAACACAATGTCAAAGGGTACATAATATCCCTTTGGTAGGTTCAGGTCAGCTATCCTGTAGGTGTGTATTGGAGAGACTGCCTTGATGCTGTGCCAGCACAGCTCAGCATTATCCAACACATTGGTGCTCTATCAAAGCTTTTCTAGCAAGAGGTACAAAGCACAACACTGTATGGGCTGCTGTGGGGACACTTATCTCCATCCCAGCCAGACCCAGTGCAGTGGATGAGTTCAGAAAAAGAAGGTCTTGACTGGAGAATTCACAAATATAGGAGATGCGCTTGTTGCACATGCTGCAAACTAGAGGGATCCTAAGAAGAAAAATGGTTACAAATAAAGTATGAAAAATATCTGACTGATTGAGGAGTGATATCTATGATACACCAACATTTCTCAGTGTTACTGGCTTACATAAAGGAAAGTAACTGGGACTGAATTTTTTTTTAAATGGCCAACTTTTTCAATTCCTTCACCAAATGCAAAGGATTTCTCACTTGGAGAAAGTGAGTCATGCATACCCATCCCCAAATGCTAACTTTTTACAAAATTTAATCATTTTCAGCTCCAGGATCTTTTCTCACAATTTTTCTATTTGGAATCTTTGTTACAAAAGATGAATCACTGAATTCTAGGGATATAATTTTACAGAGGACATTTGCTTATATGGAGATATTATGTATCATATCAGTGTAGAGCTAGATATCCTGTGGAGTTATGCAAAGTACTTGTGATCACAAATCACAGATCACAGTGCAAACTTTTAAATAGAAGCTCATGATCACAAAAATAATGCTTGTGTGTCTACTTTAGCAGCACTCTGTTGCAAAATGTTAAAAGACAATGGAAAATTAATCAATTAATCTATTGTCTTCAGTTTTGTATAAAAAAAAAAAGATAAATGAACTGTACTTCAGCTAAAAAATGTTAAATTCATTATCTGACTCTTAGCCCTCCATTATCATTCTTCTTTTTAGAATATATGGTCCTAATTATTAGGTCGAGGTCTCTATGGATGTTCCTTTTGGCTAATTATTTGTATAAATCAATCCTATTACAGGGTTATACATTTTGCTCTGAAAAACGAGGTGCAGCTAGACTCACTGAAGAGATTTTTCAGTCCACTGTAGCACTGATCAGTGAATAAATTGATTACAATATAAATATTAAAGAGTGCAATGGATACTGAAACAAACAAACAAACAACAGCAACTGAAAAATATCTTTTTTTCAATAAAAAAATAACATTTTGCAGAAAAAGATCTCTACCATGTGAGGGAAGTATCAGAGGGACAGGGAAAGAAAAAAGGAGTATTACATATAAGGGTGGCCTCAACAGAACCTTGTGTTCATGTTGAAAAAACAGAACATGTTGAAAAAGACCAACTATCTCAAAAGGGTAAAACAGCTTTATTTGAAGCATAAACAAGATTTCTGACATTATAGAGGTTAATTAAAGATCAAAGAGTTTGATCCATAAATAAAATGAATTCCTTTTTATCTGCTCACACAAATAGTGTGATGAGGCTGGAACAATTTTGTCAGGGCTTTCAATCTCTGACACAGGACAAGTGGTCTCCCTTTGAAAGGAGATTGTGCTGCAGCCTGTGTGCCATACACAGCAACAGTTCTGCAGTGGGGAGAGGTTGATGGTAATTTCATGAAAGCAAATTTCCATTTCTCTAATAAGCCATTTTTTTAACAGACTCTGGGACATGCATTTCAGAAATAAGCTTTTATGAAGTAATTCACTTATTCACTTATCTGTCTTCTTTCCTTCTAAAGTATTTATCATTTGAATGAGGTGGCGGGGAGAGCTGCATATCAAAGTTATGGGGCTTCAGAGATCTCATAACATCTTGCTGCCTTTGATGGCTCACTAGCTGCCTCTGCAGGGCAAGACCTGAGCTGAAAAAAATAATAAGAAAAAAACACTGACTCACTCCAACTCAATTAATTATTAATGAGCATGGTATAGTATCCTGCCAACTGTACACTCAAATGAGGTAGGCTGGGATAAGGAAAATGCAACCCTCTGTGAGCTGTACAGGAAATGGGTTGGGTCAGAAAGACATTTCAGCTAGTGAAAGCTTGTGTTCAGGAAACAGGAGGCAAAGGAAAGCTTTTTAACTCTAAGCTGTACCAGAGAATCCCTTACCTAAGATTTGAAACTCATGTGATTTCATAATGGGAAGTTACTGGATGTGCTTCCCAATGGCTCGTGAATTCAGACAGCAGGCATTGTAGGGTAGGAAATATGCCCGTCCTTGTGTTTATGCATTGCTAACAAAATGGTGACAGTCATATTGCATAGCTACCACAGTAAAAAAGATAAAATTAATGTAATTCTGTTTTCATTGATTTGATGGTAAAACTATATATATTTATATATTATATGTGTGGCTGGATTCCTCTCTAAAACATTTTCTGACTAAGAATACAATGCATTGAGGGTTTTCAGCAAACAGTGGAAAATATCTGAGAGAGACTGAAACGGATATTCTTAATTTGGTTATTGTGAACTATCCATTTCTACCTCAGCCTAGGAGGTTACATCGTTGTATTTTCATATGAAAATGGAAGTTTTCCCAGCCTGTTGTGTTTGCAATGATTGGAACTGTTTTTTAACCTCTTGTGGTTTAGCCCCAGCAGGCAGCTAAGTGCCACACAGTTGCTCACTCACTCTTCCCAGGTGGAATGGGGAAGGTAAAAATTAAAGAATTTATGGTTGAGATGAAGTCAGATTACTAGGGAAAACAAAAGGTGCATGTGCAAGCAAAAGCAATGAATTCATTCACTACTTCCCACAGTAAGTGTTTTTTTTGGTGGTGTCCAGCCACCACCAGGAAAGGAGGGCCCATCACAAGTAACAGTTACTTGGGAAAATAAACACCATCACTCTGAACATCCATGCCTTCCTTCTTCTTTATCCCAGCTTTTTATTGCTGAGCATGATGCCATATGGTATGGGATATCCCTTTGGCCAGTCTGGGTCAGCTATCGTGGCTGCGTACCCCCAGCTTCTTGTGTAACCTCAGCCTCCTCACTGGCAGGGCAGCACAAGAAGTCCTTGACTCTGTGTAAGCACTGCTTTACAACAACTAAAACATCCGTGTGTTCTCAATACTATTTTCATCAAAAATCCAAAACACAGAATTGTGAGAGCCTCTACAAAGAAAATTGACTCTATGCCAGCCGGCCAAAACAATGACATAAAGTTTGTTTAAACCACTCTTAAGATTAATAGTCAACTACCTCAGGTGTAATGGCAGTGGAGGAAGGGAAAAGATGCTTCAGAAATCAGGCTTTCTAAATGTTTTATAGATATTTTCTTTTCTGAAGTGGCACTTTTCCGTTATGCTAGAGTTGGTAATCATCTATTGAAACACAAAAAAAAAAAAAGGGGGGGGGGGCGACGAGGGGGGGTAGTTATTATAACTGGTAACAAAGAGCAAGCATATTTCCAGTTCTTCCATTTCAGTCTCTTAATTAAGAGTTACTGTGTAAAAATGGAGTTTCTAATCTAAATCCGAAGGGTTTTAGACATTTCCTTCTGCTGATACGCTCCTGTGTGTGTTGTGCTGAAACTATTTATAAACTGTTTTGTCCTGGTTTCATTTACTATGTATTAAAGACCACTACTGAGGCAATGCATTACCCATTGATTAATCATACTGTCTTTCTTAATATCATGTGCTTGTCAAGTAAGAGCTGCTGACAGTCCTCATCACATACTTAAAGTTAAGAAATTCCACCAATATCAAAGTTCCACAACTTTTCACCCCAGTCTCATTTTTATTTGGTGATAATGTAAGCTGGGCAAACAATATGTTAAACTAATAAAACATTATTTAATATATGTACTTAATGTTTTATAATCAAAGAAAGTGATCACTAGAGTTTCTAGTGGAGGGGAAGAAGAAGTGTTACTACCTATGAAAAAAAAAGTGCCACGGGTTACATTATCTTGACTGTGAATCTTCATTAAGACAAAAAATACACTTTGAATAAGGCTGCTTTCTGTTGGCTTAAATGGCATGCTTTTTATATTGACTAAAGTATAGAAGTTAGTATGGTCAGCAGGGCTTCATTTTATTTGGTTGTTTTCAATCTACATATTCACAGGCAGAGGTAAAGACTTAGGGACACACCTTTGCACTTCAGTATTGCAGGATTTAATTTAATGAATCACAAACCTGTCTTGGATTCAAATTTTCAAGGGCAGACATTACACATTGATGTTTTGCAGGTGTGCTTTGGCCAGTTGTGGAATCTGTAGTGTCAACCAGCTGCACCCTTATCTCAGGGTCAACACAAAAGCTTTGTAAATCACAGAACAAGCTGCATCAGCAGGAGCAATATGCTTATATTCATATTTGCATACATCAAAGTAGGTATTAGTTAAGATAGATGTGCACAACACAGTGCAGAACAATATAGCCCCACAAAAAATTATAGCATGGCAGGTGAGCTTGTGTACTTGCATGAGGCAAGGGCTGCTTGCATTTTATACCACAGAGACAACAGGTCAGATAAGAAATGGGCTGTATGTATGTGATGGAAGCAGTAGGAGCACAGTGTGCTATGCTATAACAGATTGGTTTTGGCCATGTCTTTGTTCTTTAATCCTAGCATATCCTAAGTGATGCATTTTGGCTATTGGCTTTATTTGCCCACAAGACAAGAAAATTTGGTGATCTAAGGTATATCTTTCATTCTTTTGTTCACAAATTATGTCTGGTTGAAACCTTAAGCAGAGTTTTTGCTCAAGCTCTTTCATTCTTATTTAAGCCCTCTCTGATCAAGCTGGAGTCTATAAGGAACTTGAATAATAGAGATGAATCCCATTCTTTGCTCATGATATTATCTAATTTAGATCATATGTGGTGACCTTGTTCTTTCAGAGGATTCTTTTCAGTTGAGTATGGTCATGTGTAGTGTGCTTCTTGTCATTCTAAGTTAGATCCTTGTATTTTTAACATTTTATTATGCTTCCTGATGGCTAGGATAATATTATCTACCCTGTCTTCTGAAAGTAAAACAATATAAATGCTAATGAAAAAGTTATGTTTGCCATCAAAACTATTCGAGCTCATCGTATAAAAACTTTATAAATTTGAAATCATAATATAATAAAGACCAAAGGGGATATTGAGGCAGAGAGATTACAAAAAAAAAAAAAAAAAAAAAAAAAAAAAATCCACAACATCCTATATTCACCACAAGAAATCTGTTCTTATTGTTTGCTCACTTGAAACAGCTCCATCCTGCCTGAAATCTAGCAAGATCAAATAAACAACTAATAAATAAAGATTATGTGTGAAAAACTTTAAGGAATATCTTCTGTGTGAGACCAAAAAGAAAGAAAGAAAGAAAAATAATTTCATGTTATCAAAATAAAAGGAATAAACCTCTTTGAAAGGAGGATCTGGAGTGGGAGGTAGCTGGTGTTTACTTTTTTACTCTGGGTTGTATCTACAGCTAATTCCCATACTTGTTTTTGTTTTGAGCTAGTACTATTAGCCAAAATCCAATAAAAATAACACTCAAAAGGTTACTGAGACAGGTGTGTTAGCCAGAAGTGGATAATAACAAACATGCAAAAATTTAAAAACATTCAGTTGGGGATACAGTTGTGTCATTGGTGTTTTGTTTATTTCTTTGTTTTGTTTTGTTTTTCTGAGTGGAGGAGATATGGAATTACGTAGGAAAAAAAAAGCACATGTAATTTTTATGCTTAGTGCTGACGGAGAAAAAAAATGAAGTGATGTGTAGTTAGTGGTGCTCAAGCAAACAACAAAATATTAGAGATTGTTCTTATTTGTGAGAGGAATACAGTAATTTCAAATGAGTGTTCAAAGTCATTTTTGATGACCAGTTGTGGTACCGGGATTCTTCAATTCTGATTTACATGTGCATGTGTTAGAGCTTAGTTAACTGCAAGTTATCACATGGTTTGCCCACATCCTAAAAATTGACTTGTATAGTCTTGTATCTTTCTCTTTGATGTCAGTCTCCCTAGCCGGCATGTAGCACAAATAAAAACGTTACGTGGTTTTAAATCATAATATTTACCTCATTAAATCATATGTGAAATTAACAGGAATAAATTTTATCCATGCCTGAAAAAAAAATCTTTTTTTGTGCAGTTATTAGCTTTTTGATAACTCCATCCCATTATCAGCTCATTTAGCTCCAGTAATTCTAATTCTTAATTACAAATGTAATATAAAATAAAAATGTTCGCTGAGTTATCTTTAAGTGCATATCAGAATTAACAGTGATTCATAAAACATAGCTTATAATAGTAAACATTTTCCTACTTGGAACAGAAGAAATGTTGCATTTTATTCCGGGCTTCCAATGTGGCCCATTCCTAAACCTGTTTTTCAAAGTTTCATCTACACTACTACTACTCTTCTGCTTTCTAGGAGGAAGAATAATGCTGTAATGACTGTACTAGAGAGTATCAGATTGGCTATGTTAGAAGGTGGAGGTCAAAAGGCTGCCAAACTATTAGAATTTCAGTTAATTAATCAGCTGCAACTCCACTTAATCATCCAATGTAAGCAATGCAAAGAATAACATCCCTGTAAATACCTGAATGTGTTACTGAGGAAGAAGAATGCTATTCTATTTTTATGGAAATGTATATATATATTTATATAGGTCTTATAAAATCAATAATGAATAAAATATTGCTTCTTGACATTTTTAGTCTTACTGCACTTAGTGTTTTGTGCAAACACTACATAAGTGTTTTGTTTTAAATGTCCCTACGTTGAAGATGCTAACATTGCAGGGCAAATTTTCATTTCTGAGGGTGTGTTCTCTGCACTGGGAATCTGGCATTAAGTGCCAGTGATCATAGAAGTATATAACTAAAATTAATAGTACAGTTCATACCCATTTTCTCTTTTACTTTAGATTTGATAAACTAAGATTTGAACAGACCTAAATTTTTTAATGCCAATATGTTATTTCAGACAATTTACTTGTTAGTTTCCTTTCTCTGTTTCTGCACCCATCTTGGGAAATTATGTAAGCATCTGTGAGAAATTAAACTGTCCTATGTTTAGTGCACTCTAAAGCCACTCTTAAGTCATCTTACAATCATCTTATATTAATTTTGCCTTGAAACTGGTAGTAAGACATTGTTAACAATGTGAAAGGCAGCAGATACAACTGTGTATTATATCATAAGAAGAGACGATTACAAAAAATGGTATGAGATTAAGTACCTGCTTAGAAAGCTGTAATTTTAGCTGGTAATTAAACTCAAGTACTTCATTTTCCCAGTCAGCTCATCAGTGACTCTAGAAAATAAATGATCTGAAAGCAAAATCCTTTGGGGGAAACAATAGTAATTAATTACTTTTCTTAAGGGACAACATATTCCCAAAACTCATTTCTGGGTAACCTCTTGAGAAACAGACAATGTACAGGTGGCAATGTAGGCAGGATGAGAATATATATATATATATATATATATAATTTAATTTGAATATTTATGAAGTTTACAGGTTGGCCTACAGTCTACCATCATTTTCTTAAAAATCACAGAATTGGTATTTGATTCTCCTACTATGTCATGTTAATATGTCACCCCTGCACTTATAAAAATGAGACAATGTTCTACTGGATTTGCTGCAGTATTCTCCCTGTAATTCTTCTAAAAGTTAATTACATATACAGGTAAATTAGTGATAAAAAAGACCTGGTACATTGGAATGCAATATCTATTTGCAGTGCAGGAAATCTCCCAAGAGAACAACCTTTTTTTTATTATTATTTATTTTTCTCTATATATTGGATTTAAGACTTGAAGTGTTGGGAACTTCCCTTTTGTTCATTAAAATTAATAGATTCTACTTTTCCAAATATTTTTCTGACTTTTTTCTTCAGATTAATTTTCTTCAGTTGCCTCAAGTTACTGAGTTTACTCTCTGCATGACTATCAATCCCTTCTTAGTCTTTGTTTTGCTACTCCACACATATTAAAATTTTAATCTATTCTTTTATGTCATTCCCTTCAGACCTTTTACACATTTCAGTATTTTTCTCCATAATCCTTCTGTTTTGCATACACATTCTGCGTATTAATCCTCCACAGTGAGAGCTGAATTTGAAACTTTTGTTAACAAATTGAGAGATTTTATGGAATAAAGGTAAAGATGTCTTCCAAGGGAAAGCTAGCATTTCTGAAATGGCTGTGGTAAAATATTAGTCTGTTCTTTCCTCCCCCCTGCAGAAAGAGTAGCTGCCTACCTACAGTACGTTGGGTACTGCGGCTCCTCAGCCATCCAGGAAAAGCCAGGCAGACGTTTGCTGCTTAGAGAAGAGGAGTAAAATCTTTCTTCAAATGCCCAACACTCCAGCCCAAAAGTAGCATTTTGTTACTTGTAGATAAAGCACTGCCAACACACCGAATCCTTTAAAATACAGGACCCCTTACAAGGTTCTCAGTGCTCCAGTGAAGCACTAAACAAGGTTGGGGCAAGAAGCAATATCTATTAGGTTATCTGAGGAAGCAGTCACCCAAAAACCATGCTAGAAGTTTGAAATTCTTAGGAACTATTCACTGAACATCTATATTGTCTGTATTTATTTATTTATTTTATTTATATTTTTTTTTTTGACATTGAAGCTGTTACAAATGAGAAAACACCAGAAAGACATATTTCATGTTGCTAAATCTTGTCACATCCTCACCATGTGATCCCTCCAGTAAAGACTGGACTGTTTTCATCACTTGAGTATCCATCAATAGAATTAGGTAGGATAGTGATAAACATTTATCAAAAAATGTAAATACATCACATATCTGTACTTCCTTAAAAACATAATTGCTTATTAAAGACACAAGTTTATGCAGCACTCCCACATCAAGAATTACGTGGTTTCAAACTTTCAGGTCCTTGAAACTGAAAATTCTGACAGCATAAAGATAGAAACCAAGGTGATTTCAAGGCTATTCCTAAATATCCTAACTATAACTTTTTACTTTAAATTGCCTCCGAAAAGTTAAATCAACCAGAGAAAAAAAAAAATAAAAGATCAATTTATTTGAGTTAAGCCACTTTCATAGTTAAAAAAGTAGTTCTGGAATATCATTCAAACTTAAAATAACCATAACAATTATGATATAGCTCCTAAAGAAAAGTCCCCAGCATTTCAAACAGAAATGTGTCATATAATGATGAAGATGACATGAAATAACATAGAGTTCCTTTGAAACCTGTTTGAAATCTATTGCCTATGTATTCAAACCAGATGTTCTGAAGGAGATTTTGAATGCAGGAGTCCTAAAGATTTGTTGAATCCAATGCACCACGATGACACAGCTTATTTGGTGCTCAGTGACTGGAAATAATCATAGTGACTTGTGAAGTTAGAGATGAAGTGTACTCATCCTGATGAGCTGTCTGAACAGCAAAGACATGATGGTAAAAGCAACAGGAGTGAAAGACAAAGAATAACAAATTATATATACATAATTCAATGCACAAGAATATTTTTCTGAATTTCTAAAGCAAAACTTGAGCAATAGATTGCTAGTTATGATTATCTACAGGATTAAAAAAAATGCATATCAAGAAAATATGAACAGAATTGAAACAGCATCTTTGTTTTTTATTTATGTATTATGGATGCTTCTCTTTCACATATTTATTTATGCCTTTTGACTGCAGCAGTAGGTAAAGTGCTTTGAAGAAGGAAAGCACTAAAGCATACAGCTACCTTAATGTTAAACGTATTAACATAATTTCACTGGCATCATTTTCACTAACATTGCTTTGTGGAACTGGATAACAAAAAGTGCAAGAGCATATATAAGATAGAATGTAGAAAATTACAAAAAATCCCATGAAGCAGTTATTAGTCTAGCAAACTCATAGAACATGTAGTTTAATTAACTATATCTTGTATTTTAAACAAATATTATCTAATTAATATCTATATTTACATGAAATTATTGCTTACATACAATATTGTTGTAAGAATCTTGAATATCGCTGTGCCAATTCACTAATTCCTCCTTCAGTTTCAAAAGTTGGAAACTGTTTAAAAGGCAAAGTATTTGACAATATTCTTTACCTGTCCTTTTATATATGTTAATACAATGTTACTGTACCCACAAGAATTTCAGATGAAATAATAATAATAATAAAAAAAAAAAAGGGGGGTATTTTTTTCACTGCATGTGTTTAAACATATATATGAGCTACAGCATTCACCTTTCAAATCTTACACTATATAGAATGATATTTCCCTCAGGAACAAGGGTCATCTACTTCAAAACAGCCTACTTCGACCAAAAAATAAATGAATAAAAAAAAAAATGTATCTGTGTAAAGAAACTAGTTACATCAGGCACATTTTGAAACATTGTGGAATAATGTCACTCAAATCAACAGAAAATGAGACAAAACTGATGATACTAAGGTCATCCTTGATTTATTAAAACAACTGAGAAATGAGCAGTTTTGAACACATCAGCTGTTCTACAAGCACATCTTGTTAGATCCAGGGAAAGGGGACACTGATTCTCTGCATATTTCACAGAAAGACTATTCATAGACTGAAGGGTTCATTGTGGTGCACATTCAGTGGTTCCAGGGAGGGTCTCTGGCATCCAGGGGGTGATTCCCTTCTGCTTCTGAGCCTTGCAGGTGAATCAAAGTACTCAAGCGAGCTTTAGAAGGTTGTTTCAGAAGGTACTATTTTCCAAATGCTGGTCCTTTGGCAAAACCAGAATGAATGTAAAGTTTTACTTTTGGGTGTGAGATTGAGATACTGAGATGATAATGACCAGATAAAAGTGACTAAGTGGCAACTGTTTCTGAACAGCTTTCATTTTTTTGCTTCTCATTTACTCCTTTCTAATGTCTGGCAGATTATAATAATTGTGCAACAGTCTATACTTACCTTCTTTTTAAAATCCTTAATTTATTGTTCATATTCCACAAAAGACACAATCCACAAATCCTATGTGACAATGATGGATTAGGACTAAAGGATCAAAAATAATTTTACTTAAATAATTATAATCTGATTAGAATAGGCAATTCTCCAATGGTTTTTTTAAGGAAAGGAAATGAGACTATTATTTCCACATTTCTGTGACAGATTCATTTCTGTTCACTTTATTTTAATTTTTTATAGTCAGTTTTAGGATTCCAGAATATAAGCATTATCAGTCTAGTAAAAGATCATCACAACTATGCATAAATATTTCCTCTTAATCAAACATTAACGTTTTGGACGTCATGGGCACTTTTTCAATACTAGAATACTATAACTTCAATAACTTTAAGTGTATAAATATGGAAGAAACAATAAAGAAATATAACATACTGCCTCACTTAAGTCTGTGGCAAAACTTGCAGCAGCTTCACTCAGAATCTGAGTTTAATATTATTTATAACTTTGTAAATTGGAAGCAACTTGGTAAAGTGAGAAGAATTACTGTTTTTAAATTGCCATTTAATCAAAATCTAAACCAATGGAAAACTGTTGTAATAATATTATAATAATGATATCTCAAATATTATTTGAGATATTATTTATGACTTACTATTATTTACTCTGCCCATTTTAATGTGTGTGTTGTTATTTTTTTAACCATGTGTTATTTACAGTCTTTGTTAACCTACAGCAAAATAAAAAACTCAATTCATCACCTGACCTTGAGGCATGTACAGTTTTGGCAAATAATTCATTTTCCTATTTTAGTTTCCCTAACTATTTGACTAATATAGTTATCAACTAGTAATATCAGGTAAAAAATAATAATAATAATAATAATTGAAAAAAAAAAGGAACTAAAGGAACTGTTTAAAATTCTTCTGGTAAATGTTGCAGTTAAGTTAAGATGAGATAAATTGATATTCCCCTTTTCTGTGTGATGAAGAAAAAATACTTAGGTTCTCCTGTGATTTCTTTTCAAGCTTGTAAGCAGTGCCTGTAGAATAAATTCCTTTAGAGCTTGCCATAGGATTAAAGCCTTAGCTGTAGGAAATTGAAGTAAAGTGTTGTTTTTTTATTTTTATTTTCCTTCTTATTTTTTATTTTCTGAGCCCAATAGGTATCACTAAAAATAAAAAGAAGTGGAAACTAAAATTCCACTGTTCTTATAGTGCTTATAAATAAACAATAAGTAAATAACAAAATGATTGTGCTTGTGTCTGTTGAAGGGGAAAATACCTGAGAACCTAACTGTATGAAGGAGGGAGTAAAAGGAAAGAACATGCTCAAATCTCTGTTGCTTAAAAAGTATCTGCTGAATAGTATCCGAATAAAGTTCTGCCAAAATGAAATAGTTTGATTATGTACATCTTGTACAGACTTAAGTGGCCACAGAAAATGAAGGCCAGAGTAAGATCACATGTATACAACCAATTCTTTTGATAAAGTAGTTCTTTGCTCATGTATCTAACATCCATTCTCAGAGAAGAGAACAAAAATACCATTTCTGATATATGACTAAATAAGCAGATTGAAATTCTGACCAGGGAAAACCATCCAACACTCACTGCAATTAATTTTGAGTTGGCTGGCCACTTCCAAAGTCAACAGCATGGAACAAAAACAGTGGTTCATTTTGAATACTCATTTAGCATAAATTAGCATGTTAATTTTGCAAGGTTTTGCTGTATTTTCAGAATTATAAGATTGGATCTGAAAAAAAAAAATAAATAAATCAGACATAATTAAAAATTAAAAACCACAAAAGCAAAGCACAGCTGTTCTCCTTTAAATCCAAAGACATTTTTTAAAGGAAAGTTTATATTAATTGATTAAAATCTTTCTGAGAGTTTTGTTCGTCAGATAATATGAAAAAAAAAATCTTTCTGAGTGCATCTTAAAGCTTACTATGACTCTGACACAGAATTTTTGCACTATCAATTTTCTAATTATTCTTTTAGAATATTACCTCTATCATGTTTTTATGTATTTATATATATTTATTTCCAATTTTCCTGGTTTCAGTTAGGACAGGGTTAATTTTCCTCCTAGTAGCTGGTAGGGTGCTGTGTTTTGGATTAGGATAAGAAGAGTGCTGATAACATGCTGATGTTTTAATTGTTGCAGAGCAGTGCTTATACCAAGCCAAGGACTTTTCAGCTCCTCGCTCTGTCCTGCCAGCGGGCAGGCTAGGGGTGCAGCAAGAGCTGGCAGGGTGCGGGGGGTCGGCTGCTTGGGATAGACTGGCCATCGGTCAGCAGGTGGTGAGCAATTGCATTGTGCATCACTTGTTTCATACACACTATTATTATTATTATTATTGTTTCCTATCTTAATAAACTGTCTTTATCTCAACTCTCAGGCTTCACTTTTCCGTTTCTCTCCCCCATCCCAGAGTGGGAGGGGGGAGGGTGAGCAAACGGCTGAGTGGTGTTTAGCTGCCGGCCAGGTTAAACCACTACACCAATATTTTTGCATACTTTTCAGTTTTGGTAATAAAAATGACTTTCTGAAGCTTTCATGCTAGGCACGTATTTTGCAATATACTATAACTTTTTGTCCTTGAAAGATATTCATATTCTTGAAGTATATTTAAGGAAAATGTAGTACCTTGTGATTTATTCTCTCAGCCAGATGCCTTGTTTTGTATAGATCTAGTCATGTCCTCCAACTCCTGTAGTTTCTTTTGGAATGTTAAGTCTTATGTTCTTGTTTGGAGGCAATAAAGGAATGGCAGTCACATGGCTCTCTATATCACATAGCGTTTTGATGTTGTTGAACTTGGGGTTGGGAATGATAAGGTAGAGTCTCTGTGGATAAGGATCAGGGCAGTGGCCAACAAGGCAGACATCCGGGTGAGGGTCTGTTATAGAGTGCCAAAGCAGGATGAAGAGATGGATGGGACATTCTACAAGCAGCTGGTGGGAGACGTGCAATCACCATCACTTGATCTCATGAGGGACTTTAACTTCTCACACATACGCTGGAAATACAGTACAGCCCTGAGGAAGCAGTCTAGGAAGTTCCTGGAGTGCGTGGAAGACAGCTTCCTAACAGCTGGTTAGTGAGCCTACGAGAGGGAGTGCCGTGCTAGATCTGCTATTCATGAATAGAGAAGGACTGGTGGGACATGTGGTGGCAAAGAGCTGTCTTGGGCAGACTGACCATGACATGGTAGAGTTCTGTATTCTTCATGAAGTCAGGAGGTGGGTCAGTAAAACTGCTGCCTTGGAATTCCAGAGGGCAGATTTTGAATTGTTCAGGACATTGATAGGGAGGGTCTGTTGGGATTCAGTCCTGAAGAGCAGAGGGGTCTAGGATGGCTGGACGCTCCTCAAGAAGGAAGTCTTAAAGGCACAGGAACAGACTGTCCCCATGTGCCATAAGATGAGCTGATGGGGAAGAAGACTGGCATGACTGAACAGGGAACTTTTGCTGAGTGTCTGGGAGAAAAAGTTTATGTCCAGTGGAAGAAGGAACAGACAACTTGAGGAGAATACAAGGAAGTTGCCAGTACATGCAGAGAAAAAATGAGGAAGGCCAAAGCCCAGCATGAGCTCAACTTGGCCACTATGGTTAAGGATAGCAAAAAAATGTTTTTATAAATATGTTGATGGCAAGAGGAGGGCCAAAGAGAATCTCCCTCCTTTACTGGATAAGCTGAGGTTCTTAATGCCTTCTTTACATCTGTCTTATCCTTGGAGTACTCAGTTGCCCGACCTGGAAGTCTGGGACAGGAAGCTGAACTGCCCTCCTCCCCCCCTGCTCCCAGTTCAGGTGGAAACAGTTAGTGACCTGCTGCTCCACCTGGGCTGTCACAAGTCCATGGGGCCAGATGGGATCTACCCGAGGGTGCTGAGAGGGAGCTGGTGGATGTGAGTGCTGGGCTGCTTTCCATCATCTATCTGTAGTCATGGTCACCCGGAAAGGTCCCAAAATGACTGGAGACTTGCTAATGTGATGCCCTTCTATAAGAAAGGTCAAAAGGAGGACCAAGGGAACTACAAGCCTGTCATCCTGAGCTCGGTGCCAGGAAAGGTGATGGAACAGATCATCTTCAATGCAATCACCTAGCATATGTGGGACAACTGGGGGATCAGGCCCAATCAGCATGGGTTCATGAATGGCAAGTCCTGCCTGAACATCGTCATCTCCTTCGGTGGCTCAGTGACCCACCTGGTGGCTGAGGGAAAGCCTGTTGATGTAGTCTACCTAGACTTCAGCAAGGCCTTTGAAATGGTCTCCCACAGTATTCCCCTGAAGAAGCTGGCAGCCCATGGCTTGGGCAGGTACACTCTTTGCTGGGTTAAAAATGGACTGGATGGCCAGGTCCAGAGAGTGGTGGTGAACAGAGTGAACTCCAGCTGGCAACCAGTAACCAGTGGTGTTCCCGGGGGGGTCGGTATTTTGACCCATCCTCTTTAATATCTTTATTGATGAATTGGACGAGGGAGTTGAATGCACCCTCAGTAAGTTTGGAAATGACACCAAGTTGGGGAAATTGTTGATCTGCCAGAGGGCAGGAAGGCCCTGCAGAGGGACATCGACAGGATGGGTTGATGGGCAGAGGCCAATGGGATGAGGTTCAACATGGCTAAGTGCCGGGTCCTGCACTTTGGCCACAACAACCCCATGCAGTGCTACAGGCTTCAGGGAGAATGGCTGAAAAGCTGTGCAGAGGAAAATGATCTGGGGCTGCTGATTGATGCTCACCTGAACATGAGCTGGTAGTATGCCCGGGTGGCCAAGAAGGCCAACAGCATCCTGGCTTGTATCAAGAATAGTGTAACCAGCAGGAATGGGGAAGTGATTGTCCCCCTGTACTCAGCTCTAGTTAGGCTGCACCTCGAGTACTGTGTTCAGTTTTGGTCCCCTCACTACAAAAAGGATATTGAGGCCCTGAAGTGTGTCCAGAGAAGGGCTACGAAGCTGGTGAAGGGCCTGGAACACAAGTCCTATGAGGAGTGGCTGAGGGAACTGGGGTTGTTTAGTCTGGAGAAGAGGAGGCTCGGGGGAGGCCTTAGTGCTCTCTACAACTACCAGAAAGGAAGCTGTGAGGAGCTGGGGGTTGGCTTTTTCTCACATGTAACTAGTTATAGGACTAGAGGGAATGGCCTCAAGCTGCACCAGGGGAGGTGCAGGTTGGAAATTAGGAGATATTTCTTCTCAGAAAGAGTAGTCAGGCATTTCAACGGGTTGCCCAGTGAGGTGGTGGAGTCACCGTCCCTGGGAGTGCTTAAGGAAAGGTTGGCCATGGTGCTTAGGGCCATGGTTTAGAGGGTGGCATTGGTGGTAGGGTGATGGTTGGAACAGATAATCTTGGAGGTCTTCTTGAGCCTTAATTCTATGATTATATACCTTCCCAATGCAAAGACTTCTTAGAAGTCTGAGTACTGTTTGTCATTTACTGTATTTATCACTTTTCACCTTTGGGAAACACAACCAGATCTATATTCTGTAGAACATAAATGCATAGTTCCTGCCCTAAAAATGTAGTTGATAGATAATGTCTGTACATACATATTAGATATAAAAATGATGCTAAATTTACTTTCTAATGTAATAGGTAACTTTATTGTCCAGAGTATTATGTTAACTTCATACTTTTATCATTCATGTCAGCATTTCAGTTACTATTAGCTCTGGTTAAAATGTGTGGATGATCACTAGGAATGGCTGTTGAGTAAGAATTTGATAGGAAGGGGGACAGACTGCACATATGTTGCATTTGGATCAGTGTGGGTAAAAGGACAGAAAGAGAAAGCTGGACAGGCAAGGTGAAAAGTTGAAAAGATATAGTTGGAAGAAGACCAAACATGCAATATACCCTAAGTGGAATATTTGGATGGCACAAGGAATGGTTGTTTTCTCTCCTTCCTACAGTATAGGTTTGCAAAATTTTCTGGATGTGTAGAATAATCTAAAGAAATTCAACCACTTTCAGGATTCAGATATCACTCTATATACAGGAATCTTGATTTACAAGAGTCTTGATTTATTATCTAAATAGTGCATTTAATGGCAGTATGCAAGGAGAAAAACAAACTGACCTTTATATTTGCCATGACTTTTCAGCCCAGGAACAACAGGGAAGGAACTGCAATTTGGTCACAATTACTGCTCCTCCTAGTCCGTTGACTCAGTGAAGAAACTCAAATGAGCTATTAAGATTAAATAGGCAGGGAAATATATGAAAACAGAAATGACCAATTACTGTTTTTTTCTCCATTTTTCATAGTTTTGAACACTACATATACTGAAAATTCTGATAAAGCTTTAAAAACAGTGGTGTTTGCAAACGGCATACATTCTTATTTACTGAAAAAAAAAAAAAAAACTAAACAAGTACATTTTAATATAGCATCAGAAAAACAGCACATAATATCTACCCTGAAATAAAATGTAGTTGATAAATTGCAAAAATAAAGTAATTGCAATAAGACGTCATTGAGAGTTGAACCTGTGAAGGACTGAAGCATCTAACAAACATAAGATTCTGCACTCCAAATAGTCTTTCCAGACTATTGTCCAAGTTCATATTATTTAGTTCAGATATTCAAATGCTCCAGCATATATATATACTGAAGGCATCTTGTGAAATCAGTAGAATTTAACTTCTGTAGCAGCTGTAAGATTTGGCCTGTGGATATTGTAAAAGAACAAGAAAAAAATGATTCAGGAAGGACATATATTTCATGAGTAGAAGCAGCAATGCTAATTGAGTTCTACAGAGAGACTATCAGTGAAATGTGAGGAGCCTTTGAATAAATTTATGGCCACATTATACCTTCTTTTTGTATCCCATTGTGCTCATCTGGCTCATAATTTAGCTCCAGGAGCCAAATCCTCAGCTGCTATAAATTGTTGTCATTCCACTGAAGACAGAGAAGATGTATTGATTTATGCCAGCTGTGGACCAGGCATGCTTATTCTTTTTTTTTTTTTTTCACTTTTATTATTATTATTATTTTATATATTTTTTTCATATGAATGAAGGTAAAACCAGAAAAACTACTACGGTCTAAAGAACAGATGAATAAACATAATCTGAAACAGATCCAGAATGGCTGTAGCATTTCTATTACTCGAAGAAAAAGATAAGACCCAAACTAAAATAAGAAGTTAACTACTGGAGATTTGGTGATCTCCATTCATCCTGTGTCATTGACCACCTATCATATAAGCAGGTATATTGAACTCAGGATTATTTAAATATTTATTTTATCTATTGAAAACCAATTAAAAATGATATTTTTTTTCTGAGTAAATTTAGTTAGGGGGAGGGAGGAGGATTTTTGTTGTAGTAGTAGTTGTAGCTGCTTGTTAGTTTGCTTCTTTTTCTTTCTTTCCCCCTCCCATCCCCCGCAATCAGTGGATCATTTGTGCTTCTGTGTTAGATTATGAAACTTAAAGTTTTTCAGTACCATGAAATTGTGTTATTTCTGTTAAAACTTAAATCATATGGATTGATGTTCATATCCTAACTTTGGATAATACATTGGCTTCTGAAATCGTAGAGTTCCCAGTTTTATCACTTTTATCACTTTAATTTTTCTTTTATTTCTTATCTTATATGAGTTTAGTAAGTTGAAACAGCTTGAGCTAAAAAATGGAAATGAATGTCAATATTATTTTCCTAATCAAAAAAGTACTATTTATACTGAGAAAGTCTTCTTGATGAAGACTCCTGAATTGCTTCAGAAAAGGTACAACCTGAATGCTCAGCATGACTGCTACAAATTTTAAATTTTTCTATCATGCCCAGAGGAAATGAGATTATCGAGAGTATTTCCTGGCAGACTGTTTGCATGCTGGCATACACATGTAAAGATATAGAGAAAAGAAACAGATACTCTTCACTTCTCCACAGACTAATCTGCAAAGTCAGTTAAGCATCGGATAGCCTCTGTATGGATAGTGCTCAGTATGTTGAAAGTGTTTTCTTGGGTAACATATCTTACTATCACCACTGTAGATAGTTATTTCATACTCAGAATTATAAGGCTAAAGGTGAGTGCCAGAAAAATTGAAAGAGAAAGAATTCTGAAGGGCTTTGACTAAAGATTTCTTGAAATTTACTGAAGTGGCACTCAGTTATTTGGAGTATGCCAAAAGCTCTATTCAAACCCTGAAGTACTGACTCAGTGCCTGCTTTTTAAAATGTATTTTATTTATTTATTTATTTTTAGTGCATCACTGTCTATTGGAGTGAACTAATTCACCACAACAAAGTAAGGAAATAGTGCTTTTTTGTGACAACCTGGTATTGGCACAAGCACAGACTGCACCCAACATATCATAGAATCATATAATGGCTTGGGTTGGAAGGAACCTTAAAGATCATCTAGTTCCAACCCCCTGCCATAGACAGGGATGCCACCCACTAGATCAGGTTGGCCAAGGCCCCATTCAGCCTGGCTTTGAACACCTCCAGGGGATGGGGCATTCACTTCTCTGGGTAACCTGTACCAGTGCCTCGCTACCCTTACAGTGAAGGATTTCCTCCTAATGTCTAATCTAAATCTATTTTCTTTTAGTTTAAGACCATTCCACATTATCCTATCTTTATCTACCTGAGTAAAGAGTCCGTCTCCATCCTTTTTATAAGACCCCTTTAGGAACTGAAAGGTCACAATGAGGTCTCCCCAGAGCCTTCTCTACGATTAAGTTACAGGGAGTTAAGCCCTCAATTGTCTTTAAAAGTGTTGGATAAATGGATGGGAGCCTTTGGTTTGACTGCGCTGGGATATAACCTGATACCTAAGCAAGTTTAAAAGCCGGAACTGACTGGCAAGGATTAGCCTTTCTAATCCTTAGTCTGCTGTCCAAAATGTCCAGATTCTTTATTTTAGAATTTCTGTTGGCGTTGTTGTTGTTATTTGTTTAGTTTTGTTTTGTTTTGTTTGGGGTTTGGGCTGAGTGTTTTGTTCTTCACAGAGAATGAACAGAGTATGGTACAAGAAATGTAATAGCAAATTAACAAAAAACAAAGTTCACTCTTCCAGGTATTAACCTAATTATTTTATAGGCTTAAGAGCAGCTGCATTAAACAGGAAAGGTGCCATCACTCAGCATCAGATATCTAACCATTTCTTGACTAATACTTTTAGTGAAGTAGAAATGGAACAGTGTTTTTTATTATTTTACATATTTCACCATACACAGAAAACAATAGCATTCCCTGGAAAGGTTGCTCTGCTTGGCTAAATGATGCAGGAGTTATCTATATAAAAATATACTGTCACAGACTGTTGAAAGGCAATGCAAGCCTTACAGAGTGAGCAATATCTTAACTATATTAACTATATTAACTTATTGTAACGTTCCTGGCTGAGTCATTTCTTATGCATTTCTGAATTTTAAAGGATGTGGTACAGAACTAGAGAAAAAATTAATAAATATTTGGAAAATGATTGAAATTCTATCATTACAGTAAAGAGAAATTAAATTCTGTTCTCCTGCATACATATAATTTTACTATATGTAATACAGTGATTTACAATTATTAAGCTACTAGGGTTTGACTTTAATTTCTTCTTACAGTAATAAGAAAATGATGCTGTAAGCATTTGTGTATAAAACCTCTGAAATTCCTATTGGAATTTTTTACCAATTCTAAGCAAACAGGACATGAGTCTGCTGTTCAGGAAGGTGGTATACACAAGGAGGCAATGTGCTTGCAATAATCAAAAATACTACTTTTAAACAGAAGTGTGGATAGCCCCATTAAGTTATGTATTTAGTTTACCATCCTAGGGGAAAAAAAAAATAATAACACATTATGAAAAGACATCTCATAAGGAAAGTGATAGATGAGGCTTTAAAATAGAGATTGTAAAAAAAAAATCCGAAAAATTCTGCACCCTGATTTGGTCATTGAAAAAGTCAGAACTGGAGTAATAAGGCATAACTTCAGAATTTGGAACTTAACTGCTGTTATACAAGGATAATGTGCAATTTGAGGAAGAAAAAAAAAAAAATCAAATCTAGGAATTTGGCTCAAAAGTTTTTTGAAATAAGCCTCTAATCTAGATAGTTTTGAGTTTACATGGCTGGATACCAAGAAAATATATGGCAATATAGAGCTTTCAACAGCAAGCGATGAAGCTAAATTAGATCTATGAGCACTACATCAAATTTGGTCCTGGCAAAACACTGGTTTTGAAACATTTGAATTTTAGCTATTTATGACTCTATCAGGCTCCAGAAATCTGATATTTCTAAACCTCCCAACTCCCGTGTTATTCATGATTTGGATCATATTCATGGGTGAATAAAGAGGAGCAGGTCTCCTGCACAGAACTGAATTTTCTTCAGCTCTATATTTTGGGCACTGCTCTCAAAGATATTACATTATCAGGGCTTTAACACCGGCAACAGGCATTGTGTTATCTCCAGCCATAAGAAACTTTACAACCTATGAGAGACTTTATCTCTCATGTACTTCTGTACTGACAAGATAATCTAAAGTTTAAATAAGGCAATATATTGGCATAGCATGCAAATCAGATGTTTGCTCTCTATTCTGTGGTCATTGAAGTCTCTGTGACTGAGTGAAGTTTTGTCATATTTCTTTTGTGGGAGCCACTTAGGGAAATAAATTTTTATGCATGGGGCAAGCAACACAGTGCCAGAAAGCACTAAAGTTGTGAACTTCTCTCTTATGGGGAAGGCTTGCTCTGGAATGTTGGGTGCTGAATCTCTCTGACTATGGAATCAAAATCCCACAGCTTCTGATGTCTGCAACTCCAATATTTTTTCCTGTATTATTAAAATACCGCATCGATCTGCATGTATAGTACTACTCAGTGTGTATATGGTGTGTTCACCCATTTCCATTTTGAAAATGTGCCAGTTCCTTGGTGTATGAAATGGAAAGCTACAGTATGTTATAAAAATTTGATGGATGATTTAGGTGGCTGTATTCAGCTGTAAGCAATAAATGCTGAGCTCGGCAGAAACTACTAAAGGCAAAAATGCAAGTGATTTACTAGCAATTTAAAGCACATGAGATTTGTAATGCATGAGGCCCTCAGGCCCATCACTTCTCTTCAGTAATGGGAAACAATATTTCAGTGAAAAATGGCACATTTAATTTCAACCTTGTGCTGTAAAATATAAAGGCAGCCTAGTTTTCTTCTTTTCTCAGGATGTAGCTATTTACATCTTATTTAAATTGCAAGTGGATGTTCAAAAAAATGTAATATTAATATCCCTTGAGTGAGTTTTGCTATGAAGAAAAAATATTTCAAGATAACTAAAGCAGTGACTTTAAAACTGCTAGTGTAAATGAATCTGATTTTATTTTGTGCATGATAAATTTGTGTAAGATTAACTCCATAGTGAGCCAGTACAGCTACCCTATGAAGGAAAAAATGAAAATGTCATCCATAAAGCTGAATACTGAGAAATCAAACACTTTGTGTGATATAGATAAACACCATCCAGCTGGGGGCTTATCCTGAAGTTTTCCTCATATGTCAAATGTTAAGTTCACAAGAAAACCGTAAAAGCATTGTTCCATTTTGAAAACTGAGAATGTAAAAGTGGATCCCTCGGTGAGTTTGAAGTATTGAGAAGTTAGATAAGAAACATCTTTTTATTATCAAATTGCCCTGTGTGACTTAGAGATTGGAAGGCACAATGAACATATAACCTTAAAACATCACAGTCTGAGAAAAAAAAAAAAATGCAATTCACTCATCAAAGCTAATCAATAGTTTTTCCCGTTTCCCATGAGTTATTTCTAACATGGTCATGTTATCTCAATTCCTGATCAATGCCTCTGTTCTGAAAAATAAATAAACAAAAATGTTGATCATAGGTGACTTCTTCAATCAATTGGAAGGTGATCTAATGACTGCAAATTCTCCCCTAAGTAACAAAGATTGGGTATCTGGTTTCTTATGTGGCATCAGTAACTCACCTACAGGTTATTGATAATCCAGGCTAGAGCTGAACAATTTGTTTTTAGTGACTTTCAGTGCTTTGCCCTAAAAGAGCAATCTCTTACGTCTCTGCTCTATGCAATACCTTGCCTGTGCTCATGTGCCTTCACAGGATGAGTGCTGCTGAGTGTATATATTGTGTGAACCTTTGCATAAAGGGTACCTTTTGTTATAAAATAGATGTTATAAGCATCCCAAATTTCAAAGATAATAAAAACATACTGAAACACTTCTCCTAGATAGATAAATTGAATAGATTTAAATTATATTCAGTCATCCGTTTGCTAATGAAGATTAAAACAGTAGTAAGCAAAGAAGAAATAATGTTTAAATGTTTGTTGTTGTTGTTGTTTGTTTGTTTGTTTGTTTTTTTCTGTCTCCAGCGGAGTCTTTGCCTCACAGAAAAGTTGAACCCTTTTTTAATTTATCACATCTAAACTCTTTCTGTGAAAGTTTCTAATCAGGAATACTACAAATCCTTAGACCAGCAATATGATGTAGGAGGGAGGAAGTTAAAGCTATGAACTGGGTATTTATAACTTTATACTGCATCTGTTGAAACCATGGTAATACATCAATCATTTCTGTTCTGACAGTGTAACTCTTCTTAACTTGGTTAATAGAAAGGAATTAAGGTTAAGATGAAAAGGAATTAGTAAAAGCGCTTTCTTTCAAGTGGCAATATACATATCCACTTAAAATCAAGTATCCACACAAAGAGTCTGTAAAGATTTTCTTTTCCAGTTTTTTCAGTTGAAAAAAAAAAAAAAAAAAAAAAAAAAAAAAATCACAACATCTTTTAAGAATGAAAACTTTTAAATGAATGAAAACTTTTCAAGAGAGTTTTTGGTTTGATTTTCACTTTTAGACAAAATGTTTATTAAAGGATTCTGCTGCTCTTTATTATTTGTAGTAATTTAGGAATTTGTTTAAATAATAGAAAACTGTTAAGACTGAATAAGGAGAAAGTAAGAAAAAAAAAAATGAATGGCTTTACAGGTCGGACATGCAGGATTTTGATAGTCAAAGATGATGTCAAAGAATCCTATCTTAGTAGTCAGGTTTATATGTCAGCAGGTGAGAACATTTTATAGGACTGTTAAAGAGAAGGTTGTAGAAATTAGATTAAGTGTTGTGAATCTTCAGGTGTTAGGAAAGCTAATCATAAGTACCATGGAAGAAAGAGGTTTAGACACATTCCACGTTCATTTCATAAGAAAGAGCTGGAAGTCGTTCAAAATTGCTTTCCTTCAATCACATGCAAGCAGTTTACATCAGTCAAAGAACATTTTATGCCTTATTTTCCCTTGAAAGGGTTCAGAAAGCAAGCAGTATTTTCACCTTCTGCTTCCACTTTGGACTTTCCCATTTACGGAAATGTCTAAATGTCCAAGTCTTTGAAAGTGTAAAGCTATTTCCTTTTGATCTTTTTAATTAAGTTCTCCTTTTATTCTCCCAATCATGTACCCTCTGTTGTTTTTGTTTTGTTTTGTTTTGTTTTGTTTGTTGTTGTTGTTTTGTTGTTTGCTTTTATTTCTATAAGCCATGGGTTTACAGCATTTTAATTCAGAGATCAGATCCCAGGGTGCTACAGACCACTGTTCTTCCTAAATTGTGACTAAGGAAATCTATGACTAGAAAAGGGTTTGCAATTTCTGTTAAATAATTGAAATAGAGTACCTGCTAATGCAGAATATTAGATCTCTTCACTTAGTAAGAATTGAGGACACAGTGAAGTCCAATGGCTCTTGTAATGTAAATTGTTTTCAAATTGTTATGGAGATTCTCTTTATTTGACCACTATTGCATAAACATCTATGGAAAAAAAGTTACTGTGCTCTACATTTGTATTAGCATAGCTTTTAATGAAGGCTGTTAAAGCCTTGAGCAAATAGAATTTACTTGGAATAAAATTAATTTCCATACTAGTATATATTTTTATTTTTTTTAAACTATTTTCATAAGATATACAATATCAGACAATAGTAGTTACTTGCTGCAATTTTGTAATCCAGAGATTGCCAAAAGATGTGAAGTCATGTATCTTTTGCCTCTTTTTCCGGGCTGCTGCCTGCAGTCTTTCTTTCTTGGGAAACTTTTACAGTGGTGCTCAGAAGCAACCGCCAAGGATTCAAAAGTTCTATTGTCCATCTAGCAGGGACAGGTGAGCACATGCCTGCTTAAAGATTATCAGGTGTTTGGACAAAATTTTGGCAGAGTAACAACAGAACCATTTCTGCAAATGCATGGTCTCAGGAGGACTTTAAAGGAAGTTAAGAACAATTGAAATTAAAATCCTGCCTAAATTTTAAGTTTGTATCAAGGAAAATCAATACTGTGAGAAACTTGTCCATATGGTAGATACTACCATAGTATACTAAACTATTCTGAACTTTCTGTTTTAATAACAGTATAAAACCAATGTCATACCAGATTGCAGACATGAAAATAAATAAGTAAATAATTTCATAAGAGAGAAGAAGCAAATATAATAACTTTAAAGCAATGGAAAATTTTCAGATCTCTTTACATGAAATCCCTTTTTTATAAGATGATTATCACTTTCTGCCCTGAAATTTATTAATGATGGTAGCCCCTCAGACTAATATTGTCTCTTTTCAGGAATGCTGTCATATATGAATTATATTTGAATAGACTAATACCTTTCAGGATGCTATGGAAAGCTAGAGGGGGATAAAATGGATTTTTTATAATATTTTTGTCAGTTATTTGAAGTAATTTACACTTTAATAAATGACACATTGAATACAAACATACTAATAATTTGAAGGTTTAACTTTTAGTCACTAAAATTCAGAATTGAAAAAATAAAAAATTCAGATTAACTTACATGTAAACAGTCTGTGTCTTTCTCTTCTCACATACTGTTTCCATTTGAAACCAAGGGGATGTATGTGGGCACAGCTGAACCTTATGTTTATAAGTTCCTACCACTGGGATCTTTAAAATTCCAATCTTATTGTTTTAAATAATGCATGGTTTTTGCTGATAATTATTCTTCACTCAATAAAAAGAACATCATTAAACAATAGATTTGGATTTTTTGATTGGCAAGGACAGTCTCCTGTTGCTATAAAAATCTGTGTAATAACATGGTTAGAATATTAATCCCTCTATTTATCTGTATTTTCATAGTAATCACTACTTAAATACCATTAATGAAAGAACTGTGTAGTCTACCCTAGGTTACTTATGTATTTCAATATATTTTGATTATCTGATACCACTGCTGGAAAATTTTAGAAAAGCATGAAAGGTTTTGTTTGTTTGTTTGTTTGTTTTGGTTTGTTTTTTGTTTTTTGTTTTCCAAAAATTAAGAGCAATTGAAATTAAAAGCCTAGTATAGATTTAACTATGGAGGATTTATATCAAGAAAAATCAATAGTGTGAGATGCTTATGCAACAAAACAAATTTTCCTTCAACATAAAGAAACTGAATAATTCAGTAGGGGTAGTAGGATGCTTAAACAAATGTATACATCTGTGTACATATTTAACCTACATATAGATCTTAATGCCTATAATAAGGACTATTACAAGCAAGTGTAGAAATGTGAGATGTATTTTTAATAATTTTGTAGTGTTGCTACAATGTTTATTAAAGCAGTACTGAGATATGTCAATGGAAATTATCTTTTTCCTTTAGATAAAGATAGTTTGATACTGGTTCAATCTAGCTGTTAATTATGTACTTACCTTTATAAACTTTGTTTTGTCTAATTGCCTTCATTTTTGTAAGTGCAGAAGAGATGGAACTGAGATGATTAAAGCAAATCATGTTCTTTATTGTGATGCTGAATCAAAACCTCACTTGTGCGTAAAACAAGAGTTAGTCTCTACTGTGTTTTGGCTTGATCATTGGAAAAAGTTGTATTTTACATCTGTGGTTAGTTATGGTTTCAGAACACTAGGTTATCATCATAGAACTTCAGAATCAGGAAAAAAAAATCAGAAATGTATTTGGTTTTGAAAATTATTACTTTGTTTATGTCATTCTGTGAATGTTTTAGTACATCTCTAGTTAGTTCAGTTAGTTCTACACTGTAGACCACAGTGAGGTCTCCCCTCAGCCTTCTCATTTCCAGGCTGAACAGAACAAGTGACCACAGCTGCAGCTCATACATCTTCCTCTCTAGTCTCTTCACCGTCTTTGTAGCCCTTCTCTGTACGCTCTCCAACAGTTTCACGACCTTTTTGTACTGAGGTGCCCAGAACTGCACAAAGTACTCAGGGTGAGGCCGCACCAGCACAGAGTAGATCAGGAAATTAGTCTATCTAGTTTTCAGTGTGGGTACATAAGGTATAGGGAGACAGAAAGATACACATGGCAAATGTTATTCATTCCAGTAAATGCTTGGGATGTTTGGGATGGTTAAATGTGAATGACAGAGGTGCATGAAATGGGACATAAAATAATTGTATTTGAAATACAAGTCAAACTCCAAATGTAAAACATTTTCTCAAGGGTTCAGGAAATTTTAACGCATTTTCTCTATTACGAAATTCAGTAATTTTCCTGATTTTATGTTAAAATAAAGTGCCAAAACAAGGTCAAACTGGCCTCAAAAAAACTTCTCTTGTCTAAAAACTGTAAAAACTGTTGTTGTTGTTCTGGAGATACATTGCCCAGACAAAATTAGGACCTACTGAAAATGTCCTTCCATGTTATTTAAGTCCTTTGGTTCTGTCTGTTGTTTTCAGAATAAAATCTATACAGGCTTCTCCCTTATGATTTCTTAGGCTTGGTGTAATTTAATGTCCACATGCTGCTCTTCATCCCAGCAGGATGACAGCAAACACAGAGACATGTAACCTGTTATGAGTCACTCACATGGCATGTTTTTGACCACAAATGATAGTTTAGCCAATAAAATCCTTGTTCTGAAGACTGACTGTCACTGGGGTTTTCTAAGTGTATTCTGAGCAAGATTAAGAAATATGTCACCTCCATTCTGCGTCATCTGGCCATCTAAAGGCTAGCAGAAAAAAAAAAAAAAAAAAAAAAAAAAAAAAAAAAAAAATGTTTTTTTTTTTTTTTAGTGAAGTTCTGCATGTTTACTACATGTTTCTGTAGAAATCTAAGAAACACAAAAGTACATAGAGCGTTATAGTAGATTGTGTTTACTTCTCACCCCTTGATACAACTCAAATGTCTGGGCATGCAATACCTCTCCCTTTGCTCTTGCTCTACCATTTACCTGAAAGATTAGGAGATGGTGAAAGGACAATTCGATACAGATGTGCTTAATATCTTAAAGGAGACTGTTTATGCATTAGTGAGCACAGCTGAATCCTCACTATGTGAAGCAGCCAGTAGTAAATAGTTGGTTATAAAATGAGTGAAAATTTGGGGCTGAAAGTAAATAAGATTTTCAGGAATATTTGGTGCAACAATGATGACATAAAATATTTCATTTTGGAGTATCAAACTCTTTTCTTTCAGTACAAAACAATTAGTTGCACTTCCTTTCCAGTCTATTAACTCTCCTTTGAAGAATCTTTCCTTTCAGCATAAGTCTGTTCTCAAAATAAAATAAATGAGAATGAGAAATATTGATGAAAGTTTTATTTGAGTTCAAATTACAAAGGTTATTTGAAATGTCAAAATAAGTTTTATCTTCTACCTTTCTTTTTACTTTCAGTGATAAATTCATAAATAATGTTGTGTCTTCCTGCCTCTGCTTTCTATTTAAGATATTCACTGGGGAAAAATATTAATAATTTTAAAAATGTTCTGATCAAGGCAAAGAGAATGGTAAAAAATAGTGTATAGATCTGAAAAAGGCATAGTGGTGCTCTGATGGTTTTTATATTCTGGGACTGGATCAAATTAGAATTTTATTATTTGAGGTTTCCCAAGTAACTGGAAGGGATGTGAATGTGCTTTCACAATGCTGAATGAAAGCTTATACACCCCACTTAGCCTCTGGACAGACCTTTCCTGTCTCTGCTTTGGGAAGGTAACGTACTCTTACGTGACTAGTAGGCATTTCTCCTTCTATTAACTCTCATCTCTCCCATTTGTAAAGAATTTCCTCTCTATACCAACAGAATTACAATTTTCATCTTATTTTTATCACCATTCTAGAATAGTTCCAGGCAATTTATATACATGAACCTTTTAATTCACTTAAGATTCTTTTCTTAGGAGGATAAGAATTAGTTAAGAAATATTACTAAATAGGTCAGTTCCCATTATGTTATAGTCTCTGGATAGTCTGCCTATTTATGCAAATATATATATATATATTATTTTTTTACTGTGTCTTTAACTTGTGGAAATTTTATGTGCTTTGTGAATTCAGAATAGGAATAAGAAATAACTAATATTTAAACTGAATTATTACCAATACCTCCCCAAGAATATATAGCTTGAGTCCGAGCAAACCAGGGAGATTACAGGAAGAACAGGCAAAGGAACTGTTACCATAACTGTTTTAACAGGCAGCTGAGAATGAGAATAAGTATTTACATCATGAGGGCAAATATTCCCTCCAGTGTTTTCCCAGGGGGAATATATTTCAATCTACCAATAAAGGGGATACATTCTAGAGAATTTTAAAGCATTACAGTGAATAAAAACTAATTATATGATATTTAATCCATAAGCATTTGTGTTGACTTCTGTCCAAATCACTCCCATAATTATGCAACTTTCTTCCTAGTCTTTTGGCTAAGCTCCAGTAAAACATCAGTCTAATATCTGTTAAGTAGGTTAGAAATATGAAAACTGTATCCCGCACTAAGGGCATTGACTTCATGGTTTGAAAGGTCTTTGCTGCAGCCGCTGTGTTTCCATGACTACCTTTCATATTAACAGTAAGAATTCTGTATTCATCCCCTAACAGCAGAAACAAAATCCTTCCTTGAAAGGTATGGATTGGCTTTGTTTTTCTTTACTCATAATTAGTCACTTTCTCCAGCTGACTAAGATTTACCCTTTCATCTCAGCTCTTAGCTACTCTTTGATTCCTCCTCCTGGTTCACCACACACCTTTTATATGCAGTCATCACAAACTCTTTGAGGATGGAAGACAGGCAGCATTTGCTAGGGTTCTCTTGAGAATGTGAGCCAGAAATACAGGAAGCACATCAGTAGTTGTTGTGAGCACTGAAAATTGTTCAGTGATCCATGTATGAACTATTGACTAAACCCCCTTTTTTAATCCACACAAACACACAAAATCTGTTTGCCTACTCATCACTCATAGTAAAAGACCCCAAGGACCTTTGCATGCAAGGAGTAATATGCACTGTCATCATATATTTATCTCACAGCAATGGGAGCCTTAAGTGGTTTTGTATTTCATTACACTACTACAGCTGTTGAGCTGGGCAGTGGTAATGATGAGGATTATTTTGCCAGCCATCAACAGATGGCATATTACTGTGTAAAATGCCACAGTACTGTGAAGACAGTGGGTGAAATCCCAGACTAGGATGGGAATTTTGCTATCAGTACTTCACCAATTGGGGTGAGGCAGGGCGAGGTGAGGCGAAAAACATTACAAAAATATCCCTACTAGAATAATGAAGATTTCTGGAACAGAATTTAAGTTTTAAGTGTGTGATAAGTATGAGAGAAACTATTCTCTTTCCCCATGAAGGTTATGAACCAATGCCTTCAGAGTATAAACAGTTATGTAAATGCTTAATGTGAAGCATATGAGTCATCTCATAGCTTACAGGGTGTTACGCAGTTTCATCATTGCAGAAGTGTAGCCTAGGCTAGTGATAACAAAGATCCTTTTTGCTAAGGTTTCACTTGCAATTTGTTTAGAACCCTTTCCAGTCTGTAGCCATTCAAGCTTTGTTTATTCTCTTCCTATTAAGTTGCAATTATTATTGCTCTACAGCTTATACTGAATTAAATTTGACACCTTTTACATAAAAGAATTAATAAATCTTCCCCTTTCTTCATACCTCCTTACGTAGCCTGCCAAAATGAAGAACCTCTTTCAGAAACAGATGAAAAAATTTTGAATGTAGAAATGAACAATCAGAAATGCAATTAATAATGCTTGTTATCATAGAGACATTTACTGGCCTCCATCAGAAGGAGGATCCATTGCAATTTTAATCTGGTCTCTACAGAAAATACAGTAATGATAGATCTATGCTATGCAACACATCCTACAGATATATCACTGATGTGGTTCTGAATGAGTAAGCTCCCGTATTGCAGAAGAACAGCTGATCTCTCACAGCTTTTTAGAGCTATATTGCTTTCAGGGCTTTAGCTCTTATGTCTGCAATTGTTTCACTATACAGTGTATTCAGAACTACTCATTCATTCATCTGATGCTGAGGAGCTTCTAATGTGAAATCTCATTGACTTGCTGCCCTTGCAGCTTAATTAAACAAAACAGAGGATGGGAGGACAAAATTGCTCTCAGCCCTGATTGCAGGTAAATTAGAACAGAAATTGACAGTAACTATCCCAAAATTATACATAATACATGTAGCAGAACTGGAACTGCATCTAAACGTCAAGGTCAGAAATTTTTGGCAAAAGATAGTTTCACCCAGATCAAATGGGCTTCACAGCATTTTGATAAATGAGACATCTTAGATTTTGGAGTCAGTGAAGATCCCCAAGCTTACAATGCCCTGGTCTTGAATATGAGCAATCATGCAAGGCCTTTCACACATCTTGCAGTAAAGTTGGAAGTCTGAATTTCCTCCTGGGTACAGCTGGTATCCCAAAGGGAGCCTTGCTGTGTAACATGGCTGGTGTAACATGCAGCAGTGTCTTTACTGCATCCCTGATCTTGAGACGGTGAACATGGGAGGCACTCTAGAAGCTGTGCCTTTGAGAAGCTTGGACTGGACTTTCAAGGACCATGTTTCCAGTCAGAAACGCAAGGAAAATTTTCCAAGATCACTGACGTGTACTTTGCTAACAGTAAAACCCTGTGATCCCCAGCTCCAACATAGGTGTTCTCCTTAACAGAAAGTTTTAAAACTCTCTAAAACAGATAGACCCAGATTTCACGGAGTTTCCAAGCCTCCACTTGCAGCGCTTGAATTCTGAACCTGCAAGTCCTAGCTGACATCCCAGCATCTTGGTTTAGCAGAGCAGTCTTGCTCTTAGGACTATCATGGGCTAGCTCTGAGGCAGTAGGCTTTTCAAATTAATTAAACAAAATAAAAGCAAAAAATCAGGAAAACAGAATGGCAATTAATTTTTATCAGAAATCCTGTCTTCTGGACATCTCTGCTCTTCCATCTCACTGGTTAAACTACAGAAACTTAATTCTATTCAATTCAGTATGTCTACTCTATGTATCATTCATTTATGGCCAGTTCATAAATAAAAATGTAAAAATTATGTGGGAGATACAAATAACTATGGTTTTGTTCATGTCTAGCCAAGAAGCAACAATTTGCAGTGGTAATTTTAAGTAATCTATCCAAAATTCTCCTGTTCCCACCTCATCAAAGGATGATCTAGGAAATCTGCATTTTTTGTCTTCCTTAGTGAAAAGATGGGGGCTTGCTGCTCTTTATGCAAACAGCTCATCTGCAAAATCTCCCCTGTCACTAGGATAAGTTTTTATTCATAAAAGTGACATTTGAGTATCTAATAGCTTTTTAAGAGAAGTATCTCCAAAATGAACATAAGAAAACAGGTTTTTTTCTTCAAAGTCTTCATTTATGTGGAAAATGTCACATCAACCTTTTTCTTCTGCCTTGTCAACAAATGCTCTTTTCAAACTTACATCTCAGTTTCATTCTAATATGTAATATGTGCTAATCATATTAGAAATGATTCATTTTATTCAGGATGGCAAACTGCTTCTCTTAGCAAGCTCTTTTTCATAATTCCACTCTGAAACCTGCAGTGGAAAAACCTTTCTGGAGGATGAAGAAAAGTAGCTGCTGTCTGGCGGTTCTCACACCTCTTTTATAGTATTTTGCTTTGTTTGTTTGTTTGTTTCATTACTGTTTCGATGATGTAATTTCAAAATATCTGATGGTCTCTCATGCTAGAGACCTGGCAGATTGCAGCCTTCATGTGAAGACAAGCGTAGGATGTAAGTCTGCCTGAACACAGCTCAGGTTGCCTCTTGACTGGTCAGGGTGCTAAAGGTCTAGTTCTGTAGCCCTCTTCAGATGAGGAGATGCTAGTGATTGCAGATGTCAGTGATGGAGAGAGGAGGGCATGGGAGGAGAAAGGGTGACTGTGGAAACACAACAGATAGCAACAGATGAGTTGAGGGCTTTTGTTTCAAGGAGAAAAAAAAAAAAAAAAAAAAAAAAAAAAAAAAAAAAGCAATATCCCACTCTGCCAGCTCAGACTTTTGCTGTGAACCTGATCCTTATCTACTGACACATCAGTTGGTATGTGCCAACATCCCATCTGTAAAATGATACCTTCTCGTTACTGCAGTTCAGAATCCCCAGTACCCATAGAGAGTTCATATCCTAATCCCAACAGTAACATACTTCCACAACCACCCCTCACCCCTTCCCCCTGCCTTCCTTCTACCCAAGAACCTAAACATTAAAAACTGGAATACTTTCTACAAGAACCCCCTATTGTAGTAAGTATACAATTCAGTATAACATTTTAAAATCACTATTGTTCCCTTTGAGTTAGCTTTTCCCTCACAGTTGTCAGGACAGGTATTAGTTTTAGAGACTGACATAGAGGAAATCATAAAATCAGAGAATGGCTTGAGCTGGAAGGCACTTTAAAGATCATCTAGTTCCAGCTCCCCTGACATGGGCAGGGAAAGAAGTAGAAAAACAATTATGTTACAAGACCATCCACCTCATGTCATCCTATTACCTTCCTTAGACAACAAGGAAAATAAGCCTGCATTGATAAATCCCCTCAATTCATCTTCAGATAAGAACCTAGAGTTTCTACTTTGCCTTTTCCCTCTTCCTTTTTTTTTCACCTTATTTTTCATACCTCTTAATTTCCTTCATTCTTTAACACTTGAACTTCCTCATCTCACACTATGAAGTGTTTTAGGAGATCAATTTATGTAAAATAAAGTTTAATATGCTTGTTATGCAAAATATATTGCATTAAAAAAAATCTTTCCAAGCATTAGTTACAGCTGTCTCTGATTATCCTGAAGCCTGGAGAAAATAAAAGATATCAAGTTGGGGAAAAATATTCAATTGGGTAAACTCACCTAACTGCTTGATAACAATAAATTTTCATCTTTTAAGTTCTCAGATAAATGCCCATGCTTTTGTTAAAAAGCACATTGTTGAACTTCTATCAGGAGACTACTTTTTCTTGTCTCATAGTGCTAATGAAGCTGATTACTGGTCCTGTTTTATATGTGCATCCTGTTAAAATAGACAGATTAACTGCTTACAGAAGACATACATGTGATCTTGTTCTTTATTATTAGCATTTCTGTATTTTAGGGCCTGTGAACATTTTTGTCACAAAGTACTGCTTTCAGGGACTGGCTCTCATATCTAATTGTTGGCGCTTCTGTCACGTACAGCTGCTAGGATATGTGGATCTTTGATTCAGTATGGGTGGCTGCTTTGCTCTTTCCCACTTTTTATATTTGAGGATCAAGGAACCTTAAAAATATTTGTGAAATTAGAAGGAACTTTTAAGTATTTTTTTCCCATTGATCTCACTTTAACTACTCCATAGGACTTGATATGAGACAAAATATGGATGTTAAACTGCATTGAGATAGTTCATTATACACTTAGGAATGAATGGCTGAATATGCAATTACACAATACTTAGTGCCAACATTTTGGACTGTTGTATAAATAATACTCATTTTTTAATGTATGTAATTATACCATATTTTTAAAGGGATGCCATTCAGATGCCAAAGCACTGAAAGTAAACACTGTACTAAGCAGTTTCTAAAAATGCATCATTGCTTTATTACCCAGTAATTGGTAACAGCACATACAAGTTATTGCATCAATAACAGACAAAGCCTATAGCTGCAAAATTATAGTTTAGACCTGCTCAGGATAACGCAAGAGTTAACACAGCCTTCTTCCACAGACCTGGATTAAAACTCTGTTTCCAAGTCACAAATGACAATTGATTTGACAGCCTTCCATTTGTGGGCAGTTGTCTGCACTAGAAGCCATCAAGCAGTGTGGGGTGACTGGTACCTCACCTCTGGGAGTGGTAGAGGACAGGCTGAACAGTGGGACTGCTGCTTGGGGGCAGCCCCCATCTCTGCAGAGAGCTGCACTGACACACCAGATTTCAGAGTCTGCATAATAGATATTGCAGAATGAGTATTTGTTTCTGTTCCTATAACCAGCATCTGATGTACTTTACGTTTCTACTGTCACCCATACCTTGCTTATATTCCTCACTTTGAGGCCTGAAAAAAAAACAATTAAAAATCACAAACTATGTTATAGACAATGTTCTGAATTC
Source organism: Nettapus auritus (assembly GCA_011076525.1). NCBI lineage: Eukaryota > Metazoa > Chordata > Aves > Anseriformes > Anatidae > Nettapus > Nettapus auritus. The sequence goes on along the minus strand of CM021765.1, from coordinate 120,432,173 downwards.
CCAGGTCTTAGACACAGCAAGGTGAAACTTTGCTTCACTTTCTTCTGCTTTTAAGAAGTGCCCCAATCCCTGTGCCTCTCAGAGCACTTAGAGAAGTAAAACAACAACAACAAATTGTATCATTTGTGGGTGCAGCAAGACAAGGGTAGGCTGTGCAAATTGATAAGACAGCTCCCTAGTAATGAGAATTGATATCCTGCTTGCTGACCTCAGTTATTTGTTTTTGCATTCAGGAGCCCTAAACCTCTCAGAATCTTTGCTAGTAGGAGCCTCCACAGTGCAACTACACAAATTGCAAGTAAAAGACATTGAAGGTGGTCTAGAGAAATGAGAGCGACATGGCAGCTGCAAGAAGACAAATCATTTAAATCTTGCAGTTGCCCAGATTTTCCAGCACTCCGAGGTCTCTTCTCTTGACAAAAAAATACAAGACACAAAATTAATTTGATGATTAATTGTTCTTGATAAGAAAATTATTTTTGAAGAATCATGTTTTATGATGTCCAGTACTGCACTTACTTCAAACAGAGATGGGCATGTCAGGCTCTCCTTCTTCCTTTTGCACTCCCAGGCAGCCAGGCCATTTTCCTTTTAAAGTGTGAGAGTCAACTTAAAGCCAGCCCTTGAGCAGATGTTATTTGGGAGTACAAGAACAATTCCCACATTTTGGCATATATGGTGCAAGAACTGATACGACCTGTGAAGGGGTCTGGAGATCACAGGTCTCCATCCATCCTGAAATTCAGAGTAAGAGAAAACATATTTCTGGAGTTGGGAGCATTGGGCATGCCCTGCTGTGGAGCAGGAGCTTTCATGCAAAGGAACTACAGGGAGAAGTTGCTGTGTGACTCATGAGTGCACTGCAAGAAACCTTTTTCCCTGTGTGCATTTTGCTTATAACAAGGTTGTCTACTACATTCATATACCTACAGGTCAGAAAGCAGAATATAGCGATAAGAATTCAAGATCACTCCCATTTCTGTGCTTTTTCCTTTAAAGTCAAGAAGTCCATATGCGGTGCTGGTGGGATTCTTTCTATTCCTAGGAGATTACAGCATGGTATGGTCCAAGAACATTGTGTATTTGTAATGACAATCAGATTTGTCCATTTGCATCTTTGTGATAGAGAAAGGTTTGTTTTCCTGGATTTTGCTTCACAATTTTCTTTGGAAAGCAGGTGGCTAACTCATACATGCAAGGGAAATAGAAGGACAACATGAAATCATTGTGGACAAAAATAAAAATAGGTAATAATAATAATAAACGGAAAACCTAATGCTGTTAGAAATAGCATACATTTCCAATTTTATGCATTCAACTTATTTGATGCATTGTGAATTTTAAATTACATAAATAAATATGGAGACAGATTAGTATGAACTTATTTTAGAAAAAAAAAATGTTTCAGATATATAATTAAATGGCAAACATCAGATATTTCTGAAAATATACCAAGAATATTTAATACTACTATATTTCCTCTATCTATTGCAATACCATCATGACATACGGAGGGCACATCACAATTTCAAGCTGAAGTGCTTCTAAACCATACATATCATCCTTTTTTATTCTTTTGATTACCCTGGAAAACATAGTGTGAATAAATATGAAATCTCTTCCTGCCCTCAGAGACCTTTATGCAATAAAAGGAAAGACGGGTGTTGCTTTTACTTATCTCTGTTATTAGTAATATCAGTAAGTTTACTTCTTCAGAGCTCTAATTTTCAGTGGAACTGGCTTTCCTGGTGAAAATTTAAACAGAAAAACTATTTCTAGTAATTTAGAGCTGAACTGAAATATTTTCATTTGCTTTACAGATGTGTTTAGTTTCATTTATATTTATCCTGTTGTGCTGAATTTGCTTCATGGGAGTGGTGTTTTTCCCCTTCTCTGTTTTTGCCAAACTTCCCTGGGCCTTTGCCAAATGACATTTTCTGTCATATGGTGTAAACTGACAGAATCGGTTAGCTCTTTAAAATCTTGTGATGGTGTGATGGCTGGTGTGTGCTGAGGAGTGAAGATCACCAGAGGAAGATACAGTGTTAGTTGCTTGTTATTTGAAATCTAGATTATTCCCTTAATACCCACTTAGCAGAATCTAGGTGACATTGTGCATGCTAGATTCAACCCATGGTAGGCTTGCTCATGAGGAAAGAGCAGTCATGCTGACCAATGTCAAATAAAACCACAACTTATTATACAATATAAATATATATGTGACTCAGAAAATAAGCATTTGTTGCATGTACTCAAAATATCTAATGATTACACAAATGTTGCAATCCCTCTTTCCAAAGCAGTTAATGAACGGGTATTATGAAACTGTTATACTCAAACCCAGTTTCTAGCACTGCTCATTAAGTGCTGTGTCTGAAGACATCAACTAGCTGCATAGTCAGGGGCTGAAATAGCTGCAAGGGATTGAACAGCTGACAAGTTATATGTAAACTGAATTGCCAAATCTGTTCCTTAAGATTATTTATATTCTTGTTTAAGTGTGTTCTGACACAATAAACTATTTGCTACAGCTTCCTAGAGTTAACCTCTTTTAGGAGAAAAAAAAAAAAAAAAAAAAAAAAAAAAGTGTGATTTATCATTATCTAGAATCCAGGACAGGGTTTGCATTTTCCTTGTACAGAAAGCATTGAGCAGTGCACCTGAGCAGCATGCTGAGGGAATGTACTGGTGCTGCAGCCAGCTGCTATGATTGATGTTCTGTGCTTTTTGACACAGACTAACACCCACAAGAGACCAAGGCAAAACCAGTGCATTCCATTCATAAAGAACAAGATTTATAACAAGATTCATAACAAAACCTCTATAGTGAGAGATTTGACCAGTTTCATCTGTTGGTCCAACAAAACACTCCAGTTTAAAAATAAAAATAAAAAATAAAATAGGTTGGTTATTAAAATTCATTATTGCTACAGCTTGCAGAGATTAAAGAAAGCAAAGTGAAAACGGAACAATAGTAATGTAAGCATGCTATATGACAAAATTATTGTGATCGTAATCATGGGTGGACTGGAGTTTACCCATTATCTTCCAGTAGCTCCTTAGCAAAATGTATTTAGCTATGTCAGCATTCTACCTCAGAAGATCAAAGTCCTACTCTGAGTCCCTTGTTTTACTTCTGGAGTTTTTATGAGAATAAAGAAAAGGTTGTGAGAGCTCTAATGGCTTGAAACTATCTTCCTTAAATTATAGAGAAATTATTTTAGTTTGGTAGTATCTTAGGGGCCCAAGCCATGAACAGAACTCCAGGAAGTTCCAGCTCTTAATATATTTCCCATGAATAAACATTCTTTATCAGAAAGACACTGCATTGGGTTTACATGGCAAGGTGGTTTCTTTTTGTTTGGTTGGTTTGGTTTGTTTTGTTGTTGTTGTTTGTTTTGTTTTTTTTGGGGGGGGGGGGGGAGGGAGAGGCAGGGAATCGTGACTAAAAGGTTCTGGAAGTGTGGGTTTCTCTCTGGTGAAGAGTCTAGAAGCTGCCCTATGTTAGCTAAGTGCCAGTTTCAGTCAGCTCCAAAGTGACCCACCACTGCCCAGAGCCGAGCTGTACAACAGCTGCTGGGAGAGCAAGGAGTGAGAAGCAAGAAGCAGCCCTGCAGCCCTCAAGGTCAGTGCAGAAGGAGGGCAGAAGGTGCTCCAGGCACGGAGTAGCAGTTCCCCTGGGGCCTATGGGGAGGCCCCTGGTGGAGCAGGCTGTTCCCCTGTAGCCCATGGGTCCCACATGGAGCAGATCTCCATGCTGCAGCCTGTGGAGGAGCCCACGTGGAGTAGGTGGATGTGGTCTGGAGGAGGCTGCGGCCCATGGAGGGGAGCCCATGCAGGAGCAGGGGGTCTGCAGGGAGCTGCCACCTGTGGGGGACCCGTGCTGGGACAGTTTGCTCCTGGGGGATGGATGGACCCTGTGGTACAGAGCTATGTGGGAGCAGTTCTTGAAGAGCTGCTGCCCATGGGCAGCCCCCACAGGATCAGTTCAGGAAGTGTAGCATCCCATGGGAGGGACCCCACGTGGAGCAGGGGCACAGAGTGACCCTGAAGGAGAGGTGGAGACGAAGTGTTAAGGACTGACCGCAGCCCCCACTCCCCTGCACTGCTTGGGGGGAGGAGGCTGGAGACGGTGGTTGGAGGGGGAAGTGTTTTCAGTATGCTTTTAGTTTCTCACTGCTCTAGCTTGTAAGTAATAGGAAATAAATTATATTAATCTCTCTATGTTGAGTCTGTTTTGCCCATGACAACAATACTTGACTTTATCTCAACTCTCAACTTTATCTCAACCCTTTCCATCATATTTTCTCCCCCTTTTCCTTTGAGAAGCAGGAATGAGAGACCGGTTGTGATGGACACAGCCGCCCAGCTGAGTAAAAACACCAGACACACATCAAATTGTTTTCATGTTTTGCCTAATCTAACCTCTCTGAAATATAAGAAGATAAATAAGAAAACCTTCCCGCTTTTCTAGAAGTCTTCCAAAACTTGACCCTGAGCAGGACTTCTCCAGACTAAGGCCACGAGAGACCATCCTGGCCACCAGAGATTGCTGTAAAGCAGTGGCACCCCTGGGTGCCTGAACTACCTGCCTCACATTGAAGTCACAGAGAGAAACTGTAAGGAGTATGGTTTCCCATATGAGGCTTTTTTATGCAAAGGGATCTTATGACTGCTGGCTAAGCTTATTTTCTTACTATGTAGCACCACAACAAAAATGAACAATACTAAGCTATGCACAGTATGTACAGCTAAAAAAGTAAAAAGTAGTAAATCTGCAAGAGCTAAAAAATATATAATGTTTGGCTTTTTTTTTTTATTTTAAAGACATCTTAAAGATTTAAAGACAACTTTTTTATTGGAATTATTTTGTAACCCAAGATGTTTTCATGTGACATATCTAAAAACAGCTAAGCTTTTAAAACAGAAATTATCATTTGATCTGACAGAGAGCACACAAGAATAAAGAGTCTGAGAAATACATTTGTCTAATAAAAAACAAAAAAGTACAAAAAAAAAAAAAAAAAAGCTTCTGGATTAAAAGTTAAGCTTGTAAAACAATCATAGTGAGTTTAGAAACTCTTGCTTTATTCTTGTGATAGTTGTCTCCCACTCCACACTCTGTTTCTGAAGTGAAAGGAATGAGAAATACTTGCTGAACAACTAATTTATCAGTTTGACATTACCATCTATCAAGAGTAGAGATCTGCTGTTAGGAAAGTCAAGATTACTGGTTCAGGGGTTTTGTTTCCTCTTGTGAAATGAAGGTTGGTGTGACTATGTACATACCTGAGAGATGTCCTGGGCATTTTCAGCCAAACGTCCCATAGATCACTACTTTTTCTGCAGTCTGCTATGGCAGTTGTTTTCTTCATTGATTCTGTCTATGACAGGCCTTCTGCTAAGTTCCCATTCCAAGCAGAAGGGATTTGGATTTCTTTTCCTTCACAAGCTATAAAGCAGTCCACCGGAAAATTTTAATACTCAGGTTAATCTTAGATCTTACCATGTATGTTTCAGTATAGTACCTTATTACATACTACAGACTCAAACAGCTCAGAGTTGATGGCAGGAAAGATGTAAAGAGTGACATATAGATGCCTGCATTAAGTGTCTTACTGTTGAACTGTAATTCAATAGCTGGAAGCCCTGTGCAGTCTCTTCGTATGTCAGCAAATTACTATGCGTGGACAAACGAGTCTGGCCCTATGCTGAATGAGTTTCTATGTAAAAAAAGTAGCAAACAAAAACCACTAACGAGCAATAATTAAGTGTTTTTTTTAAGTAAAACAAAACCAAAGAAACACAGACATCCAAAGAAGCAATTTTTAACCCTTTTGCCAAGTAGAGATATCTGCAAATTTGACAAAAGTTCAGAAGCTACCATCTCTTACTGATCTCGATACAAACCTTTTTGTTTGTTTGTTTCTGTTTTTTGTTTGTTTGTTTTTGTTTTGTGGAGGACTGGTTGTGTGTACTGTGAATTTACACATTCATGGATGGAGGAATTTGTTCAATATGTAATTCAGAGTGCTGTGCAATCAAAATTCTTTTCTGTACCATAGCAAAATAGGGACAGGTCTATTAATTAAGAGATATAGCTGTGTAATCACCTTCAGCCAGCTTGTATCATGCTTGCATGATAGTGTTTAATGCAATGATAATACCCATCCCTTTCAACTCTACCTCCACTGAATTATAAGAAGAGGAAATTTGCACATTGTATCTTTGGAATTGTATGGATATAAGACATGATGACTTGCCAAAGGTATCACAACACACCACTCAATGACTAGATTAGAATATAGCTGTTCCCAGATTGTAGCTGTATTTCAGAAATCAGTTATTTTTATTTTTATTTTTTAATTTGGCCTAACCTGCTATATGAAAAATATGAGACAATTTCAATCTAGTATGAATAGATACAAGATACAAGATATCAAGATATGAAACTAATCATGTAAACTGGTGGACAGCACAGACACAGGTAATGATTTGTGCAGGTAAAGAAGGAATCAAGAGGAATCCCTGAAGATCATCCTGATCCAAGTGATGACTTCCGGATCGCTTGAATGTGATCATATGATCAAGTATCATGTCTGAAAACTGTATGCTAACTTACTTCCCCCTCCCCCCCCCCTTTTTTTTTTTTTTTAATCATGTTTACAACAAGGCTTTCAAGAATTGTCTCTAGATGTAAAACTTCTTTGAAAACACAAACCTATTCTACCTACCTGCCTGCCTGCCAGACTTGGGAGATCACACTGGGAATCTAAGTGTGTCATTGACTTTGTTAGGAATTGCCACCTATCCACCACATTTAGGAATTTAACAGTTTTTGCATCGCTCCACTTGGAAGGCTGATGATATTTTGTCAGTATTTTTTGTTTAATGTGAATGGACAGAATGTTATTTAATTTAGGAGTGAGAGATTTTGATTGCATTTGCCTTGGCCTTTTATAGTTTCATTTCAAAGTGTTAATATTACAAATAAATGGCATGCTTGTAAGTGTGTAGGTATTACCTATGCATAATTGCTGTAATTGGTTTGCGTTGCACACTAAAAGAAAGTATGTATTTCAGTGCACTGAACATTTCTACTCTGTTGGCCCTCAACATTTTCAGATGCTGGGCAAAGCTCTCATTTCACTTCTGTAACACATCTTTGAGGATTCTTCTAAAGAGATGTTGTAGATGTCTGATTTTCTTCCCATTGCTTCCGACCAAATTGTTGCACTTTAGTGAAGAATCCATCAAATCAAAAGCTAGAACTGCTACCATCACAGTGTGTGCTAACTCACATGAATAATCGTGGAAGTACAGTTCAAGCAGCCCATACAAGATGACATTTCACTAACCATGAAACGTTCACTATTTGCTAATTACAACTAGCAGGTTCTTAGCAGGCTGATGTTTTTAATTAGAGCTTATACACTAGGAATTTATTTTGATTTAAAATAATAATAATAATAATGTTTAGAAGTTAGACAGTGCCCTCTCCTGGACAGAGGCTTCCACAGCAGTAGTTTACAACGTGCCCCAAATGTTGCCAATTAGAGAAAATGGACACAAAGAGAATATGTTGCTCAGCTGAAGGCATTTGCTGATTTCAAGAAACTAAGTTTTGCTGCAGTCCTTCCTTTCATTCTAGTCTACTTGAACCATATTGCGTAACAAAAACTGTTTCCAGTTTAACTGGCAAAAACTTTTGGATTAATTTAATTTGAACTCATCTGGCTAGAGTTGACAGTGCAACTTTATCACAGGAAGCAGCAGCAACATTTGGTGATATTTATTCTAGTTTTTACAAAAATCAACTCAAGATGTTAAAAGCATATTCATTTTCAGAAATAAGGATGATGGAGAAATATTCCATTGAATTTTGCATTTTAGGTGTTCCTTACATCTCTATTTTCTTATTTGAAGGTCAAAATAATAATAACAATAATTATTCTGAGAGGCTACAAAATATCATTTTTCTCTTTATCTTGACTTCTAACAAATAAATTAATTAATAAAAAACACTATCAGTTTCACTTAATAGTTCTAACCTCATGACTCTTGAGTTTTCCAGGGTCATTTTTTTGCCATAAAATAAATAAATAGATAAATAAATAAATAAGCTTACCCAGCTTACCTAAACTGAGACAGAACATTCTCAAGAATTTACAGCATCTCACACCAAAGGGGATAGAAATGGATTTCCCTAGTAGATCATTCAAAACGTGTACTTAAATTCCTTCAAAAGTAGAGTAGAAAACTGTAATAAACCAGCATTTACAATAAAATTTAAATTAATGTCATGGAAAGCATTACACGTCTATTCATCAAAACTTTATAGTTTTCAACTCACTTCTACAGCTTTTTTTCAGCATAGAAAACACACATTAAAATAGTTGCTTTGGATTAATTGTGAGAGATTTCTGTAAACTCACTGACAGGCTTTGTACATTAGATTAAACATGAAACAAAGTATCTTTTGTATTTATTTACTTAAATTTTGAACACTTTCTAAAAATCTGCAGATTTCTTATATATGGACTACCCACGCAGAACAGACAGTCTGTGTGCCAAACTCTGCGTCCTCTGACTACCTACTTCAAAGGTATAATACTGAGAAGTGAAACCTTAACATACGCTCATACAAGGGCAGCCCTGGAGCGGATATCAAGATGTGCTCTGAAAATACTCTGTTCACTCATAATGTTGCCTGTCAGGTAGTCTTTAGCTATTGCTTACATGTGCCTGCAGCTGTGACCACGTCTGCTCCACCAGGAGAGCTCCTCTGCCTTCTGCAAAGAGCTGTGAGCTCAGGAGGAACAGATCTCCTCATTAATGGTCACAGGCTGGTCATTAGATGGTCACTGAATCTTTCTTGATGACCTGTTAATGAATTTCCCACTGACTTTTTGTGAAGATTGGTCAAGATAGACAGTATAGATCATTTATAGCTGAGCACCTGCAATGTTAATGCCCTTTGCTCAGCAAATCTAATTGACTGCTAAGAGGAAGTACATCCTTCCTAATTTGTTTCTCAGATGTAAATATTTCATGTTGAAAGGAAACTTCGGATTCTTTGCTTAAAGATACGTTCAAATATTGTATTTAGGGGGGAAGTTATTTAAGAATTTAATAAGGAAAAAAGTATCTTACAAACTTTTTTGACACTTTTTCCCCTTAATGCTTTGTTTATTAAAATAATAATAATAATAATAATAATAATAATAATAATAATAATAATAATAATAATAATAATAACCTTTAAAAGGCTTAGAGGCCTTCACAGTGTAAAAATCATCTCTCAGTGGGTACCTGTTAGCTGCAAGAGCCTGGAGAGGTCTTAACACCTGTGGTGCCTAATCTCTGAATTACAGATAAATTGGCCAGAAACCACAGTCCTGCCAGTTCTGATCTTACCAGCTCTCAAGGGCTAAAAAGTTTCAGTGGGGCCTTGACTTGGGAAAGCTGCAGGAAAAGCCCAAGAAGTGGCAATGATACAACAGACAGTACTCTTCCCTCTAGCATTGGTGATAATACCATAGGTTTAATTAATTCTTCGAAGGAGCCTGTTTTTGCTTTAGTCATGCAGGAACCTTCTCCCATTTTGAGAGTGATTGGAGTCCACCAATGCTGTAATTGCTAGGCATTTCACAGCCCTGAATATGTGCTAAACTGGGTGACTGTGACCAATATATTCGTAATCCTTTAAGGTTTTGCATTTTCCTTTCCACATGTTTGAGTATCATAGTTAGCTTATATATAAGATATGTAATTGTTGTAAGAAAGTGGGTTTGAATCTATTCGGATGTCCTGGGAACGCTCAGGAAGATTTTCACATCCCATTACAGGTTTTCATGCCCTTGACCCTCATTAAGTGGTTCCCTAATGCTCATCTCATTCCCCACAAATAGCTGCAAGAATCTCTTCACTGCTACTAAATGGCACTTCCAGAGCTCTCCTTGTATTGAGAATGAGGAAGTGAGTTTCCAGAAAGGTATCCTGACCGTTCAGGAGGTTGTGTTGCAAGGAGGTGGTTTTGCAAAGAGGTGTCCTGACCACTGCTTCCCAGGGCATGGAAACTGTCTTTAGGAAGAGTTTTTGCCCTTCAGCTTACATTTGGTGACTTTGCTCTAAACAAGATGAAATTTTCTAATTGTCCCATTAACCAGAGATTTGATTTCTTATCTTTTGATTATGAATGAGACCTTCATCTCCTAGTTTCAAATACTGGGGTGTTCCTGTCTCCTTAGTGGACATTGCTGAAAAATGTTGTTGTGGCATCCACTGTAGGTAAGCTTTCTTAAAATGACAAAAAGCAGTTCAGTTCTTGCTTTGGTTCTACACCTGTTGTGGTATGGATATGAGAGTTCACGCAAGTTAGGGGAGCAAGATGCTTTCACAGAAAACCATAAATCATTTCAGATAAATAAGAGATTTATTTAATAATTACTCATCTTCCTGTTATACAACATCCTGCATTTATTGCCATAGTAAAAAAATAAATAAGATGCTCAAGTATTGTCAGAGGTTTGAGAAGGACCATGTACTGACCCAAAGTAGTATATTTTTAAGAAAATACATTGAACCCAGATTGACTTTTCACAGCATCTCAGTAGAGAAAACAACAAATTAGTATTAATGACATATATATATATTTCATGAGCTGTGGTCAGTCAGCTTTAACATCCTAGGATCAAAAATTGAAAGTGTAAATAAAATATGACTTTGTTCTCAGCAGTAATATCAACTCCATGGAAATACTCTCCTCAGGGGGGAAAACGCTCCTTAAATCAGAACACTTCCTTAAATCACAGTGTAATTATCCATTACAGAAATGCACATAACAGTTTAGAAGGGTTGTTGCATATTAAGACAAACAGCTTTGCATCAGTGAACAGATCTTTAGCTATATGACTGTGTGCAGTACACCTAGTTTTAACCAGTCTTACCCACGCATCCAAAATGCACATGAAGTACCATTTCCATCTCTGCATGTGCTCTAGCTGGAACCCCAAACCCAAGGGGTAGTAATACAATGTAAGGCTGCCCAACGAAAATAAACTAAAGTGAAGGCATATTGAATTTTCAATTCTCACTGTATCATAGAATCATAAAATTATAGAATAGTTTGGGTTGGGAACTTAAATATCCTCTAATTCCAGTCCCTGCCATGGGCAGGAACATGTTCCACTAGACCAGGTTGCCCAAAGCCCCATTCAACCTGGACTTACACACATCCCAGGACTTACAGCTTCCCTGGGCGTTCCAGTCCCTCACTACCCTCACAGTAAGGAATTTCTTCCGAAAATCTAATCTAAATATACTCTCTTTTAGTGTAAAGCCTCCTTGTCATATCACTACACTCACTGACAGACTCCCTCTCCAGCTTTCTTGTAGATTCCCTTTAGGTATTGGAAGACCACTATAAGGTCTCCTCAGAGCCTCCTCTTCTTCAGGATGAACAACTCGAACTCCCTCAGCCTGTCTTTAGGTGCTCCAGCCCATTGATAGTCTCTGTGGCCCTCCTCTGGAGTTTACTATAATAGATTCATGTCCTTCTTATGCTGGGACCCCAGAGTGGAATGCAGTACTCCACATGGGGTCTCACAAGAGCAGAGTAGAGGGTGAGAATCACTTCCCTTGACCTGCTGGCCACACTGCTTTTAATGCAGCCCAGGATACGGATGGCTGTCTGGGTTGCTAGTTCACAGTAACAGCTCATGCTGAGCTTCTCATCAACCAATACCCCCAGGCCCTTCTATTCAGGGCTACTTTCAATCCATTCTCTGCCCAGCCTGTATTTATTCTTGGGATTGCTCTGGCCCAGGTGTAGCACCTTGCATTTGGCCTTGTTGAACTTCATGAGGTTTGTCCAGGCCCGCCTCTCAAGCCTGTCCAGATCCTTCTGGATTGCATCCCGTCCCTCCAGCATGCCAATCACACCACACAGCTTGGTGTCATCAGCAAACTTGCAAAGGGTGAACTTGATTCCAATGACCACGTCACAGAAAAAGATGTTAAGCAGCACTGGTCCCAGTACTGACCCCTGAGGAACATCACTTATCACTGATCTCCACTTGAACATTGAGTTGTTGAGCACAACTCTTTGAGTGTGATCATCCAGCCTTACCCACCAAGCGGTCCACCTGTCAAATACATGTCTCTCCAATTTAGAGACAAGGCTATCACTGGCTATCAGCATCAAATGTTTTGCACAAGTCCAGGTAGATGACTGCAGTTGCTCTTCCACCAATGCTGTAAACCCAATGTAGGAGGCCACAAGATTTATCAGGCACAATCTGCCCTTAGGGAAGTCATGTTGGCTGTCACCAATCAACTCCTTATTTTCCATGTGCCTTAGCATGGAAACATTAAATAAGTAACTCTGAACATATATAGAATTTCTGCTCCTTACTGCATGCACCTGATGGTTATTTTCTTTCATACAGTAAAATGTTTCCCAGAAAGAGATAACTTAGCAACGCACGTGTATCTTTCTAGTGGCTGTCCCTTGGAAATGGTACTGGAAACAATACCCTACAAGAGTCTACCAATCTCTTTGCAGAAATGTTTGCAAGGCTGAACTAACACACATGTGATTACATGTCTGTTTTGCCTAACCTTTACCTGTTTTTAAAGAAAACATTGAAATCTTTAGTTAAGTTGGCTATTTTTAAGAAACCATAGTCTTTCATTTCCTCGCAATACATGGAACACTTGGTGAAACAATACTAAATTGAATCCTGCTCTAATGTAACATTTAATCTGACTTTTAATGTATTTATTTTCAGACAATTTATTGAATGCCAGCCGCAAGACAAGTAGATGTTTTGGGGCATTTCTAACAACTGGAAATTGAGGGTCTCTACAGATATACATTGTTTAAATCAACACATCTACTGATTCAAAAATGAATACTTTTTTACAAATTTTGAAATAACTTTTTTTTTCTTTCTTTTTAACAGGTGGTTCTGCTAATCTAACCTGCCGAGCTTTCTTTGGATATAGTGGAGATGTCAGTCCTTTAATCTACTGGATGAAAGGGGAGAAGTTTATTGAAGATTTGGATGATAGTCGAGTCTGGGAAAGTGACATCAGGTAAAGAAAAAAAAAAAAAAAAAAAAACGTTCTCTCAAGCAATATCTTTCTTTGATAGTTAATGTAATACTTGTTATCACAGACTAATTCAGGAACACTTGCAATCTGGGCCCCTTTCTTGCAACATCCATTCTTTATCTTTTCAATTTCATCATTAGACAACAGAAAAATGCAGCAAAACCTGATATTAGAGATCTGCAAAAGCAGAGTGGTTGCCCAGCTAGCACAGTAGTGTAACCAACTGGGATTTGTATAGTCACTTTTTCAAACTGTGGCAAACTATAGCAACCATTAGCACAGTTACTAAGAAGAAATAAAGAAAATAAATACATCCAGAATAGCAGGTCAAAAGAAGTTTTTTAAAGCACATAGCCTTAAATAAATGCTGAAGTCTGACTTCTCTTTTTGAATGTTTGATTCCTCTTCTTCAGAGAAAGAACTGAGTTTCCTGGAATGTTATTTGCCCTGTGAGATCCAAGGCTCCTGTTACGTGGGCAGGTTCTAGCTGCTGAAATATCTGTTATAGAAAGGATCTGGCAATTCACGTCATGTACTTATCCTGCTTCTGAAAGTGTTACCTCATTTGGAAATTGAGAAAACAGTGTTTTTGTATTGAGAATAACATGCTTGACATAGCTTTCCAACTCATATCCAATATGAAGTACCTACTTGGATCTGAAGAGATTCCTTTCTTATTTACAATTCTGTGTGTATGTGACTGACTGTGTTTGTATATCATGCATAAACCCAGAAATGAACGCAAAACTAAGCATGCACTACAAAGGAAGTTAAATAACCACAGGTGTATTATCCTCAGTGATTTTCTACAATAGAACATCATGAGTTTATTTCCCTTTCAGCTCTTACATAGGAATTTACTACCTTATCAAAAGACAAGAAGTCACACTTGTTTTCAGTTTTAGCTTGGAGTTCTTCTGTATAATTAAATTAAGGGAGAAGCTTCCTTTACCAAAATCAAGAAGGTCATATAGACATTCAAGGTCTCTGTGTCCCCACACATAGGCAAAATGGAGGCATATTTCACCCCAGTGAAATATATCAAATTTATTTTATAAAGCTCAGGACAAATACACTTAATTGAACAAGACAACTAGATAAGCTACATTTCTCATATAAAGCTCTTCCCAAGCCTTTCAACCAGACTTGGCATTTTGAAGGCTGATGAAAAGGTGTCAAAAACCTCTTTACAACTTGTTTTGTGGAGGGAGGACCCAGAAGACTGGTTTCAGCTGCTTTTGTCAGGTGTGAAGTGAGGGAGCAGTCTGTAGCTGTTTGTCACTTGCTTTGCTGGGTTTCTAAAACCACTGATGGGATTGCTAAGAGTGAAAGAAAGAAATTGGAAAAAAGGAGGAGCATTAAGTAGGTCTTTGCTTTTCCTTATCATCTGTTTGAATGAGTGGCATCTGGCATTCCAGTTCCTTCTATTGACTTATAATACACAGTCAAATTTTATAATATGTTCAAAAATATTTTTTTCAGTATTTCGTCAAGAATCCTAGTGTAATCCAGAACCTGAAAATAACTGTGTTTCACTTTTCTCTGTTCTAACATTTCAAGACTCTACATATTACTGATCAGGGCCTCCATCAGAGTACAATAATATGTTATCAGTATGTGCATCATCCTGCTTAAATACAATTAACTGTAGCTCTCATTAACATTTACAAAGCCAAACCTCCTCATTAGAAGTGAGGAAGAAAACTGTGTGGTATAATTTAATTAAGATTGCATCAAACCATAACCAAATTTGAAACCAAAGAGTTGAGAATCGTAAGTAGCAATATTATGTCATGATTATCTAATGCTCCACTGTGATACAAGCAGAACAGAAGATACAATTTCTTTTTCCTTAGGGTTCTCAAGGAACATCTTGGGGAACAGGAAGTTTCTATCTCATTGATTCTTGACTCTGTGGAAGAAGGAGACCTTGGCAATTACTCATGCTATGTTGAGAATGGAAATGGACGCCGTCACGCCAGTATTCTTCTGCATAAAAGGGGTAAATATGCAGGTCTTCAACACAAAATGGTACATTATGGGGTGGTCAGTTTGGAAAGCTTCCTTTTTATGAAAGTATGTCTTTCTGAGGTATTAGCAGGCAATGATTTTTTTCCCTTAGCATTCATACCACTTCCAAAATAAAATATAAAGGTTGCTGTTTATTCTGGCTGTCACCTGGATAAATACAGTAACGCCTTTTAACTATATTTCTATAACAGGTGCATTTAATAATTTTAAATTTTAAAACTAATAAAGGCTCAATAGAGAAAAAATTGTAGAAAGTTACAAGTAATAAAACCATAAACATTTGTTTTATGAAATAAAATCAAATATTAAAAAAGCAAAATAAATACATTCTACTTCTATCAGTAAAGTCACCTAAACTTCATAGAATAACAGAATGGTTGAGGTTGGAAGGGATCTCTGGAGTTTGTCTGGTCCAAAACCCCTGCCTAAACAGGGGAACCTAGAACAGGTTGCACTGGACTATGTCCAGGCAACTTTTGAAAATCTCCAAGGAGGACTCCACAGCTGCTCTGGGCTACCTGTACCAGTGCTCAGTCACCAGCACAGTAATTAAGTATTTCCTAAAGCTCAAACAGAGTGTACTGTGTCCACTTTGTGCCCATTGCCTCTTGTCCTATAGCTGGGCACCGCTGAAAAGAGACTGGCTCAACCCTATTTTTACCCTCCTTTCAGGTATATACACACATTGACAAGATCCCTCTGAGCCTTCTGTTCTCTGGACCAAACAGTGCCAGCCCTCTCAGCCTTTCCTTGTATCAGAGGAACACCAAAGCTGTATTCATTTCTCTGGCCCTTTGTTGTAGTCTCTCCAGTATGTTTACATCTCTTTTGTACTGGTGGGCCTAGAACTTCCCTCCACCTGCTGGCAACACTTTGCCTAATACAGTCAAGAATACCATTAACTTTCTTTGCAGCAAGGGCAGATTGCTGGCTCATGTTCAGCTTGATATCCATAGGGACCTTCAGGTTATATTCTGTAAAAATGCTTTCCAGCCAGGTGTTCCCCAGCATGAACTGGTACCCGTGACAGTTCCTCCTCAGAAACTTTGTACTTTCCTTGTTAAACTTCAACAGTTTCTCTTCAGCACATTTTTCCAGCCTATCCAGGTCCCTCTGGTTGGCAGCACAACCCTCTGGCCTCTCAGCCACTCCTCCCAGGTTTATGTCATCTCCAAACTTGCTGATGGTACACTCTGCCTCCTTCACTCAGATCCTTAATGAAGATGTTAAACAGAACTGCACCCAATATTGACCACTGGGGTATGCCACTAGTTACTGGCCCTCAATTAGATTTTGCAGTATTAACCATAACCTTCTAGGCTGAACCAATCAGCCAGTTTTCAACTCACCTCACTGTCCATCCACCCAGCCCACAGGAGTTCCTGCATAATCTGACTGTGGACATTTTCCTTCTAACACATTTGTGTAATACCAACATTCTTCAGGTGAAGACAGAAACATAGAAGGATCTTCCTATTTCTACTCACCACTCACATTCTGTTACTTCAGACTAATGTCCACAGGGATGGAGATAATTATGGAAAGGAGGAGAGTCTCTTGCAAAGACAGGTTCTGATATTCACTTTGTTCACATTACCTCCCAGAGGGTGCTCCATATGCCTAGGCTTGATGCTCCCCACACTCATGAAGCATCCCACTGGTTTAAGAGAGCAAAGAACAATCAGCAGCAGTCTGTACTTTGCTGTCATTACTGTGCTTTTTTTAGTCTGTAAATGTTCTTCTGGGTTCTTCCTACAGTACTGAACTAGTTGTTGCATCTCAATTTATATCAAAGCAGTGAAGCCTTCCCTAATTTTAGTCTTGCAACATGCAAAATCTATCCAAGAGCCATAAACCCAGACAGTGTGATTCATTTATTTAAATACATTTTTGTGTACCCCCAATTAATTGAAAAGAGCTATTCATAGCCCTTTTTCTGAACACTTTTCAATCTTTCTTATGAGATGTAGATGTAAATAAATAGATGTTCCACTTAGTGTGGTATTTGGAATATTTTCTTGAATTTAATGAAATGAAAAATTAACTCATTAAGTAATAGAACAGCAACAGTTTATCAGGTGGCAGCCATGTACCCGTAATTCAGATATATTTGAACCCAGGGCAAGAACTTTAAAAAGCAAACACTCAAATTCAATGTGTTGTCTTTAATAATGAAGTTAGTACATGGAGCATTGGAGATATAGAATTTTAAAGCTTAAATTACTTTGAAACCAATAATTAATGGACTGATTTTTATTAAGTCATATGCTGATGCTGAGTCCTTACAATAGAACTCCATACAAGCAATAACACCAAGACTCCCCTCTATACAAGCAATGACACCAAGACTGACATGACATGTAACTCATTTTTTTGTTCTGTGGTCATCATATTTTTAATTGATCAGTGTAAATATAATTTTTTTTGGAAGGGTTTACTTTCCTTCCTCCCTTTTTCAGAGAAATCAGTATGTCAAACATATTGCAGTATGTGGTCTCATGATGCATGATGACATGCTTAAGAGGAAGTAATCTCAATATTTAATTGCCCTTATAAATAGTAAAAGGTAAAAATAACAAGAGCTCCCACAAAAGATTAAGTAAGACTGAATCTCAAATTGTGATTTGGAAACAAAATCCATTGTGCCCTCAGAAAAACAAAAGGTACTTGTTACAAGCCTTCTACATACTTTCCATGTTGACAACTGTTTCAGTGAAATGATAAATTAACCATGACGGAAGAAAATTTGAGCTTGTCTCTCATGTCTCCTAGGAAGAGGAGCTTTGCACTGCTTGCTTAGTCTCCTGTATATCACCATGACAACATTTCATTTTAGGTTTCCCTGTTTAGATCCATGTTTAGTCTCTAATAGGAATGAGTTAGCTGTTTATTAATTTTTGATTATTTGCTCACTTAGAACAATTGGGACCTAACAATTAGGTAAATTTGCTTCCTTAAAGTAAAGCATTTGCAGAGGTATTAGTTTTTTTCTGGTTTTCTAGTTAGATATCTCTTTTTCATCGGTATATGCAAACAGAAATGGTGAATTAGGAATGTTCACTGCTTACCTGAAAACAAACTGATAAATCACTCTTAAACTTAATTTGTGGTACATTGTCACTCAGATCAGAAGGGACAAAAAAGCAGAAAGCTCTGTTACTGGACAAAAAGTGTTCCTGGGAAAAGAGGTATTTAGGGCTAAATGCTAGAGTGGGGATTCAGGTACAAAATGTAAGTCTTTAAAACAGCTTTCTGCCTCTTGCTTTGCCCTGCTCAATATATTCTCTGTAAATATGAACTTCCAGTGGGAGCTTTTGGGTATGCCTACAATTACACATCCTGAAAGGGCAAATATTTAAGAGTCTGAATCACCAGCAAACACCTACGTGCATCTTTCTTACTCTTCACTCCAGTCTGTCCCAGCAGGGAGCCATTTACCTCACAGAAAATGAAAGCAGGAGCTGGTGTCAGTCCCTTCACGTGGCAATGCCCAACATGCACAGCCAGGGCAAGGGGGCTTCTGCTTTCTCCCTGATTCCTGGAATTGAAACCATGAGCCTCCCACCTTATGAAAGAAAGTTTAGAGCAAGAGCTGTGCAGAAAAAGCTACCATATGTTAGGCATCCAGCTCCAGAGAACTCCAGTCTGGGCATCTCCCTTGAGCCCAGGTACCAGCAGTCCCTATCTCTGGCAGTTTAGCCCCGATTTCCTCCTGAGTTCGTCTTACTTTCTGACTGACAGTGGAGAAAACCTATGATCAATGTTTTTATGCAGACAGCTAACCATTTCTAGATGCCTAACTTTCCTCAGAAGCCACACATAGGAAGCATTTAACTCAGACCTAAAGGCAGTAGAGCATTTTAAGTATAGCAATGCCAATGCTGTTTCCTCCTCTGGTCCATTCCTACAAAATTTGTCCAAAAATAATCAGAAATAGAGAGTGACCAGAACCCAGGAGATCTAACTTTCATTCTCTTCCTCCAGCTGTTGATCAAATTTCTTTCTATCATTTTTACATTAATAGAGTTATTTTCTCTTCTGTGTGAACAAAAAAGATCTACTTGTTACAATCTGAAGCTGATTTTGTTGCTTAGTGATGATAGCTCTCATCGATCATCTGTAGCAGTTACAGGCCAGTCTTCAACCAGATAGAGGGACCTTCTAGAAATTAATATTGAGAGTGGTACTGACAGCAGCTAAACACAACCTTATTAATGACAAACTACATACTGCAGATGATGTAAGGGGTGGATCAAACACTACAATTTTACTTTTTCACAGGCTTTTAATTCAAGAAGACAAGCCCCTACGTAATAAATAAAAATATAATGCATAAAAAGAAATAATGTTCTTCTACAATATTGCATCTTCTAAACTATTACTTTCATGCTGGATCAAATCCCTGTGGTCTCATTTAGTTGTAAATTTAGGTGGTAATACAGATTATTATTTAATTTTGTGGCTATTGCTATGGAAATTCTTGTCTGTGTGTCTGCAAATAAAATACCAATGCAAAAATAATCTCAAATTCTATGCTGTTCTAAATTTTGAGGGTTTTTTTTTTCCATTTTTCTTATTTTAAAAACTGAATAACATATTTACGGTTTTCATGGGGTACCCACCAGACCTGTGAGGAGGTAATACAATTTATGCATTTTTTTCAAAGTATCTCCTTCTTTTTCTTCTGTTTTTCTCAGCGTTTGCTTTTCTGTCCTGTGCCTCTTATATCTTGGGTCTGTTTTCTTCTGTCATAGGGCATCTATGGGGCTCTTTGACCCTAACATATGTAACTGAGGGATGGTTAAAACAACTTTTAAAGAGTTTTACTAAAATATATTGTTTAGAGGAAGAGTTATTCTATTTGAATTTGCCCATGAGAATATATGTTTGAAATTAAAGCAAGTTATTTTTTTTTCCATAGGAAATGCTTTTTGAGGAAAAATTTAAGTAGGCATACTTAAAACTCATTACCTATGAACGCATAAACATTGTATTCATATTTCCAAATATTGGAAGCCAAATTATTATTAGTAGGAAATTCTGAATATTCTTCATCCAGTTATTAATGATAATAGAATTGCTAAGAAGCACCTTAAATTACTGCATCATTGACATAATGTAAATCTGTTTTATAATGTCAGAACATGAATAATCTAAGTTTTTGATTTCATGAGCATTTTCAATGACTAGACATGACTTCACAGAGCAGTAGTTATGAGTGACAATTAATAGAGTAAAGAAACAGCAGTTATCAGCTAAACTCCATGAAGAAACCACAGATGCTATAGTTCCCTTTACCATAATGCTTTGGAATGTTTTGGAAATTTCTGAATTGGCACTCATCATGTGATCATCATATGAGAGCAAGGAGTTTCATATTACAACTTCTCTTAACTCTTCTTCATTAACTGAACATTTCAGAAAAACTCTTTAGTCTCAGTGGAAAAACAAACAAACAAACAAAAACTTTTGTAAAACACAGATCCATTTGGTTTGCTAAGACTTCACACATGTATATCTTCCAGCATATACGGCATTCAGCTTTTTCTCTGCACTCTAGGATAAGCTGTTTTGAATTCCTTTTTTTAGAATTTAGGTTTTAGAATTGAAAGTGAAATTTGATTTGATTTGATTTGATTTGATGTGAATTGATTCCCCCTTCCCCCACCATTAAAGAAGCCTTCAGGTTGTCTTGTTATGAGCAGTGCAAAGATTCAGTACATGACACAGGAACAAAGGTGCATGACACAGGGCTTCCTGCCTTCTTTCTCCAAGCCTAACCAATAATGACTGTTCTTTTTACACTCAATCTCATCTAAAATCAGTAAATTAGCTGTGTACTAAAGAATGTTTCTGTCTGACAGAAACTCATCATGAAACTTTTCTTCATCAGTAAGGTTTCTATTCTTTAGAAAACTGGAGTAAGACATCTCCAATGAAAAGATTAGTCAGATTAGTCAGATTACTTAGCATGTGCCTAAATCCAGCTCTCCTCTGAAGAGATGTCAAACAAGTTGTTTTTTTTAAACAGATTTCTTTTTAAAACAGCTTTTGTTCCACTTTTATCTTAGTTCTTTTTATATAATGTCTATGTAAGTTCATTTCTAACCCTGATTGACAAGGAAGAAAATATTTTAAAATAAAATAACACAAATCATTCTTATAAACCATTCAGAGCTAAATTATTCATTAATGCTATCCTTAGGAAGAAATGTAAACAGTATGTTTTATGATCTTACATCCTTGGAACTTGGTACTCCATTTTCCCCCACATTTTGGCACCTCCCAGTGCTTCTTACATTAATTTCTTTCAGAAGATATAAAAGAAGTAATTGTGTGGGATGTCTGCTTTCTGTAGCACAATAAGCAAATGGAATCTCTCCTAATCAGTAAGGTTTTAAGTCATATAAAATTTATTTGGGGAAGCTAAATAGAGATTAACTCAAATCTGCATAATTATGACTTTTTTTTTTTTTTCAATTTGAAGTATAAACTGCCTTTAAAATGCAGTGTTCTGTATTTAAATCTAGTAGACTTCAGTAGTGCTGCAGCATCTACATTTTTTTCAAGCTTGTCTTCTCTTGAGCTAACATACTCAAGACTGTAATTATTCTTTTGCTGGGAAGAGGTATTCTGTACTTCTCAGAAAGAAAAAACTGTCAACACTAAGACTATATATTCTATTATTACAGATTATTTTATCTAGTCTAGTAACATGTCCAACAGAACCACAGCTTGGATATGTTGTCTGTTGTGCTAATGAATAGGTAAACAATATCCCCAACTTGTATTGTCACTCATACGTACATATATGAATAAGAAATACGTATTATATACTGATCTAATAAATAAAGTGAGATAATCATGCCTTAATAGTTCTGACAGATTACATGAAGCTACTGCATTGAAAATAATAATAATAATAATAATAATTTTAAAAGCCCTATAACCAAATTTACCCACCTTAAGTCAACTCTGCAGGCATTTACAGGTCTATGTGGCCTATGCTGGCAGAAAGTATAAGCTTTGTGCTGAGAGATGATTTCATGAATAAGAGCTAATCAACACTCCAAATCTACTTCTACTGGTATTATAAGTACTATTATTTCAACGGTATCTATCAGGGGTTATTCACAACAGTATTCATAAAGCTATCTTTGTTCCTTAAATACAGATTTATTTGGCACTTTTAAACAAATGAAAAAAAAATCAAAAATTAGAGAATAGATCATGTATATATATACACACTGTGTATGCATATGCTGTGTAAAGCTGTGGTTCAATATACTATATTTCTATGAAAGATATCTGTCTATAAAGATACATTGCTTTATAGCCTTGCTGTATTCAGAAAAATTAAAAAAAAAAAAAAAAAAAACATACTTCTCCATTTTTTTAACTCCAAGTATGGGTTTCTTTCTTCCCAATCTAATCTCTCTTTTTACTGATGATGTCTAAAATGAGACTCAAATGAATATTCCTTTTCTAGCTGGCCTCCTCCTTCCTTTATGGGTAAGACAACTCTTTATAAAAAAAAAAAAAAAAACTACATCTGATGAAACATCAGTCCTGCATTGTTTATCAGTATCTGTTTTTTTTTTGTTTGTTTGTTTGTTTGTTTTTCCATTCTCTCAGGCATCATCATAGAAAATAACAGTGAAGAGTTTTAGTAAGCATTATCTTTACCTGCTTCCTTTCCTAATTATACCCATTACCTTTATGTTTCACTTTATAATTAAAGTCTATGAACATATATCTAGACAAACTAAGAACTGAATCTAAACAAGCCTTTTAGCTTTATTGTAAAATTGTCCAAGACAGGCAGAGAATGGAAATGAGTCTAAGACACAAAGTTGCAGAGATTTATGTGTGGGATAACCTGAAGCTCTGTGAATAGTCCTGTTGACTTCAGAAGGATTACTTATATTCTGTGAAGTCATGCAATCTGTGTAAGTGATTGCAAAATTGAAACCTTAGATAGACTGTAATTGGATTTTGAAAAAGCCTCAGAAAATGAATACACCACTATAAATCACATGTCCTTGAAGAGTTATAAATCACAAAAATAAATAAATAAATAAATAAAATTATTTTTCTAGGTAGCTCAACTGTATACAGACTGATGAATAGAATAAGATTAATTTTAAATTATCACAGATCATTAAATATAAAGTTTCTGAAGCATGTTTTACAAGTCATGAGATATGAATCTTTGAAAGCACTCTTATTTACTTTCTTGTTACAACTCCAGCTAAGATAAGTGAATTACCTCCTTTACACAGAGAAAGGAAGTTTATCAAAAATTAAAGCCAGGTAAAGATCAAAGATATATCCTACAAATATGCCTAATGATTAGGATAGCATCACTATAAAATGAGTACATTTATTACCATCACATCATGCTGAATATTTAGAGAGGACGTGTGCTTTGTTTTAATTAGCATTTTCTTTCATTGGGTTGCTGGGCCAAAGCCTCCTGATAAGGAAAAAAAAAAAAAAATGTAGTCATTGGTCAAACTGCTTGTAACAAATCTTGTTTTAAATCGAAGCTATTTATTCAGAAACCAATCTACTACTGCAGCAGTAATCAATGTGTTTTCCCTTGGAGTAGAACTGTTCCTGTGCTACTGGAGGACTATTGTTAATTGCCTGTAACTAAATGATTGCTGTGCTTCTGAATGTAGCTCCTTGGCACTTGCTCATTTGTTGTGTTTTACAGAATGCCTGTCCCCCTAAGGGTTAGCCGAGTAATTTTCCTCTACTTCTTTCTACATTCAGCCTCAGCTCCTTAAGGAGGGCAAGGTCTGTAATTTGAGAAACGTAACACAGAGGCTAAATAGGTTTTAAAAGGTTTGCACTTTTTGTCTCTCCCCTCTGATGTGGAATTGTGCTGAAATTGAATCTTTTTAGCGTGCAGCCACTACAGGAAACTTGAGTTTCAGCAGGAAAAACAGATCACACTTCAAAGGGAGCGCAATGCCTGCTGTAGCAATCGTGTTCAAACTGCAGTGCAAAAGGCAGAATAAAGCAGCACAAAACAATCATGTTACTGCAAAGGCAGCCTTACATTCTATCCTTGATATTACACCTTTACTACATCCTTGCTGTCACACTCATTACCAACAGCCTCACAAGACACCTTTCAGGAGTAACCTCTCCCAGGTAGGAGTCAGAGTCCTCTCCAACTCACAAGGGGAAAACCAGACTGCTCCTGACTCCTTCAGTTCGGCATAACACAAGGTGATACTCTTCAAAAAGTTCCTGAGGCAGCTCAAAGCTACATAGCGCCCCTGGACAGTATGGTTTAGTAACCTGCAGTTGCACTAGCTTGAGGCCTGAAAGCAAACTGTTTAATGTGGCACTGTGCCCAGTCTAATCTGTCCTGCCCTTCAGGGCACTGCACAGACAGGGCTGTACTAGTTTCTGTTCTTTGGGGACTATCTAAGGCATTTGCACAGTGGTGTGTAAGGATGTATCTCTCTGCCTCTAGACATTTATAAACTTCACCTGAGACAGAGAGCGAGTATGCACTGATACATAGCTCTCAGCATGGAGGAAAACACAAACTTGCTATGCTAGAAGGAGAGAGCAAAAAACTTACTATGGAAACAATTCTGTTTAAGAATCATCTTCCCCTTGTACTCATACGTGAATGTGATGGGTGAGACAGCATCAGAAAAAAAAAAAAAAAAAAAAAAAAAGGCAATTTCTAGTACATTCCAGGGTGACTTAGAGAATTTTGCTTCTTGCTCTGCATGCCTAATAGGTTTAGGACAGTTTCATGTATATTCAGGTAGACTTTTTTTAAAGAAAAAATACAAACATAGTCTTGAACAATTTTATGGGGAAAACAGAACCTAAGAGGGACTCTTTGATGGCAAAAATGATGCAGTGCATTAGTCTGATTTCATGCACAATGATAGAGAACAGGTAACTAACTACCTGCAGTTATTTTTTCCATTTAATCTCAAAATCATGAATTTAGGAAAACCTTTTGTTTTTCAGCTGCATTTCTGCCACTTTTAATGAGTCACAACAGCAGGGACGTAAATAGATTATTTTGTACCTAGCAACCCATCATATTAAAAACTGTTCTTCTAGTTCCTATTAAACAGCTGCATAACCTGTAGTACAAAATGATATAGAGGCTATAGTAAGCCAGTGCAGAATAATTTCCATTTCCATTCATATTGTAAAACTCTGTATTACTTGTATGCAAGCATTATTATTCTTTTGGTTATTTTTATTAACATTCCCCTCTCTGGACCAAAAGACAATTGAAAGTCTGAAATAACCATGCCAGTCTTGAAAATATCTAACACAAAGGAGTTTCAAGCACAGTTTTGGAAAGAATAACACAGAATATAAACACCTTTTTATTTTACTTTATTACAGTTTTAGTGCCTTCTAGAGAGCAATGAAATCATCTTACAGTTGCCTCAAAATAATAAAAAAATGTGTGATTATCAGTAGACGTAGTCAAAATAAATGGAATTGTCACTTTCTCATATAACCTTTTATTTCTCTAATTGAATTGTATTGTGCTGGAGTGTCACATCTGCATAAACACAAAAGCCAAAAAAACGGGGCTACACTGCTTCACTCAGATAGAACCTGCCCACTGGAAGAGTATGGTGTGAAAGTAACATGATCAAAGCTTTCTCCAGCACAGATATTATGAAGCAAACTGCATAACTTAGTTTTCCAAGATTTGATTTCTTGGCATTCCTCAGAACCGAGTGATATTGAAAAAATATAGATGGTCTTAAGGTATGCCATTTATTACCCATTTCAAGTTAGAAACATTTCTAGCAACAATGTCACTGTCCTTGTTTAACATTGCTAGTTTCAAGATGATTAGCAAAGGAAAACTAGCCACAAAATTGATACCACATAGCTGCATGAGTTTTCTTAAATGTGCAATGGTTAAGACAAGGGGGTTGAAGGCCCGTGATGACAAATTACTTATTCACTGATAAGATTCAATCACCCCACTGAGGAGATTGCTGTTATTAGATGCGGCTACATTTGACTGGAGTCCCCATCCTCAAAAGGGAACTACATAGCATGAACTCAATCTGCCATGTGAATCTCCAGTGGCAGAGTGCAACGAAGGCACAAAAGAGGAGGGATCACGGTTTTAATGGGGATGTCAGGACTGACAAATGGGTTGGTTTGCAATGGCTAACCATAAAGCAAACCCTGTTTGGAGAAAGAGGAGAGAACAAAAATGAATTGCCAAACGTTGGGAAACGTTGTCAAAGATATTTACATATAACCAAGATGTGAGGCTCTGGGATTCCTTGGATAACTTGTCTTCACATCCCTCAAGCTATATTTTTTTTTTGTTTGTTTGTTTGATTTTTTGTTTTAGGAAGAAAAAAAGAATCTTTAGTTTAATTGTAGGCAGTAGACTAAAACTCATCCAAAACCAGATCTTTTTCTTATTTCTGTGTGGATTAAAGGAGGAAATATGTTCTAATTATAATCCACCAAAAAGAAAAATTCACCTCTGCTTTCACTGGAATGTCAACATGTGCATGTGTAAAACAAACCGTGATATATCCACAGTGAGAGAAAGAAGGAAGAGGGTTATCAGATCTCTCTTTTATATATATGCACATACACATTCCAGCAACAGTTCTTTTTTTCAAATGAGCAATCCAGACATTGTACCAGAGGAAAAAGTATGTTATTAAAGGAAAAATATTCCTATTGTTATTTTTTCAAGGGTTCTTTAGCTAATTAAAAATAAAATAAAATAAAATAAAATAAAATAAATAACCCTCATTATTTTATTTTACTGTTTAGCATAAGTAAGGTCTACTGCTAATCTTTCTCTGTTTTGGAATGTGTTTGCTATTGCATTTTGTAATTCTTTGCAGAGCTGATGTATACAGTTGAGCTTGCTGGTGGGCTTGGTGCTATTCTGCTGCTGCTTGTTTGTTTAGTGACTCTCTACAAGTGTTACAAGATAGAGATTATGCTCTTCTACAGGAATCATTTTGGAGCCGAAGAACTAGATGGAGGTAAGGCAGTTTTTCAGTACGCTTGTCAGTATGCAGTGTGTGCCTGTCTTTTGTTCTCTTTACTAAGGCCCAAGTTTAATTTCAGTTTAAGATGCGTTAACAACTACAATTTTTATTCCTCACTGCGTTAGGCACTGACTTTAATACACTTTCCTCATGCAGCACAGTAGCAGAAGTGGCTGCTTAGCAGATGTACATGCTACTTTCTGATCTCCAGGCAACACCCATGTCTTTTAGATCCCTACTCACAACACCAAATGAGAACTACCAGCATCTATGCATTAAAGATTTTCCCTTTCTGACAGTGCCAAAAGGCAGTTTCACTTTTCCATAAAGAAGGAAGCATATTCCTAATTGTGTTCCCTAAATAGGTAGAGGTTGGAGTGAATCTCAATTTACTCCTTGTTTAAACTGATCAGTCTCAGTAAACTGTGCTGAGTGTTTGGGAATGCAAATAACAGTCTATTTTCTTGACTTCACTTACTTAATCACTGAGAGAGCAGCTAATGGTCATTAAAGTTGTTCTGTGATTCCAGGACAGCCATCTTAAACAAAAAGTAGTCTGCAATGTACGCATGGCTTGTGTCAAATACATACATGCATTTTGTTTTCTTCAGTTTTTAAGCAATGAGGAAAAATGTCTTTTCTGCCTCTAGTCCTACTAATCAAAACTACTATTGGATAGCAAATTGAGTTGAGGTACAGGCTCTAATTAATTAGGTTTGGTTTCTTGGGTGAGAGTTCCTGATGTTTTGTGCTACCACTGTCTTTGGTGACAGGACCTTCCTTTTTTACTGAAATACTGCTGAAAGTTATTTTACAGTTCAAGGTAATAGTCTGTGGACAGAAGCCACTGTGTGACATATATAAATACATACTGATAAACAAGCACTGGCCAAATCTGTAACTGATAAGGGAGAATAGCAGCAGCAAAATTAGAGGTTCTTGTGTAAGGGAAAGAATTCCATATTAAGATCACTAGGGAATGACCCACTTCTGCCTCCAATCTGAAAATAAAAATAAAAAAAAAAAATGCAATAAGGTCCAAAATAGAAAATGTTCAGAAAAATGAGCCTAAGTGCATTAAATTTTGTATCCTTCTACATGATGTACAAAAAGAATGTAGATTAATACAGCAGCTCAGTGGGGGAAAAAATGTGGTTATGTATTTTACAAAGGAGGAAACTGAGGCCCAGTAGGACCATGATTCATGAAGGATTTTGGCAGACACAATTTTTTTCAGGGGCTGAGATCTTTCCTTTTCCAAAAAGAAACCCCCAGTTTAAAGAAGCATGTTTACTTATGTGTGTGAATTTAATAATAATCATATTATAATGTGAAAAAATAGATGGTTTAATTAATAATTGTTTAAATATATGCAATTTAATGTTTTGTCTCTCATTTTCAGAAATTCTTTTACAGTCATTGTTTATTGTTATCTCAAATCTCTCATATTCATTTGCAAACTTACTCTAGCAAGTGTGACGCACTTGTCTCTCCTCCCATCTCTAA
Source organism: Nettapus auritus (assembly GCA_011076525.1). NCBI lineage: Eukaryota > Metazoa > Chordata > Aves > Anseriformes > Anatidae > Nettapus > Nettapus auritus. The sequence goes on along the minus strand of CM021765.1, from coordinate 120,403,485 downwards.
CATCAGTGACCTGGCAACAAAAACATCTTTATCACCCCTTTTAAACAAAAAAAAAAAAGAATCCCTCATAGCTTGGGTGCTTGGTTGTGGTAATACACCAAAAAAAATAACACTTGCAGATTCTCCAAAAAGAATACTATAGCTTCTACTGTATTCAATACACTAGCAACATGGATTAAACCTATTGTGCCAATGGATTTACTGCAGCTGGACTTTTACTCTGTATCTCTCACTTAAGCTCTTGCAGAAACAGGTAGACAGTGACAAAATGCTGACACAGAAGACCTCACTACAGCTTATGTGGAAATAAATTGCAAACCTACATTCAGGTTCTTTCCTTTGGCTTTGCCTGTTACTGACAGGCTCAAAATGCTGAATACTAAAATCTTCTTCTAACCTAACTTCCTGTAGTGCAACAGCAAAACACCCACGTTCTATTCATAATTTACATTATGTTCTGGCATACTTCAGGATAGCATGTAGATAAGCAAACATCAAAATATCGTAGGCTTTTTTTGTGTGTGTGTTCACTATATTGTATACAAAGAGGATTCAAAATGTTTAAAAAGTGAGGTCAAATTAAAATTTTCAGTTGAAAATCTCTTTTAAAATGCAATGCTTCATTTCCTCTGTGATCAGAGAACAAGCCCTTCAGGATGTCAAATCTCATCACAATTTCTTGTTCCTTTCCAAACCTTAGACAATAGTTTTTCCTCTTACACATTTCTGTGTAGGCACGGGTAAATTGTGAGAAATATTTGAAAATTGAGTATTTAACCCTTGCAGCTAACATAATTTATTATTTTCTCTAGGGGTAATGCAGTGTTCACAGAAGCTGATTCCTCATTTTTCTAACTTGTAGCTTTGAATTTCACATCTTCTCTCCCATCCTGGGGCATCTGTTCTCCTGCTTTTTTCTCTCTCCAGCAAACACTTCATCTCAGCCTTGCCTTTATTGTCTCATAGGAATGTACTCTGAAGCCTCCCCTTCCCATGCTTTCTTTCCTTTCCTACTAAATTAGAACATAATCAAGTCAACACAGAATACTGGAGTTTGGTTATTAAACTTCACCTCAAACATCTGACAGATCTCCCTGGGAGCTGGAACAGAGGAGCAAAAAACTTCCCTGACCCATTGCAAAGCATTAGCTGTGTCACCTGCAGCTGTTTGGCATGACCTTGCTTCTTAGGGAGATAGTTCACACTACCAGTTAGATGGTCAAAAACTCCCAAACCTATTTTAGTGGAGAATTTCAATTCAAGATCTGCCTACAAACACAATGGAGATGATACCTTCAAGCAAACACCCACTATTATTCAGAAAAAAAAATAAAAAAAAAATAGAAATAGATACTTCACTGGGAATTTCTGAGGGCTGCTCATTGTTTAATACCAGGCAACCATTTTAGGCTGAAGACTCTACCTTTAAAAGTTAATTTTAAAAAACTTTGTCCACAAATTTCACTTTAACTAACACATTATTAGTGAAAACAATTTTAAGAAGTGGTGATTTCTTATGTTTTGCTGTACATTGGGCTCTAACATTAGAGTTTTATAACACATTTATCCTCTAAGATGTGTTTTAGCTGTTACTGTTTCTGTATTTTTATTTTCCAAAAATCCTGTTGCCTTTCCTGGTTTTTAAATGAACTTAATCAATAAACTAACTATTGCACTTTAACTGACAGAGAAAAGTACAAGAAAACATTTGCAAGTATCTGAGATAAAGACACACTCTGACTTCTTTCTATCTTGCACTCTGGGATCTTAAAGCCTTTTTGTATCAGAAGAAAAATTAACACTGTATGGAAATCCATTATTTGCCTACACAAAACATGAAATCCAGGCCTCATAAGATCTATGGAAATTTTCCTAGGGTTTTACCCAGAACAACTTTCTACTTTGTGAGACAGCCTCTGCTCATAAAATCATGTAAGGTTCAGTCCCCAAACAGGACAGCCATGGTGGACAGACAGTAAAGGTGGAGAGGGTAGTCAGACCAGCAGCACCCTTGATAATGCTGCCTTGAAGTGGACAGGAGTCTCCAATTCACCACAACAGCTATTTTCAACCTTTTCTTGCTGTTTCAAAACATGAGAATTTCCAGTGGATGTTCAGATGCCTGTATGTTAGCTTTAAAATATATTAAGAATAAATCCAAAAGTCTACAAATGATAGGTTGAAAACTACTTGACACGGTCAGATGGGCAAAATTACTCAAAATCATGAATTTACATCTATTTATATTCCAGATTCCAATTTCAGAGAAAAGAGCACATGGCATGGTAATCAGTGGAAACTGCCTGCAGGCACCAGTCCCTCCCATTTCTTGGGTGCATTAGTAACCATTTAAATTGATGAAAGGTGTTTTTTTGTTTTTGTTTTTTTTTTCTTTCCTTTTCTGAAGGAATTAATAAGCAAAGGATGAACACTATCATAAGAAAGAAGCAAGTTTACACTAAGAGGCTGGCATTAAAATAGATAAGAATACAAGATTTGGAAATTAAAAAGAAGACTGAACAAATATGCTGTGAATGCAGTTCTCCATTAAAATTTTATAAATATTTCTTGTCACAGCTGGGCTGGCTAGAAGCCAAGTTTCAAGCTTAAGAACAACAACAACAAAACACATACAAATTGTAGTCAGCTGACAACTAAAAAGTAAGAGCTTTGTTTGGCAGGTGATATATCAACCTTCAAAATGACCCTCCATACCTTTAGATCCCATCAGATGTTTCTGCAGTGTTGGACAGGGGCTCTCCGTGGTGTCTTTCATCTTATTCTTAATCTTCCTTACAAAGGAAATGTGGGAGAATAGAGTGATGAAGGTCTTGGCCTCTGAACGTGCCAGGGTTGGCACAAGGGAACCAGAGTTACTCTGGTTTCACTTTCAGTTCTCAACCCCCATCCCCCCAACACTCCAATTTGTCATTTCTGGAATAAAACAAAGTACTCCTAAAATGATTAAAATGTGTCACTACTGAACTCTCTAAATGGAAATGTTCCTTGGTTTTTGTATATAATACCTGTAATGGTTGTTTCTGGGCTGTCCAGGTTGCACTCTCTTAAGAGATGAGCTTCATTGCTTACTAAGAGGAAGCAAATCAATACTCAGATTACTGACAAAACAATTTCTGCTTTGAAGTCCCTATTGCAAGTGGGTCTCCTTACATAACTGTGATTTTCATCCTTACCATTATTTAGTGGCAAGAGACTTGCAGGTTTCACAGACAGACCTATGGGATTGCCCAAATAATACCTTATTAATTGCACAAGACCAGGTAAGACATACTTCTCTGTGGTTTCTTGGATTTCATCACAGTAAACATCTTACACAGCAAATAAAGACAATTCTTTGAGATTCATAACACTTCAGTGTGACTTGGCTGCTAACTTTCCGATATAGCTTTTATCAGTGGCTTAGACACCTGCCAAAGTACTTCTGTTAATGATTATGCTGTGCAGGTATACCTAGCCTGAAATTAATGTTGAAGTTAGTGACTTTGCAATTACAGAATCTTCCCTGGGGACCCATGGAATAAGTTTGCAATAGCAATCTCACCATGGTGTATGCATTCTTACTGGCTATTGGCAAATTGTGGCAATAAGAAATCCTACTCTATGAATATCAATTTCAAATTCTATTAAAGCCACCTTTAGAAAAAAAAATGCAGCTTTCATCTTTCCAAATATTACTGGTTACAAAACAGGGATTTTCTTTTGTATTTAATTATAATTTTATTGTTGGAGAATTGCTTATGCTAAATCTTTTTTTTTAATTTATTTACATCTGAAAAGCAATTCAAACAATAAAATCACAATTTATTTCTCCACTGAGTATGGGTTTTTCTAGTTTCCTTGAAAATTACTAATTCAAAGAAAAGATCCTGCTTTTTTCTCTCTCCCTATTTTATGGCATAGAAAGCATATATATAACAATAAAATACAAAAAAATAATTTTAAAAACAGTATTATCACCAAGAACTTCCTTATATTTCAAACTAAAAGCTGCTATAGACTAGAAGTAGAACAGAAAGAAAACAGATTGCACTGTCTGAAGACAGATATCTCGTGTTCCTCAGCCAGCAGCTTTATCAAATAGCTCTAAGCTTTGAAGTTTTTTTGTTTGTTTGTTTTGTTTTGTTTTTGTTTTTGTTTTAGTTTTTGTTGTTGTTGTTTTAGTCACAGGCCAGACTTCCAAAGTAGGCAAGATGAAAGCAGCACGTTGGCACCTGATTTCAAGATTTCTAGATTGAAAGCCTGTTTCCAAGCTGCTTCCCCCCTGAGTTTTGTTTTTACCCACAATTACTTCTTTAAATTTTTTATTTTGCTCAAATCAAGGCTGTCTCAGCTCCAGTTTTCAAAATAACCCAATGATAAATTATAAACACTATCATTAGAAATTAACAAAACTAAAGAACATGCATAAATTTGAGCATGTATTTTATATAAGTTACTATCTCTTTTATTGAATTAGAACCATAACAAGCAGTCACTACTTGGCACTTTGTTAAATTAAGAAATTTATTGGTACAGAAAAAAATATATTCCTTCATTTTCAGAGTTTATGACACATTACTTATTTTCTCCTTTTTTTAAATAAGAGCTAGTCTTTCACAGATAACTACTATGTTATGCTATGACTGCTTGCTAGGTAGTTAACATTCATTCTTTCATACCTTATTACTAATTTTTTTTTTTCTCAGTTTTGTGTAAGACCAGAAAATAAATCATACCAACCTAGTATGAATTACCTTCTATCATCATATTTTAATTTTCATTAGTGTTAAAATTCTCAGATTATTATAAGTACTGTGTTTTCATGTCAAAAGCAACTTTTGAGATTAATGCTGCACCAACTTTTAATATTAAAAATAGAATTGCTTCTGTAGTAGTATTTAATTTAATTTAAACTTCCTTACTAATGAGAATGACTCAGAAATATTAGAGATGTCCTTTTCATTTAATTACAAATATAAAATTAGAGAAGCAAGAGGAAAAAATTCCCATTAATAATAAATTATTCAGTTTAAATAACTAATAATCAATCAATATATATATATTTAAGAATTTTTAGTTGAAATTTTAGAAAAACAAGCAAAATTGAGCTTACAGATATTTTTATTTTTTAATACTTGAAATCATATTGATGTATTGTTTTTAATCTGTGAAAGTGAAATCACTCAAGGAACGTCAGATGCAGCATTGATATCTTGGCATTTTCAAAAAGTTGTTTTTGTGTTTTTTTTTTTTTATTTGTTTTGTTTTATGAAAACCACTGAAATTTTGTGTTTCTTTTATTATTTTTTTTGTTCTTTAGGCTCAGTATGACTTAACAAATTGATAGGAAGGGAAAAAATAAAATCACAAAAAAATATATAAACACTAAAAAAAGACCCAAATACATGCCTACATGCCCTATGCCTTAATAGTATTATAAATGTGCCTGCTACATATAGGGCATTTTTATTGTTCTTCTATGGTATGCTGAGAATATTCATGAACCTTTTTAGAACTGACTAGACTTCTTTAACCTTTTTCCAAGTGTTGTGTTTACAAAACCTCTCTCCAATTCACCGTTGCCCACTTCAGAGAAGGATCTGGACTATCGTTAGGTATACTACATTTAACAGGTACTTCACCATAGGAATGCTAGTGTTGGCAGGTTTTTATTTTCATTATCAATAAAGAAGTACTCGACATAAAAAAAAAAAAAAAAAAAAGTACATGAGCTTCATAACCAACAGTAAATAGTGTGAAGAAAAGTAAAAGGATTTTGAATAACTTTTAATGATTTGGGGTTTTTAATCAGCTAAGAATTGGGATTATATTTTTCATTATTCTGAGGGTAACAAATGTTATTGCAATGTGAACATTAAATGTTTTAAAAAATGAAACTTGTACAGATTATGTAATGCCTTGTGTTATAATTTTGAAGAAATTACATTCTCCATGAAATTTTGAAAGCTCACCAATTTGCACCTCTTGCTGAACACAGTATATTTTCAAGGAGGAAAGCCTCCTGCATCAGCCTCCTGCCAGTTCTCTGCAGGACTGGGAGAAACCATTCCGTCATTTCTAAGAACCGCGCCTGAAACTCTTTGATAAATCAGTACATTGCTCCCAGACTCAACCAATGAGAATGCTGACACATGCTCTGGCAAAGGAGGGGATTCTGCCATCCAGCTCCCATTGATTTATAAAGGGAAGATCTGGGAAAGTCAGAAGTGTCTACTACTATTTGTCTTCACAGAGCAGTCCACACATGGTCAGCTCCTTTCAGAGTGCTGGGTATTTCTGAATTCACTGCTAATCACTCTGCAGGATTTCAGGACACACAGAGTCATTAGCTGACCCTGGTGTCTAGGTTTACAATTTCATTAAAATAAGTTTCAGAACTAGCAACACTATGGAAAATCAAATTGTAGATTTCATTTTGATCTATTAGTCTGTCTTGTGCTAAAACATTTTATGTGAGATGAAAATCAGACTGTCATCTGTTTGAACACAGCTGATAAGAAACAAAAAAAGCTCTAAGGAGATACTGTTCTATTTTTAATTTTTCATCCACATATAGTGTTCTTCTGTCCCCTATTAGCAGAAATAGCTGCAATGTTTAAGGTTTAATAAACCCTCAAAGGCCCAAACTTCTGGCTCCTTGGAGTGAAAATTGTAAATCATTAGAAAACGTACATGTATAATAAAAATTTTAAGTTAAATCTGTCTGCTGGTCCCTGTAGAAGAGGAACTTTTATCTATCTTTCTGTAGGCACCAGTTTACCATTTTATCTTGTATAACTGTTAAAAAGCATGCATACAGATAAGTACTTAGATATCTGATAGCGATATATTTGCCCAAAGATCCCATTTTCATGTGACAAAGTAGATGCATATGGAGTCTGAGTTTCATTTTATGCTTACATTAAGCCTTTAAATGACTGCTTCTGAACACACCCTTGGAATAACAAGCAGCATTTACAGCTTCATCCCCTAAAAGTTTTTATCACTTCTGCCAGATTAACATTGAAGAAAGTTACAGGAAATGTGACCATTTCTATGTTTCGATGATTGCTGAAAGAATGGATAGTGTTAAAGAATTCATGTTTCATTGATGTGTCAGGTGTTTTGGATAAAATCCTGGTCCAATGAACTAAATAATGTTTTTATATGTTCTTAATGGAGCTCGTAAATTCACCCTAAATGTTTATCTCTAAGAGAGAGGCAAAAAACATTCTCTGACCTGTGGTTGAGTTTAGCTCCAAGAACATTATTCAATGTCCTTACTTTCAACTCCATACAACAGTTAAAATGCTATGGTGAAGTTTGTACTTCATGGTCTGTTTTGACCAAAGCCTTACAGTACCTGTGGTTATAGGTTGACTGAAACAGTTGTGGACTGAATGTATCATACCTGGAGCATGCTTGACCCCATTGTGCTACACTAATACAGAGTTTCCACGTGCTCTCATGGTTGTTTACAATACACAATTGATTTTGGTTTTTATTTTTATATTTTATTTTTATTAAGTCTTGAATTTGGCTGTGCAAGGTATGCTTTATGTTTCATTTCAATCTTTTCAGTTAATGGATACAACAAAGCTTCTCAGAAATGAAGGCTGTTGAGCTGAAGAGCTCCATCCTAGTTGTATACCTGATAGGCAGCAGTAAACAGCTATAACCACATAACTGGATAGGATTATTTGTCCATTCACAAGGAATGAAAAGAGGAATCAAGCCTCTTCCCATCTACAGCAAAATGTTTCAAAGTATTGCCATTGTGTGATATTGTATATCATACTCAGATGTGTTTACTGAATTAAAGGACAGCTATTACATAGAACAGATCTGCAAAGTACCTGGAGGTAACGCAAGAAGAACCTATACTGATATGTTACTGTAAATATATGTATATATATGTATCCTGAAATAGTTAAAGAAAGAAATGTGCTTTGAAGTACAAAAGTATATGTAAAAAATTGCTTAAAATCTCCATGAGACAGAAAAAAAGTTTCAGATTAAATGATCAAAATCCTGCATTTGGTAATTAGCAGGTATTTTTCTTCCTAAGAGTGGGAGGAAACAAGTAGTGAGTAACTATATTCCAGTTTATTGCTAAAGCACAGGAGCCTGACGGAAAAAAATCTTTGAAATGCCATAATAAAACAAATCTTTGATGTGCCATACATAAAGTCAAAGTCAAGTAGCAGTCAATCACATTTTCATTCAGAGGATGCTTGGACTGATGACTTAATTGTTTGCTGTTGATGGGAAATGAGGAAATTCTCATTGTAAAAAGAAGTTTTGGATGTCACTAAAGCTTTATTTGTTTTGCTTTTCTTTTCTTTGCCTTTGTTTTCTAAAACTGAATATTTGTTCCAGCCAGTATATGAACTGATTGTGTACTCGAATCTAGGAGCATTTAGTTATTACTGGATGACACAATAGTATAAATAATAATGTCGACTCTTTTGTGACTTGACTGTGATTAGGAGCAGATCAGGATTTTTCTGATTAAGTTTGTTGGTTTTGTTATTTATTTTGGTTTTGGTTTTGTTCTTTTGTTGTTGTTTGGTTGTTTTTTTGTTTGTTTGTTATCTTTTGTTATTTTGGAAAAGGAAGATATGCTGAGACCAAATATTTTCACGTGATAAATATCTGTTCCAGTGAACAGTCATAGTCCCAGTCATTAAAATCAGAAGTAGGTGGAGCCTTTTAACTGAGTAGAAACACAGTCCAAGAGGTCACCTACTCTGTGTTTAAAAACTTCCTCAGAGATAGGAGATTTTGATAATTTTAAGTCCTTCATTTCTTCATTACAACTGAAATTCTATGTTTTTGACTATCAATAACAATTAGGGAAAATAATAAATAATGATATCGATATTTGACATCACAGATATGATAGCTTCTGACAGCTCCACAGCTATCTGCATGTTGTAGTCCATAACATGTTTCAGATTTGGCAATGTAACCTCCCTGTCCCACTCAAACAAACAAACAAACAAAAACAAAAACAAAAAAAAAAGGTGTAAGGTATCATACTCTATCTCCCAGGCACCTCACATTTTGAGAACTGTTTGCTCATGCCAGTATGTAGCAGGATTATCAAACATAATTTTTCTGTGAACTTAATTTTCTACTTTTCATCAGAGTTAAAAATAACTGACAGATGGGAAGTATAATAGCTCAAGGAAACCACTGTGCTAATGCATCTAATAGTTTCCCAAACTGGATTCTAGCTGTACTGGAGTTTGAATAAATTCATGATTGCCTGAACCCATCTGTGTACACATACCCTAGATCCTGGTCACTCATAGTTTTTGACACAAATGCTATTAAAACTAGGGAACTAGGGTAGCAATAAATATTTTCTGCAATCATGGATAATGCACTTGTAGTAAGTGGGAATGATGGATCCTCGATGGTATAAAAAACATATATTTCAAATAAAGGCATTAATGTGATATTTACATATGCAAGAAAATTGTGGCGTACTGTGAATAATTTTCCTTCCAATTAAGAATGTACAAACCATCTTAACAATGTCTTGAAGCCTTTCAAAGAGCTTGAACACTGCATTATTTCTTATGATTCATCCCTTTGAGAAATGATACATTCTCATCTTTATTCAAAGATTTCCAGTGGACCAATGCTGCTCTAAAGCATGTAATAAGTTTATGACAATTACTAATGAGATAAAAGAAAATGGCATTACACATAATCATTTTATCAGTTGTAGTGATTCCCCCATATATTTCCTGACCTTTCTATACGTTAAAGTGGTTGTTGGGTTAAAACTATTCTAATGCAGAACTGGAATCTGCTCTGTAATCTCCCTGTAGTTCATAATTTATCTTTATGGTGTTCTTTCAAGACATTGTCAGAGGCATTAGGTTCTTGCTTATCATGAAGGATCATGGTTTCACAAGTACTGAAATAATGGAATAATGGAACCAAAGAAGGCATTTCTTCTCTTTCATTTTTGTTGCTGTTGTTTTGTGGTATTTTATTTTATTTTATTTATTTATTTATTGTGAACATAGCAATCCAATAGATAATTTAACAAAAAAATTAGTGTAGGAGAGAAAATGAACCACACACTTACTTATCAGATTTGAAAGTTTGATAGATATTCGACTTTTTTAATTTTGTCATCTGCAAATAGTTACGAAAACAGTATGAATTGCTCCTTGGAAGAAGGAGTGCACCATCCAAGATTAGCACCTGTTCTTTAACTTTCCTTTGCGCCCCTCCTGCATTCGACAGGTTTTTCCAAATAGGGCAACCAGAGTACAAAAAGGTGTAAAATCACGAAAGAACTAACTGACTAAATAACTGAAGTCAACACTGAATGAATATAATACTTCTTATGACACAGAGTATTCAATCAGGTATCTTTTACAAGCTGTTGATACTCTCTATAGCCTGTGCATAATGTTGTCAAAAGAGTTAGAAGGATGTTAACATTTCATTACTCTTGCCATTGATTTTTTTTCTGCTTTCTTCACAACAAAACTCAAAACATTACCTCTTATTGCACTGAATTAGTTCCAGAACACTTGGCATTATTGACCTCCTAATGAAAATTAATGATGGCTATTTTGATTCAGTCTTTCAAGTAGGCACACCAAGCACATTTAAGAAACAGGCACATTTATTGATCTTATTAAAATGAAATAACATGCTGTTAAATACTAAAATGTACATTAATGTAGCATTTAATTTACATATTTAAGCACACTGAATTCTGATTTAAACTGCATTTTCAGGATCTGATGTTACATAGATCTAAGCTTGGCAATAATCTCAGACCTGAAAAGCCAATGAGTGTTACAACTAAATCTACACATATTCTTAAAGAATGTTAAGCCTTTAAAAATTTGGCAAGACTGATTTTTTTTTTTTTTTTTTTACTATGCAACAGAGACAATACTTTATGAGCTTACCTATTTCCATGCCTTTCTTTTCTGTTTTAAATCTTGAAAGTAATTTGTATTCTTTTCAGTGACTTTTTTCTTCTGTGCTCACAAGCTGCCACCGCACAGCTGAGTGAATTTCCTTCATACAGAGCCTTACACAAATAATTAAGCGCACACTGACTTCAGTGTATGGGTATGGATTCTTTTTCTTTGCATCCATGTAAATAAGAATTAACTCCACTGGGTGAAATATTAAAGGTGAATTGTTTCATAACTGGAGATTGAGTGAAAGCTTGCTATTTTATCTAAACAATTTGCTATTCCTGGGCAATTCTCCCAGGAATAATTCCTGGGCAATTGTCTAGGAACAGAGAAAAATCTTAACTTATTTTCTTCCTCTATTTCTTTAGACAATAAAGACTATGATGCATATCTATCCTATACCAAAGTGGATCCTGACCAGTGGAATCAAGAAACTGGAGAAGAAGAAAGATTTGCTCTTGAGATCTTACCAGATATGCTTGAAAAGCATTATGGATACAAGTTGTTCATACCAGACAGAGATTTAATTCCCACAGGAAGTAAGACGTCTTTATGTTTGTGTATTTCCTAAACAGCAAATGAAGTGATTCTATATATGATTTTAGTATCATTCCTATGCTTACTCCTTCAGAATGTCATCTTTCCTCCATCATCTTAGGGAATAATGAAGATAAACCGCCAAACATGTTTAATGTGCATTTCCCAGATAAGAGGATTATCTTTTAATAATTGTATTATATTTATTGGAGGTGAGACAATGCAGAAAGGACATGTATATGTAATATAAATTAATTTTATTAATAATATTTCACAGATTCTTGGAGAGCCTGCACAGCTAGGGATGAGAAAAGAAGTCTTTATTTTCTGTTCCTGAGTGTTTTCCTGGAAAGATATCTGTGACTTTAATTCAAAAGTAAATAAATATGTAAATAAATATTGATATGCATGTAATCCAGAAATTAAGATACGAAGAAAAAAAAAAAAAAATTGTGTTTGGACTGAGGCAAGGCTTGAGTAATCAGAGCAAAGAAATGAATTTTGGTAGTGCCCACTGAAGACAAATGTGTAGTGGAGGCACTGGAGTATTCTTGGAGACTGAAAATGAGAATAGATTCCAATTGATAGAAGTAGATCTTTTTCCTGTATCTTTCACAAATTCCAATCTATGTTCAGTAATGTTTTGTAAACTGTGGTAGCATTCTTTGTAATTCAGTATAGCCATTTAGAAAGTTATCAAGTTCAATACACTTTATTGAACTTATATTTATAAGAAAGGATGCTTGGTGTAAGCAAAGCACAACTTTAAACATAATCAGATGGATATTTTCAAATCTAGAACATCCAAAACATGAATTTATGAGAGACAGCTCTGTTTCTGTGAATGCATGTAGTAAAGGCATAAAAGGAAAAAAGCATTTAACCCAATTGTATCATTTGAGTATCCTTTGAATTTGAGACTGAGCCAACAAAGCACATAGTTTCTGTTCTGTTTCCTACCTGGCTGACTTCTCCTTTTTAAAGAATAAAATGGTGATGGATGCATTTCTTCCAGTAAAGATGTAGTTTCAAAATGACAGCTCATGCACAGACCCTACCAAACCGTAGCACAAAGGAAAATCAATGTTTCACTGAATCACAGAATAGTTAAGGTTGGAAAGGATTTCTGGAGGTCATCTGGTCCAACCCTCTTGTTCAAACAGGGTCACCAAGAGTAGGCTGCCCAAGACCATGTCCTGGCAAGCAAACTTGACCTATCTGAAGGTGATGTTTTTGCAGAGTTCAGTGAATTCTTCTGGGAGCAGGGAGTTTACATCTGTTTTTTCTCCACAGTCTATGGGAATGGAGTATTTTCTTGGCTTGATTTTTGAGCAATTGTCTTATTTTGTAGCCTACATTGAAGACGTGGCAAGATGTGTAGACCAAAGCAAACGATTGATCATCGTCATGACTCCGAATTATGTTGTAAGAAGAGGCTGGAGCATCTTTGAACTGGAAACAAGGCTTCGAAACATGTTAGTCACCGGTGAAATCAAAGTGATACTGATCGAATGCAGTGAACTGAGAGGAGTTATGAACTACCAGGAAGTTGAGGCCCTGAAACATACCATCAAGCTCCTCACTGTCATTAAATGGCACGGACCAAAATGCAACAAGTTAAATTCCAAATTCTGGAAACGTTTACAGTATGAAATGCCTTTTAAGAGGACTGAACCCATCACACATGAGCAGGTTTTAGATGTCAGTGAGACGGGCCCCTTTGGGGAACTGCAGACAGTCTCCGCAATTTCAATGGCTGCTGCCACCTCCACTGCTCTTGCCACTGCCCATCCAGATCTGCGCTCCACCTTTCACAACACATATCACTCACAGATGCGCCAGAAACACTATTATAGAAGCTATGAATACGATGTACCTCCTACTGGCACCCTGCCGCTTACCTCAATAGGTAACCAGCATACCTACTGCAACATCCCTATGACACTTATAAACGGGCAGCGGCCACAGACAAAAAATAACAGGGAGCAGAATCCAGAAGAGGCTCACACAAACAGTGCAATACTGCCCCTCTTGCCTCGGGAGACCAGTATATCAAGTGTCATTTGGTGACAGAAATGGAAGGGGCTATCCACCCCCTTGAGTAGGAGCTGAGTCTGCAGTCTGGTGCCTGGAACTACATCCTCGACTGCTGCTGTTAAACATGCATTACAATCGATAACATACGAGGAAAAACAGGGTCTTGTACATATGTTTTTTGCAATTTCTTTGTAGCATTGGTCTTCCTGTTTTACCCATGTCTCTTCCCATTCACATTTTCAACTTTATTTTATATGTCATTGGAATTTGTATATTACATTTTTTTAAATGAAGAGACTGCTGTATAGATAGGAAACTTTTTTGCTTCATTAGTATAGTTTTAGACTTTTTTGTTTGTTTTTAACCTCTCTTGGGAATGCTTGGACAAAGCTCTGTTGGTATCAGAATCACCATCCATTTTGTTGGCCTGTCTAGCTTGATTCCTGAATGCCATGCCTGCTGCAGTTTTCCTGTTTTGGAGAATATTTGTTCTTAGAAGGACCCCATCCCTCACTGAGAGCTCTGGTTTCATTTCTCCTCTCGTAACATGCACTGCTTCTTCCCTGCCCTTATTATGGTCCCATTTGGGGTACCGCAGTCTGATCATCTAACATTTAACTTGGTAGAAACCTGTCAAACAAGAGAATATACCCAATCTGCATCAGTTGCTTCACAGTAGTCACTACAGAGTCTGTAGAAACTAGGTTTGGTTTTTGTTTTCTTGTTTGTTTGATTTTTTTTGTTGTTATTGTTGTTTTTGTTTTGTTTTAAGAATGAGTCAATTGTACCCCTTTTTAAATATAAAAGCAAACCTTATTTTTAACACTTCCTGGGAAAGTATTAATGTGGCTGTGGATTTTATTTTTAAGCATTTGACTTTTTCTTTTCCCCTTTTCAAAATCTTGCAAATAAGATCATTTGCAGCCTTCAGGCAAGTAAGACAAATGAGACAATAGTCACTGAAGTGCAGTGAATCCTGCTGATATTCACAATGATGATTTCCAAACCAAAGGGGAATAAAAAGGCAGTATCATATATTTGTCACTTTGTATTAGTGTTATTTTCTGAAAAAGTAAGAGCAAAACATTATTTTGCTGTTGATTGCAGAGTCCCCTTGTATTTTAATGTTTTTAAAAATATATATTTGCTTTAAAATGATATATTCTAGATTAAGAAATATTATTTCATTTGGTTTTAGCTTGTAACAATAAGTAAAACTTAATTACAACATGATTTCAGTTAAGTACTCAGGCAGAAAAAAAAAAATTAAAACCAACAAATATCACTGTTTTCAGAATAAACTTTATTTATCCAAAATTAATATTTAAATCAGACCTGGAAGTATTAAAACACTTTATTCACTTTAATGATTAAATAAATTGGTTTTATTTTTTATGTTTGATTCTATCTTTGAGGAGTTGCAAATAATGTGGGTACCATGGCTTCAAGAGAAGAAACAAGCCACTATGTTTACACCTGGACATTTTTAAGACAAATGAAATAAGCATCTTACTTATATTTATGTTTTAAATAATGGAAAAGTCCTTTCTGGTTTGAAAAGAAGCATGGAGCACTGTCATAGTTGTATGAGTTATTTAGGCCAAGCTCTCTGTTAGTCTCTTCTAAAAGAAACAGAGGATCTGGGGCAGAGTGCAGCACTCTCATGTAATCGTGGGTTTGATTGACTCTGGAAGAATTGTAACTGGTATCCTCACAGACAGACCTTATATTCTATTTCTGCAATTAATTATCTTTAGGTATTTTTATGGTAGCTGACTGATACTGGCCAATATAATGGATTTGTGGTGGTTGTTCATCCTAATCATCTCAAGGAGAAAAGTACAGCTTACAATATTTTGTTCTTTCCAAATGAGAAGTGCTGGGTAGAGAGCAGGTCAGCTGCAGTTTGGGGGATGTTTGTGGAAGTAATCCAGAACTGACAGTATGGGAGGAAGTAGCTATGATCCTGATGTGAAAGTCAAGAAATCTCAGTATCTGCATAACAAGCTAATCGAGCTTTGGGATGTGCGATGCTTTTGTTTGCTATAAAATGTTAATTTCTCTGACAATTTGCTTAAGTCCTTTTCTACAATCTGTTCTTTATCATGGTATCTCCCACTGGACATGTGCCAAATGTCTGCAGAATGGAAACAAAGCTGCCAGCCCTGATAAAAATTTAAGACAGTTTTGCACATTTGGTTATTTTCATAATGTAAAAAAGCTATTATTTATTTGCTCTTATGGACACCTGACAGACATTGATGACATTTTTCTTCATTCAGCTGAATGCCCAGTACCCTCTAAAAGCAGTGCATTACTTTTTTTTTCCTCTTCCTTCGCCCCCCCCCCCCCATTCTCTGCCTTTTACATGTCCTGGGGTGAAGACTGGAATGTGGAATAAATGTAGAATGTAACTATCTGACCAGAGTCACATTTAGGCAGCATTAGGTAGCTGTTTCCTTAGCCACATGGAGAGTACTTTTCTGTTCTATTTTGTGTAGATTTAAGCACTTTGAATAGCATGATTCAGGGACTGATGGATAACATTTGATATTCATACTACTTTAAAAAAATAATCTTATAATGTTTTGTCATAATATTAAACAAAAGACAAAGAAAACAAAATAAAACAAAATAAATGAAGGAGCTATCTATGGCTTTATAGACATTCCTCCTTAGTATTACTCCTCTATGAACAGCTTTGTGTGAGAAACAGTGAAGGAAATTCTTGTGTGTTCACATGCTCTATGTTTGACAAAAATTTGTGTTGGAACACAAAATAAAATGAGGGGAAAAGAAAGAACAACTCATTGCCCAAGTGCTTAGGCTCCATTTTTTATTGGTAAAGATGTTCCAGTTTTGGCAATGCAGCTTGAAGTGTGCACGCAATAGCCACATGTAAGGTTTAGCCATAAACAAATAGCACTTTATTTTTAAAACTGCACAGTGTGATGGTTGGTAAAACTTACTCAGCCTGGTCAATAACTTCGGGTCTGCATGGGGATTCTATGCACATGTTACCCAAGTGTGGTGCTTTGTCTTTATAAGGCTCTCTTATCAGGGTAATCCTTGATGTGAAACTAAAGGACTGTATTGCACAGCCTATGGAAAATCAGTGTATAGGTCCTCCTGGCAGTACGTGTAGCTGGACCTAAATGGAGTTCTGTATGGAAGGCTGATAATTATTCTGAAGGCAAAGTGCATTGCTGGGTCTGATTCTGTTTGCAGTTGCAGAAATATGACTTAAGAATAAATCTAATAAAGCTGAAGGAGTGTAAGATGGATTTGTGTGAGAGAAGGAAATTGGAAAAGCAAAGAGAAAAGGATTTCGTTTGCTGGGTGTGACAAACTAAAATCTTGGCCACAAGGAAAGCAGCAGCAAAATATCCTCTGAATTTTAGTAGGGACCCAGTCCTCACCTGGCAGCCAACATCAAACACTTCAAATGTGATCTGGTTCAGAGTTAAGTACAGCTAGCCTTATATGAAAACTAATATATTTCTATTACTGCACAGCTGTGAAAATCACGTGTATGTTACATAATGGGTGATAATCAGCTTCAAAATAGTTAGAAAGCCTGTTATACCTGCCTGATTAAAATTTTCAAAGTTTTACTTGAATATCGTCCATTAATGACACATTTAAATTATAGATAGAGCAATGAGATTTGGGGAGAACTGGCAGGTACACAGACTTCTTTCATTCTTAAACTTTAAAAAAAAAAAAAAATAATCAAGCTTAAGGAAACTTTAATTAAAATCCAAAAAGGAAAAAAAAAAATAGATCGGTAAAGTACACTAAAAAACAGGATAAAAGGCCAATGGAGAATAAAGGTCAAAACACTCACCTGTTTCTTTACTTTTTTTTTTTTTTTTCCCTGTCATGCAATGCTTTGTAATCTGGTTGACCCACATAAAGAAACTGTCTTTTCTGGGGCCCATCCAGACAGATCAGCAACACAAATATATCCCATGTGTCTAATGTACTTCTGGATTTTGTTCTTGCCAGTAGTCTAGCACAGAGAGTTTCTGATGATCTGCTATTGTCATGATATAGAGGATGGCAGAAATCTGTTAGCACTAATATATATATATATATAATCTCTGTAACAGGCTTAGTTTATTATCCGGAGTAGCTATATCCCCTCTCACATGCCCTGTATCTTATTTGCCATTATTAGAACACTTTTTTCTAGCCCATTTCTTATATGAGCAAGAGATTAATTTGGCTGGAATCAGAAAAATGTAAGCAATTCCATAGCAATGATTCAGCTTGTATAATGACTACTTTTCTATCAATTACAGCTCTTCACCTCCTAAATAATCCACTGACTGGAGGCTGGGGAATGGACATGTGAGACATTGTCTGTCATTTGAGATTCATTAGAGGGGGTTTTACACTTGATTTAGCAGCAATATCAACCTGTCACTTATGATGTAATTTTGCTGGGCTATTTCCGATCAGCTCTGGCTGCAACCTCAAAGAAGATGTGCTGGCAGCATCACTTTCCTCCAGCTAGCCTTTGACTGATGTTCCAGAACTTGGAGTTGTTGCCCTGGAGAGTAAATCTGATAGAAATATTTCTGTTATCAAGAGTTTTGCTACTTTTTTTTTGTTTGTTTGTTTAAATTCTTTTTAAGACAAAATCTGATCTTTGATCTGCATTAATAAGCTCTGTGGGTGGTAGGTCAAGAGTCTACTGAGTTATCTAGTAGTCAGAACCGAAATTACACATTGTTTGAAAAATGTTTAAATTTTACAACTAACCAGATTATTAATAAGCACACTGAGACACAGAGTTGATGGGGAAAAAAAAAAAAAAAAAAAAAAAAAAAAAAACTACCAAATCCAAATCCAAGGTCCCCAGCACATTTGCAGGTGGGTAGGGCAGTTCAACCTGACATGGCTTAGGGTAGCCACACAGGGAGAGGGAGAGCACAGGGTCCCTTGTCTGTCATGCTTAGTTAGCCTTATGTCAGGCAGGTGTAGAGAAACTACAGTCTCAATACATTGCCATTCTTCTCCTGCTATAGAGAATACACAGAGAAGGTGTCAGTAGACCTTAAGGACAGCAATAGCAAATGTGAATGCCATCACCAGGGCTAAACCCAGGCCTTTTATGGCAAAACAGCAATAAGAGAAGAAACAGCTGGCAACATTTCCAATTTGTTCAGTGTGCAAAGTGAAAACCAGCATTGAGCCTAGAAAGAGGTTAATTTAGCTGGTTAGGGTGTAGTCACTAAATGACACTGAGGAAACTGCTTTATGGGTCAGATAGCACCACAATGGGATCCCCCACAGCAGCTCCCATCCTACCCCATCCCACCCCACCCCCCCCCCCCCCCCCCCACCCCACCCCATCCCATCCCATCCCATCCCATCCTCTATTTGCCATGCAGGCTGTGTTAAAAGTGCAAGCACAAAAAGTTTGGCTGGGATACATGTGAAAAGTCTTTGCAGAGATATTTAGGGGAAGTAGATGTCTTCTCTCCTGTGAAGAAATTTGTAAGAGCAAATACTTGATTTATATATATATATATATATTCTCATTTCACACACCATTTTTTACATCTCTGTACGGTGCTCATGTGAAGCAACATCCCAATACTTTCCTGAAGTTCCTGTGAAGTGAAAAAAAGTATTAAAAGGTCATTTATGGGCTCACAATATCCTCACCTATGCATCTGCAATAAGCTCCAGGTTATGAAAACACATTCATAAATAAACAGATAAACAAATAAAAAATTAAAAACAAAGCAAAGGAAAATAGCAATGTAATTGCTAATCTCTATTTCAACCAACTTTTAAGGGCTTCTTTTTTCAAAACAGGATGTTTTCTCTTGGAGTTTTGTAGAAAGTTATGTGAGAGACAGTTTTAAATTTTCTTTTCATTGTTTGCATGACAGGTAAATCACAGGGAGATTATAGTCATTATTATTATTATTGAAAGTCACATTATTCACTGTAAGTTTAACACACAAATGTTAATGAATTTACAGACTTAGAAAAAATTGTTTACCAGAGTTACTCTCTGGTGAACAGCACACTACAACTCTAAGTTCTTAGGGACATTTCAGTCGACAATTTAAGCATATTATGCATATTATATGCGCAACTTCAGCATCACATTAGAAGGATGTACATTTGTCTTCTTAAAACCCAGGTAACTTCAAATGGAACAATTACATAAATACAAAGCAGAGAGGAAAACAGCCACAAAGCTGTCTCTTCAGCTGTCTTAGCAAAATTGCTCAGTGACATCAGGCTTTCTTTGAGATCACCAATCTATGACTACCTTTGCAAAGCACATGAATCTTTGTAAAATGCAGACATCTGGGGCAATGTTGTTGCAATAAGCACACACAGATACCCAAACACACTTTATACATTGCTATACCTACAAATGGCTATTCTAACTTGTAATAATTTAATCATAGAACAATACAACAAAATAAACTAAGAAGCCTTTCCATAAAAAATCAGGGAAGTCCCAAACAGCTGAATTTTTTCAAACGACCATATCCTCCATATGCTGCAAGATGAAAAAAAGTTTGTAACCAGGCCATTGCTAGGTTGCACTGTAACAGAGTCAGGTAGCTGGAGGTGACACAGTGTGAGAAGCGTAGTGAAGATGTTTCCTGGTCATGTCATAATGGTACATGACTAACAACCAACTAGTCCTGATGTCACAGGAGATTACAAACCTCATTTTCATATAGGATACTAGATACACAAATTTCCCAAGTACTTCCTTCCCTTGTTGGGTGCTATCTGAAGCCATTTATATAATATTGCTGGAGGTAGGAAAACATCCAAATGACAGTATCTACCTACATGTGCCAGAATTCCTGTCATGGTCTATAACAATTAGATCTGTTCAGTTCATCTCCTATTTTCTCTTCTGCTTTTTTGTTTGTTTGTTTGTTTGTTTTTCCACCTACATTTTCACTCTTCATCTCACAAATAAAAGAGATTATTAATAGCATTCAGAACCACATAGGAAATATCTTTACTGTATATATGTACATATATACATGTATTTACTGTTAGATATTTTTGCAGAGAGATAAACAGCACCAAAGATGTGAAATGGCACTTGCCAACTTGATCTTTATGTAACATTGAAGAAAAATTCCTTGTTTTTTCATGTTGGATATGTTAGTTTCTATGCTTCTTTCAAGATCATGGTAAAGAGCAATCTAGGGTATAATGATTTGGGGACAGATTGAGGAACACATGAATATTATTTTCAAAGTTGTTTTCATTCCTTATTGCTCTCCATACTGTCTTTTGTTTTGTTTTGTTTTCTGTAATGGAACAGACAGCAGGACTGAGATACCATTGCACTACATTGGATTAGTGTTGTCATAGCTACCTTAAAAAGAATGGGGTTCAGCTCCAGAGAACTGGAGCACAGTAGTCATAAACTGTGCTGAAAATCTCCTACATAGTCTTCTCTCACCAGTTCAGTGAGCTTCTGGATTTCCTCTGCTCCCGCTTCAGTTGGTTCTCCACCACACAGACACTCCAGTAAGGAGGTTTCAAATGGTGCTTTCAGTTGCTTCTCTCCAAAATGCTTGGTCTCAGACACCATGAGTCTGCTGCTGTGCATACTCACAGAGAGATTCATTTTCTGTTAAAAAAAAAAAAAAAAAAAAAAAAAAAAAAAAAGTTTCCTTAATAGTTTGGCCTTCTGATTGCCATCTGCTGGCTTGCTAAGGCTCTCCAAAGACTCAAAGACTAAGATAAAATCAGTTGTTTCAAAGTTAAGGTGAATCAATAGAAACTTATATTATCATCTCTGATTCTTTTGAATAGCCAACTAGAAAACACATATTTTACTCTTTTTTCAATTCTCTCTACTGTACTTATGCCCTGGATAATCTTCCTTTATAATAACTTCTAAATGTCTTGTAAAGATTTGATCTAAAATTTTACTATTACTAAGTAAGCACAGAAATAGTTTAATACAGCATCTTGGTTTCATCATGATTTGCAGACTCATTGTTTTTATCTCATCCTTGTCCAAAAGCTATTAATGTTAAAACAGAAAGCTGCCCAGAGTTAGGCAGTGGTGTGACAACGAACAGTTAGTGAGTTGAAGATGCTAAAACACAAAGTATTTATCTTAGGTCACATAATAAAGGGAAACTAAATTATCCTCCCATCTTTACATTTAAAACCTGCTGATGTCACTTACATCAGTTCTGAGTCACATAAGAATTTTACAAATAAAGCATGGCATTAAAATTGTGTTATTAGCTACTAGTGTCATATGACTGTTTATAATTAAACAAAAATACCATTTCTTAGGTAAATATTGTATTAACATATAGAAAATAATTGCACTTTCTTCAGAAGATAAGAAAGAAAATGAACCCCCCCAAAAAAAAGAAAAAAAAAAAAGTAAAAAGTAAAAACACCTCTACACAAAAGAACAAGTGCCTAGTTGTAATAGCAGAGGAAGTAAATCCTTCACTTTCACTTTTACAAGACAGTTACAAATGCAATAAAAGTAAGGAAATAAAAATCTGTAGAGAAATTCTTCATTTATAAACTGCAGCATCTTTTTACTGGTAGAAATTTGTCTAGAAGATTTAGTCTCTTTAATTTCATTCAGCTCAGGAGAAGTTGGATGTGCATAAACACCATGCACAACACAACTCAAGTAGTAACAGACTCTTCTTGAGAGTACACTATTCAAAGCTAATAGGTGGATAAGCATCTCAATAAAGCACTTTATTCCAAAAGATCTCAGTTGGCCTTCAGTGATCCTGGGAACAGCCGATGCAGTGCTCTGTAGCTCCTGCTGAATACATGCAGGTACATTAGAGGTATAAACCTGTCAATTTTAAAATGTTTTGCATTGATGCAATGAAATAAGCAAGTGCCACCCAGAGCTCTGAGATCTTTCTTAATTTGTTTTATGGGTGGCAGAAATCAAAAACAATTCCACTCAAGTCAGAAGAATCAATAGTGTATCAAACTTGTGTGAAGAAAAGCAGAATCTGGCCCAGAGTTTGCTAACATGGATTTCTGGTTATTCTATAACTTAATTGAAAGTTCAGAATCATTGACTTTTCCAAATGTCCATTATTATTGCCATATAAACCATAGATTAGCATATGCATACCCGTCAAGGCTTTATTTAAGGCTGCAGTTATGACTAAAACCTAGAAAACAAGACTTTATACACTTTGTGCAGAATCACTGAAGTTAAAATAGAAACACTAAAGTTATGTAGATATAAATTAAACTGTATTTATGCATATTGTATATTAAGATATTTTACCTGAAGAGATTAACATATTTATTTTTTAAAACAATAGATGGCTCATAGCTAAGAGCAATTGCATTTTTTTTTTTTTGTAGTAATACTATACACATTGCTGAGAAGCAAGAGAAATTTGATCAAAGTGTGGTCTAGTTTCAGCATACTTTACTTTAAAAAGAACCACATTTTATCTTACCCTAAACCTTCAGAAAATTCACCAAACCTGGTATATAAAACTGAACAGCTTATTTATAACAAGTATAACATATTAAAAGTTTTTGTATTTTCATCCATTTTTATTCTTACAGAAGAAAAGTTATCATTCACTAAATATGAATGCTGCACACGTTAGCAATAGAAATATTGTTTTTTGTAACTTTGATTGCACTTGCCTTAACTTTTCCACACATATAGATAGACACAAATAACATGCAGAAGGGGAAAAAAAGAGGATTAAATGAAGTAAAATCCACAAAAGTAGGCAAGTTTGGTACCAGATATACATTTTGCATTAATGAATGAGTATATTCACTCCTTGTAGAGTATATGAGCACATGTTGCTAGTTTGTTAAAGCACAAGGTGTACTTTGTCTAGATTAAAAACAAAGCAAACAAACAAATAAACAAAACAAAACAACAACAACAAGAAAACTTTTGGTGTGACTTTGCTTTAGGTTTACAAAAAAAAAGTTGGATGTTTAAAAAGATCTTTATTACTTGCATATGAATATTTTTGTATAATAATATATGAAGAAGGTTTTAAAAGAATCAAAAAACAACAACAAAAACCCTACTCGCTTTATGGTGTGCAACTTTTAGAGAAAAATAAACAGGGTATGTGTTTAGTTTGTAAAAAAAAAAAAAAAAAAAAAAAAAAAGTTCTTTCAAGATTACTCTTTCACTGGTTAAATGCAAGGTTATGACAAATTGAAACACTTTTATTTCTTTTGTGACTGAAATAAAAAAAAAAAATAAAGCAATGTGAATAAGTTGCGTACACAAACTTTTTTTTTTTTTTTTAAATAAATTGTTGCTGATAGTAATATTAGTTTAACAGCGCGATATGGAAGACTTGGAAGGTTTCAGTTCAGTGATTTGACTTGCAAGACATACTGTGCCAGAGCATATGCATGGGATAAACTAGTTCAGCTCCACTGGATAGAATGGAACTGCTCCAGCTTACATCAGCTGAGAACCTGACCTTAAAAGAATACATTTAACGGCAAATGTCCCTCCATTAATATTTTCTTTTGTGGTGTTTTCCTCTTGTTCTTCTGTTTTGTTTCTTGTTTATGATTCATGTATTGTATGTGTATCTTGTTTTCTTCTTAAAAATGTGAAAGGTTATAGATTTGCTCATAGTAAAGCAAGTAGTATAGTCACAACTCTTGGGGGGGGAAGATACTGTGTGTGTGTGTGCGTGTGTGCGTGCACGTGCGTGCATGTGCATGTGCAGTTTACTACTGCATTCCTTCATTTTTTACACCTCTTTAGTTACACAGGAACCACAGGGTACCTGGAGAGTAGAGCAACATGACAGTGAATAGGTTTTTTATCTTTTTGCATGGTGTGCATGAGCAGAGTGAAAGAATATGTATGATTACAGAAATATAGTGGAGCAGAAGTAGCTCAGATCACAGCAATGTTACTGTACAAATAAAAGCTAATGAGAAAATGTCCAAGAAGGCATTGTTGAAAACCTGGATTAATGTTTTTCCTATTTAATTGTATTGAATATATCATGCCTTCATCAGGAAAAATCCTATCCTTGATTTTCTGAACAGACTATAATCTCAGTCATTTTTCTCTCACCTGCAGTGGCATAAATCAGGCATATCATTATCCAGTGCAATGGGTTTATCTCCATCACATAAACTGGAATCACTGTCTATTTGGCTTTTCTGTAAAGACCCTCACATCTTCATCTCTTTGAAATATTTAAGAAACACTGAACTTGTTTCTCTCTTTCATTATTTTGCTTCACTTCAGATTTCAAGGGAATTACTCCAGATTTGAAACTCATTGACACAAGAATTTGAAGCATTGCAATAAGAGATAGGCACCAGGTCACAGCAGTTCTTACTGACCAGAGGCTGGTCATATGCCATTCCTAGATCTTAAGTCTGCAATAGAGCTAGCCTTCCTCATGCTCCAGAGGCCCAGGCCAAAGACCAGCCAATGTACTTTTAGTTCATGAGTATCACAAGACATGAAGACATGACAATTGGATCAGTTTACCTGCAGCAACACACAAATACATTTTTAAAACAACCACAGTATTTTGCAGCTGGAGTCTGAAGCCTGGAGTCAAGCTGAGCTATATTACAAAATATTGTTTCTACAGTCACCTTTTTGAACTTTGAAGGTGTCTCTTGCGCCTACTCCTCATATAATTTTAATCTTTGCCATATAAACTACCAGTAAGACCATCTGATTAGATAATCATGGTTTCACTAATATCAACATGATTCATTGGCCTGGTATGGTGGCAAGAAATATATTTAGCATTCTGTTTGACATGGTATGAATTATATTTGCTCAACTATCCGCATGTCATATTCACAGAACTATGGGATCCACTGTAAATTCAAAAATATTTATGTATATTTAGTTACATTTTTTTAAAAAAAATATTGCTATTAAATTGACATTAATAAAAAATAAAAAATAAAATAAAAAAATAATAATAATAATAAAACAGTAACAAAGGGTTCTATTCTTTACTACATTACTTGACATTCTTTGCACCTTAAATTACAGTAATTTCTGGTATTCCTTCCCCAAATCATGCATGTTTAAACAAGATGAGAAGCCACATCATGCTACATTCTTGAAGAGAGACAACTACAGGAAAAAGTAAGTATATACAAGATTGCTTAGAAAGCACTCAAGTCCTGGTTCCAAAACAAACAAACAAACAACAACAACAACAAAACAGATAAGAAGGAGAAAACAACAATAACCACAACAAAAAACACCACCACCAACAAAAAAGCTTTCTTGAAGACTCCTGACCTGCACCATGCAGAGTGGCAATCTGATCTGAGACCATACATTTAATGATTGCTCTTTCCTGACAAAAACACAGAATCATTCCCATTTCCTTTTATTCTGCTAAGGGCTCTCATCCTCACACAGTCCTCCCCTTCAGCATGCTGTCACTCAAATTCTAGAAATGAAGCATCTGAGAGTCAGAAATTCTCTCTGCTTTCTCAAGTCTTCTGGACTACCACATTATTCATTCATTTGCTGATATATAGTGTGCCTCTTGGGCTCTTTAATGTAAACATAGATTAGCTGATAAATTTTCCTTCTTCTTTTCTGAGTATTTATTTCTTTTTTGTGATTAACCCCAAAATTATTATTATTATTATTATTATTATTATTATTATTATTATTATTATTATTATTTTCCATGGATATTTAGAATTGGTCATTACTAAAGACTATGTATCTTTTAAAACATAGGTTTGCCTACCTAGGAAATCAGTGTGGTACCTGTATTTGAAGCACAGCTGTGAAATGTGACTGTTCACACTATTGTGAGGTTGTATGCTTACTGCATTAGGGAAATGGGAATTTCTGAAATATATATACAGGTGAAAAATAAATGCTCAGGTATTTATGGTATCCACGGAATTGTAAATAAAATTGTTTTTTGTAAGAGCTGTTTTATTTTAACCAGAAGACTATACACAACTTTTTCTGTTAAATAACCTCCTAACAGTCATAAAAGACACAAATAGACATATACTACAAAAGGTGATTCTGAGAATAAGAATCAGGGTAAGTGTTTAAGACCAGGTTGGATGGGGCTTTGAGCAATCTGGTTCAGTGGAAGGTGTCCCTGCTCATGGCAGGAGGATTGGAATTAGATGATCTTTAAGGTCCCTTCCAAACCAGACCATTCTGTGATATGATTCTATGATACTATGATACTATGATTCTATGATTCTATGACTCTATGATAAAAGAGAACTTAAAATGCAAGCTGTATCTGTAATTGAATTTAGTTTTTCAAAATCTCTCCTAAAGAGCTGTGAATGCATCTTCACCCATTCAAGGGTTACACACAGGTTAGTTTCAAAACTCAATGAAATCAAATATCAAAAATAAAATGGAGAGTAGGCATATTTTTCAATAAAATGGAAACCTCTATACTGAGTATAAATCTAACATTTAGATAGAAGAGAGAAAACTGTAACATTGATTTCTAAATTAATTGTCTAAAGATTAAAAAATAAACTCCAAAAATTAGAGATCTTTAAACTGCCTTACTTTCCATCTACATTCATAATAAATTGATATACATGCCACAAAATCAAATAACTATTCTTCTAGGTCATGAACACTGATGGAACTTAACCAGTTTATTATGTTCTCCATACTTTACTGAGGAACACACACTGAGCGAGGTAAAGCTAGGACAGATTCTCTGCCCTTTATGATTTCTTTACATGTTACTCTCATTTCTGTCTTGAGAAAATTAGGTGTTGACTATCATCAGAATGGTGGCTATGGCTATGGTGGAGACAGTTGTCATAAGCAACATAGCCCAAATATTTGATCTGGGAATATACCATGGCTTCTCTGACAACAATGCTGCATATGCTGTCAGGAACAACCACAAGACTTTTATTTCTCAAGCAAGTGTCATCCTGCAGCCCAAGGTAGCATCACATGTACTAGACTGACTGGAAAGAATATAAAATCACTAAACATGGAATTTACCATGAAAGGAGAAGAGATATTATTTCATATCTCATCCCATATGATAAATTCCTTCTTGCCTGTACCTTGCCTTGCTTGGTGCCAGTTTCTGGTCCCAGACAGATGAGAGGAATATAGCTGAGCCACACTATCTGAATTGCTTTGTTCAGTACTAGCTCAGCTTTCTCTACAGTCTCTATTGCAATAGGTGACTTGCCTATCAATGCATCAAATTATTTTGCAGTCTTCTGGGGAGATAGCTCTTGCTTTTGATATTCTGTTTGTTTTAACATGTCTAAGGGGACATTCTCATCATGGAAAAATTGTGGGAAAGTTAAAGATTGTATGTTTATTTGGGTATACAAACATGAGGATGTGGTGGTATAAAAGCAGAAAGGAGTTTGAAATTGTAAGTAACTGTGAAAAGCTGCATTTTTTTAAGCACTTGATGTCAAAGAATGTACACCTCTAAGCAGAGAGTTAACTAGTAATTTATGTCATCAAGACTGGGGGGGGGAACAACTTTGATTATAGCTAAGTCAAATACAATTAAAATATAAAAATTATATAAATTTATACAATGACTTATATAACTTAAATTTGTATTTGCTAAAATAAAATAAATAATTATATGCAATCATCTTGTAAAGGAACTGTTTCAAGCTATTAAATACATTATACTTTTTTTTTTTTTGGGGGGGGGAAGATCAGAAACTGTTTATGCATCCATAGTAATTTTGCCTTAGTCAGTCTGATAAATAATTAGCATTTAAAAACTGATTAAATAAATATTTATATAGTAGATTAGAAGTGGTTTCAAGGACTTATTACAGGCTCTCTTTATTGTAAGTAGGATGGAATGACTGATTTAATCTCCTGGGTAAATAATGCATTTTATAACTTTTAATTAAAAATGGGAGAATTAGAAATTATTTTAAACAAATATTTAAATACCAGGAAGGATTTGATTCAAAAGTGACAAAAGCCCTCAGATTTAACAAACAGAAAGCTATTTCATCTTTGATTTCTTTTTTCTTGCTAAAATAAATGCCAGTTGCTAGATGTTCCCTTCAGCACTTGTCCTGTGGGACTGAGAAATGAAGTCTGGCCTTCAAAATTACATGGACCAGTTTACAAAAACTGTTGTAGCCTGACAATGAATTAACTTTAAATAGATTTAAATAGTAAGATTTGCATTTTAATATGCTTTATAAAACAGAAGAATCTGGAACATACACGATAGTGTTATGGAGGTTTATTCTAATGTAGAAAGCTGTTTTTTGAGAGATTTTAGTCACAGATCATGAGTTTATACTATTGTTCATCTTTATATTAGTCTTGATAATAAAGTATCTACTCAGAAATATCATAAAACAATTTCTTATTCCTCCTGACTCATACTTATAGGTTACTTAACAGTAGAAAAGAGAGAGTTTCACCCTCTTCCCAGAACTATAAATGATTTTACAGTAGATATGAAATATTTTTTCCACCCTTTGTTCAACTGGAAAACTATTACTGGGGAAGTATGTTCTTTGTTGAGATCCTTGCTGGCTTAAAATACTTTGCAAGTCTTGGCCACAGTACAAAATATGTTATGAAGTTGTAGAGTAGAATTGTAAATCTCCTCTAAAAAGGTATAAAAAGGACAAACCAACACACGATGAATGTAGCCCAGACAAATCCAAAAGAGGTTCAGTGCCTGCTTCTGATAGCTTTTAGAAGATGCCACTAAGTAGAAATAAAGGACAGTCCTAGAAACATAACACCAGGACAAATTCTTCTGAATGTCTAGTCCAATCCTCCTTATCAGTACTAAATGTGGTATTTTTTTCAAGCCTAAATCATATTTTGGCTGTTGATCTTTGGAGGCAGTTGGATCCCTCACCAATTTCCAGCCTTTAATGAAATATTAAGGTCTTCTGTTGTTTGGGCATATTATTCTTAGTTTTATTTACTGACAGTGCATCCCAAAGTTGTGGGCCAGAACTTTGTCTATTAGGAACAGTCATGCAAACTTGCTCAGGCACCAACTATAAGAACCCTTCGTGGCCCAGAGCAAAATAATGACAAAGACCCTTCTAACAATGTGAGAGTGAGTTAATAGAGCACCAAATGCAATGTTTAATTAAGTAGTGCAGATGAGTCATGGTATTTCCTATCTCTTCCTTCAAGTTCACTGAAAATGAGGACAACAAGTTATCAAATTTTAAATTTCACAATCTTATGAGTTTCATGAATCTGCATTTCTTAAATCTTAAAATTAAAAAAAAAAAAAAAAAGATAATTTTACCATCCTTTTTAGAAAACATCTTGTTTCTTGTCTAATAATAGTGGTTAAAAAAATAAATAAATAAAATTTGAAAACACTAAGTAGTAAGCTTTATAAACCTGAAATATTTTCTTATTTAATAGTAAATATCTTGCAAAGTTGACAAGAGGGTCCTGAATTTCAGTTTTGAACATTTGAGGCTGTAGACTTGTGACTACAGATCTCATACAATTTCAGCTTTACTAAACAGCAACTAAACAGTCTAAAAAGTCTTGTAAGACAACATTTCAGATGATTTGGGCCATAGTTTGGTCTGTTCACAAATAGATGTCAAGGAATCTGAACAACCCAGATAACCTTTGGCATTCTACTTGTTTGTATGAACTGAAATCTTACCATATTAATATTTTAACATATTTTGATCTGAAGGAAAAAAAAAATAATGTTATAATACATTCAAAAGTAAATAGGAAGTAGCTGCCAATAAACTTCAGCTTAGTAGTGCAGTTATATTGATAGGTGTTATTTTTTAATTTATTTATTCAAGAATAGAGAAATTAAAAAATCACCCACTACTTACACACAAAACTTTCCATAAATGACATTCTGAGCTCTAATTGGTATTTTCTATTTTCTCTTCATTTTATTATCAGTGGACTTGACCAAGGTCTAAGAAATAAGAAAGGAATTTATTATGTATTTTCACTCTAATCACTGACCGAATTTAACTAATCTTCTGCTATGTCCAGAGGAAACTGACCAGGACATTAATCATCATGTATTCTTCTCAAAGTTTGCATCATGATCTGATGTGAAATATCAGACAGGTTATGCCTTAACTGAAAGCACAAAACAGCAACATATTTGGAAACATGCTTTTCATGGATTTGAAAGAATAGGCAACAAGAAAGAAAATCAGAAAACAAAGCATGAGATTTATTGTGTGACATCTAAAAAATGATACTCAGCTAAGTTACAGAGTGAAACAAAGGTTTATTATTAGTAGCGGAATATGAGAAAAGGAGATTCTATAGGTCAGCTAAGCTGGAAACCAATTGTACATCTTGCACTTTGTCTTTGAAACAACGGCCAATGTGTTTTTTGTTGTTCTATTCAACAAGCTTTTTTTGAGAAATGATTTATCCTTCCTGCCAGCCATAGTATAAAAATACCGTGTTTCTCCAGTCACACTATTTGATTCTGTTGAAAATAAATTTGAGTATTTTAAGAAAGTTCTTGATCTGGATTAACAAACACACACACACACACACAAATCCAAACCATGTAACTACCACTTTGTTGTTGTGTTTTTTTCCCTGAGGTATTCCTCTGTAGTGTAGCTATTAAGATGTTATTTCATGTAACTGTTATCAGCACTAGTGGCTTTCAAGACAAGTTTTGAGGCTAGAACACTCAAGGTATTTGCTTGCAATTATAATTGGATTTGCTGGATTGCTGAATAATTCTCTTATTTCATATATCTCTACATGCTTCTACAGAGACTGCCCCCCGCCCCAAGCTACTCCTGCATAATCTTGGATTTTCTTTACATATTCATTAGTATGATCTGAAATGAGATCATCTGATCATTTGGAGTTTTTCCTGTTTCTTTCACAAGTTGTAATCATGAATATTTACAGAGCAAAATAAAGTCAATTTATAGATGTTCAGTGAATATATCACCAGAATTATGTTGAAAGATTATTGTTGTTCTCTAGAAAACACTAGGTCAGCCTATTCTGGTTATTTAGGTTTAATGTTGACCAAATAATCACAGCCAAAGAAATATAAATTAAGTAAATGAATTTTAAATGAATTTTAACTCTTTAGCTCTTTACTTACAAAATCTGTGCATGGGTCATTCTTCTTTGTTTCAGTTTGTTGAGTGAAGTGTCTTTTGGTTATCTAATTTCCTACTTAGTTTAATTTCATACCCACAATTTAGAAGTAATTTGTGTGTTCTTTGTAGTTATGTTTATTGTCTTTCCTCACAGAAGAAAGCATGTTTCTTGCTATTAAGAGTACCACTGACATGCAAATGACAGCAGAATTCTAATGAAATCAAGAAATCTAAAGTGAATGTACCTAGCACGTCTTTGCCACCTGCCTCTATATTAAAATAAATAAAAAGAGGACAAGAAGAAGGCAACACAGATATGATTATGGAAGAGGTCTCAGGCATTATTTTAAATCTTCTTCTGCAAACTTAAATAAAATTCTTGAAATGTACTGGGGCAGAGAACAGGTAGGGGGCTCTGAGAAATATTTAAATTAAAAACGTTTCTTTTTTCCTGTGAAGCTGTCTCACTGCTGACACATACTCAGAGTAATATCTGTTAAATGTGGTAACAAATATTTTATCACTTCTGCTGTTCAGAGCTATCTACAACTGACTGTAAGTGGAGGCTGCTCAAAAAAAAAAAAATAAATAAAATAAAATAAAATAAAATAAAATGAAATGCTGCTGGCACTCCAAAGCAATCTGAGGCAACGACCCAATTTACTCATGTCCTCGGGTCACCCAGGTGCCACACCTTACATAAAATGAAGGTAATGTGACTACACAGCTGTAACCAAGGGAATGGGAAAGCTGGCAAGGTTACTAACATGTATATAAGGTTATATTTTGACCTGGAGAACATTTGCTACAAAGAAGGTAGGAGAAGATTGATTTTGATACCTCACGTTGGATTGAGAAAGAAAAACAAAAGTACAATATTTTTTACATGCTCTCTCCATCATTGGATCTTTGAGTGCCAGGTTCACTGCCACCTGTCCAAACACAGATATACAGCATATCCTCATTGAGGAATTTTAGACTGCTCAAGAGAAGTTAGTTGCAGAGTGCAAACTGCCAACACACTGCTCATCTTTAAGGTACTGTTACCTAGTGACATTCATAGTCCTTCCCAAGGGTTTATGTTCTTTGTACTGTGCAGGGAGAAAACCTAGTATTCAAGAAGATGAATCACAGAAAAGAACACACATAGTAATGAACATCTAAGCCAGAGGATACAAAACAATGAGAACAAAAACATAGTGTACCTTTAGATATTTCCCTGCAGGCTAGCATAGGTTGTCTGTCCCCAGCAGAAATTCAGCCCCTGAATTAAGCATCTGTGAAAACTCCCTCTCAGATTGGTACAAGGTCTGTAAAGTCTTCTCACTGATCCTGCTTCTGCCTGTGGCAAGGGGACTGATTTAACCATTATCAGGTATGGCTTTTTGAGGCAGGATCTTAAATCTCTTCCATCAAAGCTGTTCCACCTTGCATACAGTAATTAAATATTCAATAGTCTAAAGAGAGTGTAGGAAAAATGACTTTGTAACTGTTGTGGTTTAACCTGGCCGGCAGCTAAACACCACACAGCCGTTCGCTCACCCTCCCCCCTCCCTCTCTGGGATGGGGGAGAGAAATGGAAAAGTGAAGCCTGAGAGTTGAGATAAAGACAGTTTATTAAGATAGGAAACAACAACAACAACAACAACAACAACAACAACAA
>CM021765.1:120333822-120370091 GCA_011076525.1 Nettapus auritus | reverse complement strand
TATTGTTTAGCATGACATCAGATGGTATGGAATACTCCTTTGGCCAGTTTGGGTCAGCTGTCCTGGGTCTGTCCCCTCCCAGATCTTGCTGCACCCCCAGCCTGCCCGTTGGCAGGACAGAGCAAGGAGCTGAAAAGTCCTTGGCTTGGTGTAAGTACTGCTCTGCAACAACTAAAACATCGGCATGTTATCAGCATTCTTCTCATCCTAATCCAAAACATAGCACTCTACCAGCTACTAGGAGGAAAATTAACCCTGTCCTAACCGAAACCAGGACAGTAACCTATGGATATTGTTTATGAAGAGGATATCTGAATTCATATACCTTCTCTATATAATACCCTATTCCAGTTGCACTTTGCTCAATGTTTGCAGGTTTACTTTCTCCAGCCAATTAATTATTATTTTTTTCCCAAGTAAAGTTGGACAGGCAAAAACACTGTATCCCAGAATATATCATAACCTACAGTTAGAGCCACTTCAAGTTAACTTAGGGTTCAAATCTCTCACCTTTTCTTCAGCCAGATAGGGAAACTGATCCATATCATCTACACTTTTGCTAACAGAATTTCATAAATATTTGCAGAGTCAATCAGATGTTGAGGAGCTGTATTTTAGCTTAAGATGCTTTAAAGGACTGTTAGAAAGTAAGTGTCTAGCAGATTTTATTATGTTCTATGGATTTTTGGCCACCAGATCTACAAACTGCTCTGAACTACAACTTCAAAGGCATTACTGTGTGAAGACTGTTGTGATATTCTTCCAGTGCTGTACTTTGTTTAGTCATATGATCTTATCAGTGATAATGATTTTTTTTTTCATTTAATTTAGTATTTCTTTGTTGTTGTTTTTTTTTTTTTTTTTGGGGGGGGGGGGTGATTTTTTCCGATGGTCTTTGTTTTGCTTGCTTTTTATTTCATTGGAAAATATAGACTTTTCCAAAACATAACTAATAGTAATAGCAAATTCTAACTCTACCAGACAAGATAGCATATACTGCTGGGTTTGGTTTTGTTTGTTTGTTTTATTTATTTATCTCTTCATTTACTTATTTATGTTCTATTTTGCTTCTATTTGAAGCTTAAGAAGCCTAGATACAATTTCTTTAATGATTTGACATGAGATTACTGCTGTTTTCAGCAGTCCCTCCTGACTTCATTGTAAATCCATGTGACATGTCTGAATGGGACAAACTCTAAGATTAATACCTGAGAAGAGGTACTTAAGCATGGAAAGATTTCAGTGGGAAGTGAAGATACTGAAAATCCCTAAGTGAGATTTTTTACCTGAGAAGTATCTCTGAGAATCAGTCTCAAAAAGGAGTGATTTCTTACAGCTGTAATTAAAGGTTAGTTTCTACCTAGAGTCCCTATACTTTGCTCATAGTACTTTATTGTGCCTTCCTCTATTTAATTTATTTATTGTATAGAAGAAGTAGAGGACTTTTATAAATTCCTAGTAAATTCATTAATTTACTAACTTTGCAGTTGAGAAAAATGTTGTAGTTGTTCAAGCATTAAAAGAAAAACTCTGTTGGGACTACCTATCTTTAAGAATGTTTCATGTGCATCAATAAAAAAATTTTCCCTGCTCTCCCCTTGGAAGGCATATGCTTGATATATGTGCTTTTTGTCTCAGAATCTCGTTAGCTCTTTTCTTTGGACAGAATTAAGCGGGCATGGTTGAAGTGTTTTTTCCTCTTCCTGAATTTCCTGAAATATGAAAGGGCAAAAATATGTCTACTAGGAACAAATTTATAACTATTTGGCAGGAATAATCATACAAACAAACACAACTGATATATTAAAGCTGGTGAAGATGGGTACATAACAATTTATAATTCAGTGTGAGCCAGATACATATTTTAATGTGCTTTTCATTGTTATTAGGTTCAGATACAGAGGAAGATACAACAATATTTATTTATTAAAGCTAATCACAACAGATGGCATAGGCATTAAAAGACAATAGTATGGACTGTAAGAACAGGTTTCTGATTTAGTAATTGTCTTCAGGGGAAAAAAAAAAAAAAAAAAAAAAAAAAAAAAACACCTTCCTTAGCCTCTTATTTTATTGAATAGCACTGGATTGAAATTAATGGTAACTATTGTACTGATCCCACAAACAGAGAACTGAAAATCAATTCAGACTTAAGGTTCTCATATTAGGTTTTGCATGTCTTTTATAAACAATCTTGAAAACATGCTCTGCCTAAATTATGTACTATTGAGTAGGCGAAGCCAACAGCGTCAGCGGCGGGCCATTTAAATCGGGCGCTGCCACCATTTCGCAGCCACTTGTGGAGGTGATTGGCTCTGGGGCAGACGTGTTCTGCAGCGGAGCGGGGGATCGGGACAGGCAGGGCTATTTTGCCAGCATCGATGCCACTCGAGGCAGCCGAGGGAGCCGCCACGACCCGGCAGCCCTTCTGAGGGAGGCTGACGGGGAGCAGGCGGAGCCAACAGCAGCCCCTAGGAGAACAGGACGGGCAAACAGGGCGGGGCGCGTCAGAAGGGCGGGGTGCGGCAGTTGCCCAGCAGTTTGCGCAGGCAGGGAGAGCAGGGTGGGCCAGCGCTCCTTTGCTGCGGTCTTTCTCTTTGCGGGGTGTGCCCGAGTCTGCTATCGGTATCTGACAGCAGCAGCGAGGGTTATGCTTGGGGGAGGTGTGCCCAGATTGAAGAGCTGCTCAGCCAGGTAGCGAAGCTTCGGGAGGAGATGAGCAGGCTGAGGAGCATCAGGGAGTCGGAGAGGGAAATTGACTGTTGGAGGTGTTCTCTACCCTCTCTGAGACAGACTCATGAGCCTGCCACAGCACAAGTGTCTCGTGCTACACAGCAGACAAAAGTTCCCTCTTCCCGCCAGGCATCAGGAGAGGACCTAAGCCAAGGGGGGGAATGGAGGCAGGTTCCTGTTTGAGGTGGTAGTCGAGCCCTGTCCCTGCCCACCTCCCCTTCCCATCTAGCCCTGTATAACAGGTACAAGGGTCTAGAACATGACAGTATGAACAACAAAGTAGTTGAAACCCCGTCCCAGTTGGAGAGGGTGCCTAAGGCAAGGCAGCCTTCCCCTCGCATTGCTACATCATCTGTCAAAAAGGAAAGAAGGGTTATTGTCATGGGGGACTCCCTTCTGAAAGGGACAGAGGGCCTGATATGCTGACCGGACCCAACCCACAGGGAAGTCTGTTGCCTCCCTGGGGCTGGGGTGAGGGACTTTGCTAAGAAAGTCAAGCGCCTGGTACAGCCCACTGACTACTACCCGCTACTGGTCTTTCAGACTGGTAATGACAAGGTAACAAGGAGAAGTCCAAGAGCGATCAAAAGGGACCCTAGGGCTTTGGGGCAACTACTTGAAGGATCGGGGCACAGGTTGTGTTTGCCTCTGTCCTTCTGATAAGGGGGCTCAATGCTGACAAGTGGGCTCATCAAATTAACACATGGCTTCGGGACTGGTGTGACCGGCAGAACTTTGGGTTCTTCGATCACGGGAAGGTCTACATGACACCAGCCCTGCTGGCACCAGATGGGACGCAGCTCTCTCAGAAAGGGGTGAGGATTTTTGGTCAGGAGATGGCAGAGCTGATAGATGGGGCTTTAAACTAGAGCTGAAGGGGGAAGAGGATAATACCAGGCATGCCGATGATGAGCTAAGGGATGGTACGCTAGAATCAGAGGGACTGTGTGCCAGAGAGGACCTTTGGTCAGCTCCACAGGATGCTGCATGTAGGGAGGCTCATCTAAGGTGCACATCAAATGCACGCAGTATGAGGAATAAAATGGATGAGCTAGAAGTCTTGGCCCAGTCCCACAGTTACAACATCACTGACATAACTGAAACCTGGTGGGATGAGTCCTGTGGCTGGTGTGCTGAAATAGATGGTTACAGGTCCTTCAGGAGGGACAGGCAGGGTAGGGGAGGTGGAGGGGTGGTGATGTATGTGAAGCATGGGCTGGACTGTGTGGAACTTCAGGTTGGCAATGGCAAAGTTGAGAACCTCTGAGTAAGGATTAAGGGACGAACAAATAAAAGAGGATGTCGTTGAGGGAGTCTATTACAGATCACCTGGCCAGGACAACAACGCCAATGAATTATTCTTTGCAGAGAGGTGCCTTGAGATCAACTCCCCTTGTCCGTATGGGGGACTTCAACCTACCAGACTGGGATCACCACACGGCTGATACGAGCAAGTCCAGGAGGTTCATAAAGCACCTTGATAACTTCCTGGTGCAGGTGCTAAGGGAGCCAACTAGGAACTGTGCCCTCCTAGATCTGTTGCTGGAGAACAGAGAGAGTCTTGTGGGAGACGTGGCAATTGGTGGCCGTCTTGGTCATAGTGACCATGAAGTGGTTGAATTTAGGGTTTATGGTGACAGAAGGAAAACTGCCACCAAAACTTCAGCCCTGGATATGGGGAGAGCGGACTTCAGGCTGCTCAGGGAACTAGTCGGCAAGGTCCACTGGGAAACTACATTTGAAGGCATGGATGTCTATCAGTGCTGTTCAGTCTTTAAGCACTGCCTCCTAAAAGCACAAGATCAGGCAATTCCAAAATATCGGAAGTCAGGCAGGCGGGGCAGGAGGCCGGCCTGGCTGACCAGGGATCTTCTGCTGGAGCTTAGGTGAAAAAGTGTATGGCTGCTGGAAGGAAGGTCGGGCAATGAGAAAGGAATACAGGGTTGCTGTTCGTGTTTGTAGGGAGAAAATTCGTGTGGCCAAAGCCCAACTAGAGTTGAAGCTGGCCATGTCTGTGGGAGACAATAAAAAAGGTTTTTCCAGATATGTGAACAGAAAAAGGAGAACCAAAGAAAACATAGGTCTGCTGCTTGATAGGGAAGGTCAACTCACAGACAGTGGCGTAGAGCAGAGATGTTTAATGCCTTCTTCACCTCTGTCTTCAACACTGATGATGGGCTTCGGAACCCTGGGTGCCCTGTGCTAGAGGACCTTGACGGTGGGAATGACAAACTCCCAACCGACCCTGAACGTGTGCGGGATTTGCTGCTCCACCTGGATCCATACAAGTCCATGGGTCTGGATGGGATTCATCCCAGGGTGCTTAAAGAGCTGGCTGACGTCATCACGGGACCTGTCTCAATTATTTTTCAATGATCTTGGGAATCTGGAGAGGTCCCAGTAGACTGGAATCTGGCAAATGTAGTGCCAATTTTCACGAAGGGTAAGAAAGAAGACCCTGGCAACTACAGGCCTGTCAGTCTCACATCAGTGCCTGGTAAAATTATGGAGAAGATAATCCTTGAAGCTATTGAAGCG
The DNA here is from genome assembly GCA_011076525.1 of Nettapus auritus. Classification (NCBI taxonomy): domain Eukaryota; kingdom Metazoa; phylum Chordata; class Aves; order Anseriformes; family Anatidae; genus Nettapus; species Nettapus auritus. Next base: position 120,364,820 of record CM021765.1, on the reverse strand, counting down.
CACCTGGGGGACAATGCAGTCATTGGTCCCAGCCAACATGGATTCGTGAGGGGTAGGTCCTGCCTAACAAAATTGATTTCCTTTTACGATAAGATCACCCATCTAGTTGACCAAGGGAAACCAGCTGATGTCATCTTTTTGGATTTCAGCAAGGCTTTCGACACGGTTTCCTGTAGGATCCTACTGGACAAAATATCCAGCATACAGCTTAACAAAAACATCATACGATGGGTCAGCAATTGGCTGACAGGCAGGGCTCAAAGGGTTGTGGTAAATGGGGCCACATCAGGCTGGCGGAAGGTCTCTAGTGGGGTCCCTCAAGGCTCTATCTTAAGGCCAGTCCTCTTCAGTGTCTTTATAAACGATTTAGATGTAGGACTAGAAGGTTTTTTGAGCAAATTTGCCGACGACAGCAAACTTGGAGGAGTTGTAGACTCGGACAAGAGTGGAAAGGCCTTGCAGAAAGATCTGGACAAGTTGGAGAGCTGGGCCAACTGCATGAAGTTTAACAAAAGCAAGTGCCGGGTCCTGCACCTGGGACGAGGCAACCCTGGCTGTACATACAGACTGGGAGACGAGACGCTGGAGTGCAGTCCTGCAGAGAGGGATGTCGGGGTCGTGGTCGACAGCAAGTTGAATATGAGCCAGCAGTGTGCCCTGGCAGCCAGGAGGGCCAACCCTATCCTGGGGTGCATCAAGTACAGCATCGCTACTCAGGGGAGGGAAGTGATTGTCCCGTTCTACTCTGCATTGGTGCAGCCTCACCTTGAGTACTGTGTGCAGTTCGGGGCACCACAGTACAAAAAGGACATTCAACTGTTGGAGAGTGTCCAGAGGAGGGCGACGAAGATGGTGAATGGCCTGGAGGGGATGACATAGGAGGAGCAGCTGAGGTCACTGGGCCTGTTCAGCCTGGAGAAGAGGAGGCTGAGGGGGGACCTCATCGTGGTCTATAGCTTCCTTGCGAGGGGGAGTGGAGAGGCGGGTGACCTGTTCTCCATAAACACTAGTGATAGGACCTGCGGAAATGGGGTGAAGCTGAGGCAGGGGAAGTTCAGACTAGATATCAGGAGGAGATTTTTCACTGAGAGGGTGGTTGCGTACTGGAGCAGGCTCCCCAGTAAAGTAGTCACTGCAACAAGCCTGTATGAATTTAAGAAACGTTTGGACAGTGCACTTAGTCACATGGTCTAAACTTTTGGGTAGACCTGTGCGGTGCAAGGAGTTGGACTTGATGATCCTTATGGGTCCCTTCCAACTCGGAATATTATATGATTCTATGATTCTACTATCAAGCCAACTAGGACCTGACAGCTATGTAGCAAGAGTAGGGCACAGTAATTTCAGCAATGTATACACCAAGCTCAACATCCTTCAGCTGGAGCTTTCTGGCACCCATTGGGTGCAGAGTATGTGCCATTTTTTTTCCTTTTTTTTCTTTTTTCTTTTCTTTTTTTTTTTTTTTTTTTTTTTTTTTTTTTAGTACAGATATGAAAAGTTCACAAAAGGAAAGATAAAATCCAAAAGAATAATAGAATAGACATTGATCTGAACAAATGCAGCACATCAACCTAAAGCATTGTAAACATGAAATGTTTACAATGGAAATGATGTACATGTAAACAATGTAAACATGAAACATATATAGCCAACTAATTTATTGGTTGAGGAAGTCAGCAGCAAAATTTCTTCTGAAACATATGTGTTCATATATTTTAATGACTCTTTTATCTAGTCTTCATGGTGCACAATCAGTGTCAGTACTCACATTCCCTCAGTATCTGATGGTTCTTACTCCAGCTGTAATGAATAAGCCCTAGGAGCACACTTAACACTGGATTCTGCCAATTACTATGGACATAGTGAAATTTCACAAGAGACTATATATTTTGAAGGTAATATAGAAGAGACTATTGTGAGAATTGTGTTAGTTCTTTTTTTTCAGATGAATGATTTTTTATATGACACTGATCTGCTTCCCCCTTCCTAGTTCATACCCACCAATATAATATGCTTGTCAGTAAGAAAAAATCTATTTTGGTAACAGAAGGAGAAGTAATTCTCAAATTACTATAAAGTATAATCTAACTCAGCACATCCATAAGCAGTATAAACATAGCCATAAGTTCCTTCTGTGTTCACAGAAACGAACTACACATTGTGGTTCTGGAGCATCTTTAATTCTATGTTTCAAAATAATTTGGCAGCAATTGCCAAATTATAGTTTATATGTGACCTAAGTAATTATCAGTACTCCCTGTTAGCTGAACAGCAAATTTCATGTTTTTAATAATTTGATTATTTGCTTAATTTAAAATTCAAAGGTTATTAGTTTAACTGTAAAAACGTACAATAACTTCAAGAATTGCAGTTTTTATTGCTACTTAAAACCCAAATTACCTAAAATTCCAAAATATTAAATTACCCTAGACATACAGCTGTATCACTTTCTATCAGAGTTGATATCTGTTTGCAATAACAAAGAACTCAAACCTCACTTGAGCAGCACAGAAAGTGGAATGAAACCCAGATTGTACCTCATATTAATAATATAGCGTATCTCTAAAAGTAGTTACCTTAAGTGGCCAAGCTTATTTGATATCTGTTTTGTGAATGTATTCCTTTAAAAAAACAGCATAAACTTTGCCATTCGCAATTGCTTTGCATCCAGAGAAAGGCACCACAGTAAGCATCCCTATTGCTTTTTGTCACCATAATATTCTAGATATGACCCTCACTAGAAAATGTGATATACATTCAGTAGAGCATAATGGCACAACTTTGATGAGAACCTAAATTCAGAAAAGCAGTGAACATCATGATAGACTATTACCATAAACCATGTCACCATCTAGATTAAAATGCTATAGTCTTAATTTGGGAGAAATACAAGGAGAGTTATGAGCAGCCTGGTTACAGGCCACACCAGAAACACTCCAAGAGTTCAGAATGAAAAGTTGTCCTTAGTGTGATGTTATACAAAATGTCAAGTTTCTGAAATATCTGCTCTTTATCAGCTTAATTCCATACATTTTTTAAAGATCTGTATGTAAATTGCTGAGAGTTTTAACAGAGTAGCTCTTTCCCGGCTTGTCAAATATCTGGTGCTCCTACAGTGCTATTTATAACAACAATAAAACAATACCAAATACAAAACAGTGAGTCTGATTCTTAACCACCTTGCTACATATGCAGCTGTTCAAGGATGTAATCCAATGGACTAATTTTTTGTTGTGTTTGGGTCTTGCCTACTGTTTCTACATACAGCATTCCTAGCAGATCAGGTGAAATGGAATAGCACGGATTCTGAGATGGAGCAATTTCTCTAGTGTTTGACAGGGTGAGTATTGTTATTTTCATGATCATATTTTGGGAAAGCCATGAATTACCTTGCAGACAGAGTATCTACAGCTTTTACTTTATTTCTATATAACTTCAAAAATAATCTTGGGCCACATTCTAGAGCAACATATGGTGGTACCTCTCTGGGAATACCTTCATCATACTGTGTTCCTTGGGATGTTTTCCAGCATGTATTTACCAAATGGATTTTCCTATTGTTCTGTGAAACCCCCAAATGCCCTTGCAGTGATGTCATCCAATAGAAATCTTCATAACCTTTCGTAGAAATACCATGATATTGGTTGCAGCAATGTCTGGTCAATAAGCAGTTGGAACTAAGGTGAATTTAGTCTGCATGCCATGACTGAATGGTCTGAACTGACAGATCTTTTGGGGGGTGTAGTGGGTTTACGTGGCAAGGTTTTGGTAGGAGGGGGGCCATAGGGGTGGCTTCTGTGAGAAGGATCTAGAAGCTGCCCCATGTTTGGTAAGGGCCCCACTGCTGTCCAGAGCTGAGCCAGTAAGTGTTGTTTTGCGCCTCTGTGAGAGCATATTTAAGACAGGGGAAAAAAACGCTGCACCACTCAGCAGCTGGGAGGGTGAGAGGAGTGAAAAACAGCCTTGCAGGCGCCAAGGTCAGTGAAGAAGGAGGGGGAGAAGTGCTCCAGGCACCGGAGCAGAAGTCCCCTGCGACCTGTGGTGAGGACCATGGTGAAGCAGGATGTCCCCCTGCAGCCCATGGAGTACCACGGTGGAGCAGGGTTCCACGCTGCAGCCCGTGGAGGAGACCACGGTGGAGCCTGTGCCCCGAAGGAGACTGCAGCCTGTGGAAGACCCCTGCCGGAGCAGATTCCGGGCCGGACCTGCAGCCCGTAGAGAGGAGACCACGCAGGAGCAGGTGACCCGGCAGGAGCTGCTGCCCGTGGGGGACCCAGGTTGGAGCAGTTTGCTCCCAAGGGATGGACCCCGTGGTACGGACTCATATATGGAGCAGTTCTTGAAGAGCTGCCGCCTGTGGGCAGCCCACGCCAGATCAGTTCGGCAAGGACCGCATCCCGTGGGTGGGACCCCACAGCACAGGGGACAAGAGTGACCGAGAAGGAGCGGCAGAGAAGAAGTGCTATAGACTGACCATAACCCCGATTCCCACTTTCCCCTGCACTGCTCGGGGGGAGGAGGTGGAAGAGGGTGGATGGGGGGAAGGTTTCTTTCCTTTGTTTCTCACTTCTCTAGCTTGTTAGTAATAAGCAATGAATCTTACTGTCTCCCTATGCTGAGTCTGTTTTGCCCGTCACGATAATTATTGCGCGATCTCCTCGTCCTTATCTCAACCCTTGAGCCCCTTTCATTGTATTTTCTCCTCGCTCCTCTTTGAAGAGGGGGAGTGAGAAAGCGGTTGTGGTGGAACTCGGCCGCCCACCCAAGTAAAACCATCACAGGGGGAACATTCCCAATAACAGTGGGTGTATACTAGTATCTCTTTTCTTAGCCTCTCTATAGAACAGCCTTTATACATGTAGATGGCATATGTATCTAGCCTAGTATAGAATCATAGAATCATTTATGTTGGAAAGGACCCTTAAGATCATCAAGTATATCCTGACTGTATTTGAATTAAATATAAGTGATTTATTATATATATAAATATTATACATATAAATATTAATATATAGAGAGAAATTCAAAATGAATTGAATCAAATCAAATATAATAAAATGGAATAGAATTGCTGGGAGCAATCTTCAAAGATCATCAAGTCCAACTGCCTGACCACTTCAGAGCTGTATAAAAGTTAAGGGATATTATTGAGAGCATTGTCCAAATGTCTCTTTTGCTCCATCTTCTCCACAGTCCTCTCCAGCTTAATTCGTCTTTGCTGTAGGTACAGTTAGTTTCTAAAACCATGAATAAGCTGGTCATCATGACAGTAACCTTGCAGTCATGTGATTACTTACTCATTTTCACAACTACTTTTTCTTCCTGAAGACAAAACTGTGATGGAAATAGACAGAAAATGCATGTAAGCATGTAGCATTTATATGTAAGGATTTGAAAAATTATATTCTTATTACTAGCTTTTTTGGTTGGCAGTCATGGCCTTGGCTGACTACAGCCATCTCTCCTCTGCAGCCTACCCCATCTGGGAGGTGACTTCCAAAGCAATTGGATATTTATGATTCATGAAATGTATGGACATTACAAAGAATATGTAAAATATCTAAATGAAACAAGTGATACTGAAAACAAATCCTGGTACCACATCACCAATGATTTTTTTCCTAACAGGAAGCTGACTTGCCAAATTCCAAGGGTCCACTAGTTGTAAAGTGATATTGATATCTTTATTAATGAGAAAACAAATGAAAAATCTTTTAATTTTTATGTTTGATTATGTTTCCTCAGAATTTATTTTTCCAAAGTTTGAAGCTAAAACACCAAAATGTAAAGGTTTGTTAGTTCCTGAAAACAGTGAATAGTGTTCATAAGTTCACTATCCACAAATGCATCTCACATTTTTCTTCTGTATTAGAGGCAAAAATTGGTTGATTTGTATATTTTTTCTGGACATCCTGTAGCACACACAGCTGGCTTTTATTGTCTTACAATTTTAAAACTAAAAGGGCATGCTCCTGGCTGATATTTACAATGACAGTCCAGAGTCAGTATGTTATCATCTTAGATTTATTTTGATAGCTAAAGAAGATCATAGCAAAGCTCAAGTGAACACAGTAGGTTAAGGAAGCAAAAAGAGAAGTTGACATGGGAGGAGTAGCAGGTATGATTTAATAGCTATAAAAAATAATTTTTGCCTCTTTATTGGAGAGTATGGACTGTTCATCATGTCTTCAAAACACAGAAGAATAGAACACACAAAAATCCGGGGGGGGGGGGGTTATAATAAAACCCACAATTTTATCTATAATTTTAAGTAGCAACAATGCTAGTATTTCAAATTCCATGATGGGCTATGTCTGGCTACATGACTTGTGAGTCACATGAAATCCTTTAAAATAAATGTACTTGAGAACTGTGAATTGCATTAGCCCAAGCTGCATGTTTTAAGTAACTTAAACAGTGGCTGTTATATTTTGATAAAAACCTAGTTTGTGCTCTGGCTGACACAAATTTTCTTCTCATTGTTCTTTGTTAGTTATTGCAATACTTTTAAAATACCTTCTAATTTTAAATGATGTATTTGTAGTGATTGAAGTAGGATTTTCTTCTGCTTTCTTACTCTCTAAACAGTTTGTAGTTTTATGAAACAAACTCGCCTTACTCACAAATTAGATTTCTCCTTTTACTCTTCATTTTATCCAAGTCATTAGTTCTCAGAATTAAACATCATTAGCTATCACAAATAGTAAACAATTGCTTCTGTGTATTGATTACATCATAATATGTTACTATTAACTAAATGAGAGCATTTAAATTCATATCCCCAGTGTAATTACTAGGTGGCCTGCTGAATGGTAACATTTCAAAATCCATTTGTGTGTTCAGGTCTAGATGGTTGATCACAGGTGTCTTAACTGTTAAGAAAATGCAATGGCAATATATTAAATACAAGCTTCTTGCTAAACACAGGTACAGTTTTCATTCTGGGAAAATGTTTTGTTTTTCTAGGGTGCAACAAAGTACCATTAATATCATAGAATCGTATAATCATGATCTAGGTTGGAAAAGAACTTCAAGATCATCAAGTCCAACAACCCGTTCTATCCTGAGCTATCAAATCCCGTCAATGAACCATGTCCCTTAGTGCCATGTCCATATGTCTCTTAAATACCTCAGGGGATGATGACTCCACCACTTCCTTGGGTATCCTGTTCCAACATATGAACACCCTGTCCATGCAGAAACTCTTCACTATGTCCAATTTAAACCTCCCCTGGTGTACAAACTGCAGCACTTCTCTTGTGGTGCTTTTACTCGGATGTGCGGCCAAGCTCCACCACAACCTCTCTCTCACTCCCCACCTCCTCAAAGAGGAAGGGAGAGAAAAGTCAACACAAAGAGCTCAAGGTTTGAGATGAGAATCACAGAATCACAGAATCATCTAGGCTGGGAGAGACCTCCAAGATCACAGAGTCCAACCTCTGACCTAACACTAACAAGTCTTCCACTGAACCATATCCCTAAGCTCTATATCTAAACGTCTTTTAAAGACCTCCAGGGATGGAGACTCAACCACTTCCCTGGGCAGCCTATTCCTTTCAGTAAAGAAGTTCTTCCTAATATTCAACCTAAACCTCCCCTGGCGCAACTTTAGCCCATTCCCCCTCGTCCTGTCACCAACCATGTGGGAGAATAGACCAACCACCACCTCACTACAGCCTCCTTTCAGGTACCTGTAGAGTGTAATAAGGTCACCCCTGAGCCTCCTCTTTTCCAGGCTAAATAGTCCCAGCTCCCTCAGCTGCTCCTCGTAAAACGTGTTTCCAGACCCCTCACCAGCTTCACAGCCCTTCTCTGGACTCGCTCAAGCACCTCCATGTCTTTCTTGTAGTGAGGGGCCCAGAACTGAACACAGTACTTGAGGTGCAGTCTCACCAGAGCCGAGTACAGAGGAACAATCACTTCCCTGGACCTGCTGGCCACGCTGCTTCTTATACAAGCCAGGATGCTCTTGGCCTTCTTAGCCACCTGAGCACACTGCTGGCTCATATTCAGCCAACTGTCAACCAATCCTCCCAGGTCCTTCTCTGACAGGCAGCTTTCTAACCACACATCTCCCAGCCTGTAGCTCTGCTTGGGGTTGTTGTGCCCCAGGTGCAGGACCCGGCACTTGGCCTTGTTGAACTTCATACCGTTGGCCTCGGCCCATCGGTCCAGCCTATCCAGATCTTCCTGCACAGCCTTCCTACCCTCGAGCAGGTCGACACACGCACCTAACTTGGTGTCATCTGCAAACTTACTGAGGGTGCATTCAATCCCCTCATCCAGATCATCGATGAAGATGTTAAAGAGGACTGGCCCCAGCACCGAGCCCTGGGGGACTCCACTAGTGACCAGCCTCCAACTGGATTTGACTCCATTCACCACGACTCTCTGGGCCCGGCCATCCAGCCAGCTCTTAACCCAGAATGATTTAATTAAGGGGAAAGGGAATGGGGAGAAAAAGTAACAAAAGAAACAACAAGGCTGCGCAGAAGCACAGAAAGAAAGGAAAAAAAGTTATTCTCTACTTCCCATCAACGAGTGATGTTTGGCCATGTCGTGGGAAGCAGGGCCTCAAAACGCATACCAGTTGTTCAGGAGGACTGCCCTCCCCCACGAGAGCCCCCCTTTATTGCTGAGTGTGACATCAGGTTTTATGGAATATCCCTTTGGTTGGTTTAGGTCAGCTGCCCTGGTGATGTCCCCTCCCCATCAATTGCCTACCCCCAGCCTGCTGGCTCCTGGGGGCTTGGAGGGAGTCCTGATGCTGTGCCAGCACTATGCAGCAATAGACACAACACTGGAGTGATACCAGTGCTGTTCCAGCTACGAGTGCAGAGCACAGCACGGTGTGGGCTGCTGCAGGGAAAGGTGACTCTATCCCAAACAGAACCAACACACTTGTCCCTGCTTGCCAGCTTTATTCAAAGTGTTCCTGGTTGGTAGCTCTTGCTGGGGCTTCCTTTTGTACAATTGGGGTTGTTACCCAAACCTTGCCAGCTGCTCTCACAAAAGCTGTTGGCTCCTGGTGGTGTTCTCCCACCAGGCTTTCGCTAGCTAAGAACTCCCCTCCTCTCTCTCCCCCTTTGCACACCACCTCTCCACCACCACCACCACCACCAATTCACCAGTTCACTGCTGAACTGTCCAGCTCTGGAGCAGTATATCTCATTGTGTCAATGCTGACATTGGCCTCAGTTAACCCTGGGACATTCAGGAAAACAGGAATACACAACAAAGCTTCCTTAGCACTTGGATGGGGAGGAGCATTTGGCAATTCAATTATTTTTTTTAATTAAAAATGTTTTTCTCATTGATATCTTCCATTGTTTGTATTTATGGCCTAACTTATTTACTAATTCATTTTCTCATATTTTATTTTTTTCCTCAGGCCAGATGTCACATACCCAATTCAAATGACATTCTGCTTTTTATATCACACATTTATTCAGTTGCTACCAGTCTAATGATTTCACCAAAGTTTTGAAATAAATAAATAAATAAATGGTGTTTGCTTCTCAACAATTCACAAAGGAACTACCTTTCTGTGGGTGTCTGACAGTTTTGTCCCAGACTGTCATGTTACCATTAGTGCTTTTCCTGTTGATATTCTCTTTGGATTTCCTGACTCTCTGCATCACCATTTTGTTCAATAAAAAGATGACTATTTCTACAGCTGTTTACCTAACAAAGACTGTATTTCCAGGTCTGGATGTATTTTGGCATCATGCCTGCAATTAGAAGTGTTAATCTAAGTCTCAAAATCTCCCATGATAATCCCAGTGAGCAAAATTTAAGAAGATTAAGGGAATTTGATGTTTATAGGTAAACTGGAAGGGAATTTATTTGTTTCATTTCACTTGCCAGCTGGTGACAGTGAGAGGTAAATTGACTCTTATGTCTCCAGAATTGAAATTGGGTGAAAATAATGTCTGTTTTATTCTCATTAGTTCTTTCCTAAGGCCTATTTTCATTGAGTGTCTGCATTAGTGTTTTACTTGGATCAGAAGTACTCTTTCAAAGTGTTCCTCCAGTGCTCTCTCTTTATTATGCTCTGGTTCACATCAGAGAGGTGGCTCAGAGCACTCAATCTGAACTCCCTTTTGATACAACTGAACTGAAATATACTTTCCAGGAGCTCACTTAATCTGCTCCAAATGCACGTGGGAGCTCAGTCCATGGAACCAGGTGAGAGCTAGCCCAAAGGCCCACCTGAGACATGCATTCTGTGGGACATGTAGTACTGAGCACCAGCTGGTTTGTTCCCCAGATCTGCTTGCATTGATATACTGACTGGGGAACATAGTGGTAACCTCTCCTTTGCCTTCTTTGTGCTTACAAAATAAGCTTTTGGTGGTTTTTAGAAATGCAAATGAAATCACCTACTTTAGCATGAATTTTGGAAAACATCAACGCCAATCATTCTACACTAATACAAATAAAATTAAATGCAAATGTGTGTTCATAAATTTAGTGAGACTACACATTGTTCTAATATCTGTTGGAACTGGAATTTTTGAAAGATCAGGATTATAGCTGATATACGCACCTGTTATTTTTCATTTAAGTGAACAAAATTAGACAAGTTCATTTAGAGAAGAGCCATTATTACCACTTCTACACATTGCACTACACCAGTTAAGATTGTTTTACAATCATTTTTTTTTTAGAAAAACATTTCATGTTTGGAAATATGAGTAGGTTTACCATACAGCAACAAGAACCTGCTGACCTCAACTAAATGGGTATAGTCTTATGGGACTGCTTTTGATGCAGAAGCTATAAAAATATCAGACAAACTGGTTTTATATGCAGAGCAGCCCCCAACAGTCCTTATATCATAGTCTCAAAAGTACTTTTATGCACTTGTAAAACGATGAATACACTAGTAATGGGAGAGAGGCATGAAGTGTGATACAGAATATTTGGTTGGTACTCCATATTAAAGATTTAAAAAAAAAAAAAAAAAAAAAATCAAAAAATATCTCCTGTTGCTTGGATTTTTTTTTATTTTTTTTTTTTTCGGGGGGGGAGTGTAGTTGGAAACTATCAAAATGTCTGAGACAAACTTAAGTCCTCTTTGAGTTTGCTATCGTGCTAATACTGGAGTAATTGTAACTGAAACACTGTGGTTCGATTCCAACAAACAAGTACTTTCAGGTGAAACCATACAGACTCTCTTTCCTATTCTCTTATTACTTTAAGTTTGGGAAGCTAAGGTGTCTCTGGAGAGTAATTCATCCAAACCTAAGGCAAAACCTAAAGGAGGAAGAATTAATCCCTTTCTGAGGATGCCTCTCTCTCTTTTAGCTGAAAGGAGAGCATAACTTTTAATATATGCTGAATTGTTAGATGATCACAGCTGTTCAGCCTGGAGAAGAGAAGGCTCCAGGAAGACCTACCTAATAGCTACGTTCCAGTACTTAAAGGGGACCTACAAGAAAGTTGGAGAGGGACTTTTTACAAGGCCATATAGTAACAGAACAAGGGACAATGATTTTCAACGGAAAGAGGGTAGATTTAAATTAAATTAATTAAATTAAATTAAATTAAATTAAATTAAATAAGGAAGAAATTTTTCGTGATGACAGTGGTGCAGGAACTACAATGAAGATGGTGGAACATTTTGGCTGGAGAAGTTGTGGATGCCCATCCCTGGAAGTGTTCAAGGCCAGATTGGTTGGGGCTTTGAGCAACCTGGTTCAGTGGAAGGTATCTCTGCCTATGATGTGGGGGTAGAACTAGATTAATTGAAGAGTCCCTTCTAATCCAAACCATTATAAGACTATGATTCTATGACCACAATCCACTAAAAAAATTCCAGTTCTCAATGTCTACTTAAAAAGGTTTCATCACATGAAAAAAATGATCTTACAAATATTTCTGTCAGTGCTATCTTCTCTTTTCCAGTCCTAATTTTTTTATTTCTCTTTTTCATTTATTAGGGATACATTTGTATGATATCCCTACATTGACTTGAGTGGGCATTTGGTCAGATTTCTGTGCTTAGTTCAATACTGTTAACAATTAACCACTGTTTTTTTGTTCCAGCTTGGTCCTTGACATTTTTTGCTAAAATGAGACCAAACCTCATTAATTATCATTTCTTCACTGACTCTGATCTCATTAATTAATGAGATCAGAGTCAGTGAAGAAACAGGGTCTTCTGGACCACTAGCGGGACATTAGGCAGCAGTGTTTTTTACAGTACTGTAATCCTCAGTGCATCACCTGGCCTAGATTTCACTACTAATTTCCTTGCAATACTGTACATACTAGTAATAAAATGAAGAGGAAGGCAAATTGAATGTAACCACTGCTGCATTTGGCACCATTTGTCCATCTGGGCTGTTCAATACGTCCATCTGTCCGTCACTGTCCATCTGGGATGTTCAATATGAGTTAACCCAGTGCTTTTATCTATCATTTCACTGTGGATAAGAATTAATGTTTTCTGAGCTACTTCAGGTCAAATGTACATTGTCACTCATCACAGAAATGAAGGCAAAGGATCCTTAGAGGATACCCATGTGACTTTTTTTCTGGTTTTTGAAGTAGGGTTTCAGCTAACCTTATTATGTGAAATGCATATGCTTTCCCAAATTTATTTCTGAGTGCCAAATGATTTATTTCATTTTGATGGAGAGAATTAACAAGTGGTTTATTTTAAAACAATTTACCTTTTAAAAATATATATATACTTAAAGCCATTTTCAAAGTATTTCAGACCTTTTTCCTTTTACAGTATTCCACAGACTAATTCAGATCCTTTAAAGTTCAGTAGAGATACATATTGAATACTTATGCCAATGTAAAAGTAAGAATTTCTACAATGTTAGCAATATTTGTTTTTATAAAAAGTCAAATTTCCTTTTGAAACGGAGATCGAGAGTAATATTTTATTAGTAGTTCCTGTAATGGAATTTTGAATATCATTTATTTCTTTTGTTTTATTTACTTTCACAACAACAACAGCAACCCATTAGGAAAGAAGTACTCTTGGAAATCCATATGTATAGAAAACAACTCTAAGTATTACACTTTTGTTATTTTAGTTAGAGCAGTTATACTGCTCTATGATTATTCTTTAAAAAAAAAAAAAATCTAGTAATCTATTATTCTTAAATAATTTGTAAATGAGTTGTCAGCCTTTGCAATATGCAGGTTTTTTTCTTCCCTGAGTTCTTCTCCAGAACTCACCAGAAGTTTAAGCTTAACAACAGAAAAATATTTTATACCAATCTCTGCTACAGCTGAAATAATAAGTTTTGATATGCCTCAGGTGCAGAACCAGCCTGTGCCCAGCCAGAGCTGTCCAATGCTCTGAATTTCAGAAGACATATTAGCTACCATTCAGTGCTGTTCCTGCGTGGGATAAATGTATTTTGCTATCTTATATTGGAGCTAGGCAACATTTCCATCATTAAACCAAAAGGATTTAAGGGTAATCTGAACTTTATAAACTGTAATAGACCAGAAATAATGTTATGAAACCAGTTTCAGGGTATTCGCATTATCATAATTTTTCCGTCATATGGACTATCCTTGCCCTTTTATTATTTTTAAAAAGGCAGGCACATCTACATTGTTATTCTGTCAAGTATCCCACAAACCAAAGATAATTACATCCAGAATTAACAATGTGTTTTCTTTTCAGTTTGTTTCTTCTCCAGCCTTCTGGCTTCAGTTCTTCGGTCCTTGACACAGCAATTTCTAATTACAAACTTGACATAGTAGAGCAGCAATTCTGTTAGTCCTTACACTAATTACAAGCTATTTAAGATATCATCCTCGTCCTCATAAGCGAGGACTACTGCAAGTTCAGTCAATAAACTCAGCCCTGCTGTTCCAAATGCCTGACATAACACGACTACTATCACACGAATGCAGTGACCTTCCATGGTCACAACACTAACCAAATGCCACTGCTGATATTGACTTTTGTCTTAGCTCTCTCGGCCTGGCAGGACCTGTCAGTGAAACACCATGGTCAGACCTGATGCTAATTCTAAACCAAATTCAGGTATTAGCATAAAAACATAGTGCTATAATGACCTTGATTAAGCCAAGCACTAATCATGAATCTATTGTTCACCTTTGTGTATGACTTTCCGGTCATACTCTTTAGCTGCAGTTACCAGGATCTTAAGATGACATTTGTGTTCTATCTCATGCTAACTTATCCTCATACAGTCAAGCAATTTAGGTAACCACAGGTTAAATTCAGACCATTTTCCTAATGTCTGACATTAACTCTGACTCAGATGTAGCCCTGTCTTAACAAAGTTGACCAACAAATTTTCCTATGGCAAAAATCACTACTCATCTGCCTCCATAGATTTTCACTATTACTTAACCCAGTGGCAAAATAACATAACACAACATTTATTCTTCCCTCTAATGCCAAATCCTAATGTCAAAACTTCATTTAATTTAATAGTTTACTAGTTCCATCTAACCCAGACCTAGTCACAAACTATTTCTATAAGGACCAGCTCTGTATACTGTACAGAATTTATACTTAATGTTAATTCTTCTACCTCAGCTGTGCTAAACCATGACATAGCTTTAGCAAAGCAAAGCCCTCACCACTCACAGTCCCAGAACCAATTATGTTTGCTTCTGTCAGCTGAACCTGGTACTAATAATCCAGGAGTTAGTCTTGTTCTTCAGCCTCTGCTCTCCCTAGTTCTAATAATGAGTTAAAAACAAACAAACAAACAAACAAACAAAAACTCACCTTATCCTCCAGGATAAAGGCCAGCCTTTCTTCCCCTTTCAGGGACAATCCCCAAACACCCCAGGGCTAATCTAACCCTGGGGTCGTTCGTCTTATTTAGACAAGAAGCATTTGCAAGCAGAAGCATGGGATTGTTACAGGCCTGACTCCAGCCATGATGAAAAACACAGTAATTCATCCTCCTCTCAAATTCAGTGTAAGCTATTTGCCTGTGTCAGCAACAAACTTTATCGATCTTAGCAGGACCAAAAAATACAGCTGGCTCTGCTATTCTAAATCGTATGGCAGCTCCAACACTGTTAGCAGGTATCTTCTACCAGCTCCTGGCCTGAAAAAAAAAAAAAAAAAAAAAAAAAAAAAAAAAAAAAAGTTCAGCCATTTTCAGAGAAGTCAGTCATGGTACTAACTTAATGTTAACTCTTGAGCTAGTGATACATTTTGTTGTATACTGCCATGGATAGATTAAGACTAGAGTTAGGGAACAGGAGAGCAATAAGGCACTGGGAGATTTATTGAGCAGTTCAGTAAGACTGGGCAGGAGTTTTTCACAGGTGAATGTTTTAAGACACTGTTAGGGATTGACAGGTAGTGGCACTGTAATTTCATTAGGGTTAGGACTGGAAGTAACAGGATTTAAAGAACTAAGTATTTCAATATCATGGCAGCCCCAAAGAGTCAGGAGGTAACTCTTTATTTTTCTGAAGGTCAGTAATGACTTAATATTAATTCTCAAGCAAAGGTTTTAAGGCATGATAGTCTCTGAGATTGAGAAAACAGTTTCTCTGGAAGTAAGTTTGCTGCTGGACCTGAGAGATTTCAAATCTGATCTGAGGAGCAGCTGAAGGAACTGGGGTTGTTTAGTCTGGAGAAGAGGAGGCTCAGGGGAGACCTTATTGCTCTCTGCATCTACCTGAATGGAAGGTGTGGGGAGCAGGGGTCAGCCTCTTCTCGCAGATAACTAGTGATAGGACTGGAGGGAATGGACTCAAGTTGCACCGGGGAGGTTTAGGCTGGAAACTAACAGATATTTCTTCTCAGAAAGAGTAGTCAGGCATTGGAGCAGGTTGCCTAGGGAAGTAGTGGTGTCCCCATCACTGGTGATGTTTAAGGAAAGGTTGGACATGATGCTTAGGGACATGGTTTAGTGTCCCTATATGTCTCTATATTGGTGGTAGGGGGACGGTTGCACCAGGTGATTTTGGAGGTCTTTTCCAACCTTCCTGATTCTATGAAATAGATTTCTGGAATTAGGTGTTTAGAGGCAACAGGACTGAAGATTAGACCTGGAAATAATTTTAAGGCATGGGACAGCACAGGTTAGCCATACAGCTTTGTCAAAAGATTATGAAAGACTGAGAGATAAAGATTAAAATGAAGGAATTGTAGTTGTTTTAGGGACTGTCCAGGATATATGGACACTGACATTTAACCCACTGTTAGTAGCAGGGTCAGGGTTAGTATATATGTAGAACGGCATTGCATTTGAAGATCTCTTTGCTTCTGAGCACAGTATGGCCTTATATTGGTTGGTTATGAAAAGAAGAGTGATGGCTTACTAGTTGTCCTTCAGCAAATCTGTGTTTCCTTGTTTAAAGGCTAGATTTCAAATTAGAGTTAAAGTTAGTGTCAAAAGAGTCAAAGATCAGCAGTTCTGCAGAGTTAGAATAAACAGTCATCATAGCAAGATCAAAGGTATTTTGGCTAGTTTGTGACTAGTAAGTGTCCTTTGGCCATGACATTTAACTATGGCTAGGTTTGGGGTGAGAGGTCCAGCACAGAATTACAAGTAATAGAATTTCAGTTTTGTTGTTAGACCCTGTAAGACTGCCCAAGCCTAAAATAAGGAAAGAGAACCTCTTTAAATTAGCGCTGCATTGTTAAAGGGCTGTGAGGTGTTGGTTGGCATTCAGTAGTGGTCAGGTTGGAACTCAGACTGTAAGGGCAGAAAGGGTGAAAGAACCAAAGTAACCCCTGGACTAAAAGGACCAGCAGGTAGCCAGAGTTTCTGTTCTGTTCTGGTATATATGGGACACATTGTGACCTTGCCTGTTTTCATTACATGCTTACCTGTTTGCCAAAGCAGGAAGGAAGAACATTCATATATGTGAAAGACAATTACTGGTTTAAGATGTGCAGTGGTTTCCGGGCTACAATTAGGTGAGGTTTATATTTTTGGAGGGTTTGTGTTAAATGTTATGTTAAATACTGCAGTTAGGTTCATAGTTTGAATACAGACAAAAGAAGAATAATTGATAAACTTTATTATGCAAGGCTGGAGAGAAGTCCCTGGCTGAGAGGAATCACAGAATCGCAGAATCACAGAATTGTAGGGGTTGAAAGGGACCTCGAAAGATCATTGGGTCCAACCCCCCTGCCAAAGCAGGTTCCTCAGAGCAGGCTGCTCAGGCAGGCATCCAGACGGGCCTTGAATATCTCCTGGGAAGGAGACTCCACAGCCTCTCTAGGCAGCTTGTTCCAGTGCTCCATCACCCTCATCATGAAGAAGTTCTTTCACATGTTGGTGCAGAACTTCCTGTCTTCCTATCTTGCAGCCATTGCCCCTTGTCCTATCCCCACAAACCACTGAGAAGTTAGCTACATCCTTCTGTCTCCTACCCCTCAGATATTTATACACATTGATAAGATCCCCTCTCTGTCTTCTCTAGGCTGAACAGACCCAGGTCTCTCAGCCTTTCTTCGTAGTAAAGATGCTCCAGGCCCCGTATCATCTTTGCGGCCCTCCGCTGCCCTCTTTCCAGGAGATCCCTGTCTTTTTTGTACCAGGGAGCCCAGAACTGGACACAGTACTTCTGGTGAGGCCTGACCAGGGCAGAGTAGAGGGGGAGGATCACCTCCCTTGACCTGCTGGCCACGCTCCTTTTAATGCACGCCAGGATCCCATTAGCCCTCTTGGCCACGAGGGCACAGTGCTGGCTCATGGTCGACCTGTCATCTGCCAGGACCCCCAGGTCCTTCTTCTCAGAGCTCCTCTCCAGCAGGTTGTCCCCCAGTCTGTACTGATACTTCCAGTTGTTCCTTCCCAGGTGCAGGACTCTACACTTGCTCTTATTAAATCTCATTTGGTTTCTTTGCGCCCATCTCTCCAGCCGGTCCAGGTCTTGCTGAATGGCAGCACAGCCTTCTGGAGTGTCAGCCACTCCTCCCAGCTTTGTGTCATCGGCATACTTGCTGAGGGCAGACACTATTCCCTCATCGAGGTCGTCAATGAAGATGTTGAACAAGACCAGACCCAGCACCGACCCCTGGGGAACACTGCTAGTCACAGGCCTGCAGCTGGACTCTGCGCCACCAATCACCACCCTCTGAGCTCGGCCAGTCAGCCACTTCTCAACCCACCTTGCCATCCACTCATCTATCCCACACTTTCTCAGCTTTGCTAGTAGGATGTCATGGGAGACAGGATCGAAAGCCTTGCTAAAGTCAAGGTAGATGACATCCACCGCTCTCCCCCCATCTACCCAGCTGGTGATGCCATCATAGAAGGCAATGAGGTTGGTCAAGTACGACTTCCCCTTGGTGAATCCACGGTGACTACTCCTCATAACTTTCTTTTCTTCCCATTGCTTGGAGATGGCATCCAGAACAAGCTGCTCCAACACCTTTCCAGGGACAGAGGTGAGACTGACTGGCCTGTAGTTCCCCAGATCCTCCTTCCTGCCCTTCTTGAAGACTGGAGTGACATTGGCTATCCTCCAGTCTTCAGACACCTCACCTATTCTCCGGGACCTTTCAAAAATGATAGAGAGAGGTTCAGTGATCACATCTGCCAGCTCCCTTAGCACATGCGGATGCATTCCATCAGGACCCATGGATTTATGTGCATTGAGCCCACTCAGATGCTCCCGAACCACTCTCACGTCCACCAGGGGGGAGCCCTCCATTTCCTGGACCCTTTGTCCTATTGCCAGGGGCGAGGAGTCCCGGGGGAGTGTCCTTGAAGCAAAGACTGAAGCAAAGAAAACATTCAGTATCTCTGCCTTCTCGGCGTCTTCCGTGACCAGGACACCCCCCTCATTCAGCAAGGGACCCACATTATCCCTAGTCTTCCTTTTGCTGTTTACATACTTGAAAAAAACCTTCTTATTATCCTTTATCTCTTTAGCAAGCCTCATCTCTATGTGGGCTTTAGCCTTCCTCGTTTCATCCCTGCAGTCCCTGACAACACATATATACTCCTCCCCAGAGGACAGGCCCTTTTTTGTTCCAGAGCAGTACTTACACCAAGCCAAGGACTTTTCAGCTTCTTGCTCTGTCCTGCCAGCGGGCAGGCTGAGGGTGCAGCAGGATCTGGGAGGGGACAGAACCAGGACAGCTGACCCAAACTGGCCAAAGGAGTATTCCATACCATTGACGTTATGCTAAACAATATATAGGGGTGGCTAGCCAGGGTGGGGGGGCTGGCTGCTCGGGGATAGGCTGGCCATAGGTCAGCGGGTGGTGAGCAATTACATTGTGCATCACTT
The DNA here is from genome assembly GCA_011076525.1 of Nettapus auritus. Classification (NCBI taxonomy): domain Eukaryota; kingdom Metazoa; phylum Chordata; class Aves; order Anseriformes; family Anatidae; genus Nettapus; species Nettapus auritus. The sequence continues at coordinate 120,345,596 of CM021765.1, read as the reverse complement.
GTTTCCATACACATTAGTAGTAGTAGTACTATTATTATTGTTGTTGTTGTTATTTTCCTGTCTTAATAAACTGTCTTTATCTCAACTCACAGGCTTCACTTTCCCATTTCTCTCCCCCATCCCGGGGGGGAGGGAGGGGGGGGGGGTTAAGCGAATGGCTTTGTGGTGTTTAGCTGCCGGCTGGGTTAAACCACAAAAATACTGCATTGCTATTCTGAGGGTAATAGTGGTAATCACTTCACTGTAAGTGTGGCTGTGTTTCTCTCTATGTGTATGTGTAAATATATACATATATATATACATGCACATATGTCTGCATACACATAGTTCAGTCTTGAGTTAGGAGTGGAATCATGTTAGGTTTCGAGAACAGTTTCAAAATGAAGGAGACAAATAACTGCGTATTTGTAATTCCTTAAATTCCTAAAGAAAAGAAAAAAAATATATTTTTTAGATGGGCTATGTTATTAATTATGGAACTAGGACTCAAGCCAGAAGCCTTCACAAAACTTGGACTTGTTGCTGTGTTCTGAAAGGTCTGTATATCTCTGAGACAAAAAGAGACATATGCTTTAGAAGCCAAAGAGAGGTCACCTGGCTCTGAAGTTAACTTCTCAAGTCTGCAGTGGCCAACCAGAAACATATATGCAACTGAAGATACAGTAAAACATAATGCCACGTTTAACTGTAGCCAGAGACTTTTGTTCACTGCAGAACAGCACAATTCAACAAACCAGCAAGTGCAAGTGGCAGCTTCCATCCTACACTGAATGTTGCGTATGCTCCTGAAACTGTTTTCTTTCCTTAATGACACAGCCACAGAATTGTAGGGGTTGGAAGGGACCTCAAGAAATCATCAGGTCCAACCTCCCTGCCAAAGCAGATTCCCTAGAGCAAATTGCACAAAGTTAACACAAATTAACACAGATCAAATGCAAACTTTGCATTTGACCTTAGCTTAAAACTGTGACAGCCTATAAAACTGTAGACACTGCAGCTCCGGAGGACACTTACCTTGAACAGTATATTAATGGATCCCCATGTCAGTGTCTGAGCCCTGCAGTGTGTTTCCCTTAGCACCAGCTCACAGGAGAGAAGGGAGCAGAATACAAAGCCCTTGCGACAGAGGCAACCTTATCTAAAAACATTGTGGAAACTGCATCAAATCTTATTTCTGTTCAGTCTACATAAGTCAACCAAGAGGAAAAGGATAGAAAGATTTCAATTTGTACAGTAGTACATTAATTGCCTTCTTTGTTTTTCCCCTGTTTAACATATATTAGATGAATATATTCAGAAAAGAGGAGTGTTTAGGTTAATTATTTCACTAACTCATCAGTTTTTGCTCTCCAAGATATAAAATATGAAGCAGAGTAAAAGATGAGCTTGAAAATAATTAGTTCAGGAATTTTTTTTAAAAAATAATAATAATAAATTCTTTTTTTTTTTTTTTTCCTTACAAAAAATTGGATCAGATAGAAACAAATAATTAGTTCATTCGTTACATTGTTCGTTCTTGTTAACATACAAAAACAATTATGAAGCATGAAGACATTTTTAGGATAGTCATTACATTGATTTCATTTTTCTTGTTCTTTGTATTTAAAAAGAGCATGACGTATAAGTTGCTAGAAAAATCAGTTTAAGTGAATTCCGTTCTGGTAAATGAGGTCAGACTAATGGTCTTCATGATTGAAGTTTTCTGAAGTAGTGCCAGTTGGCAAATCGGACCTATTATCTCCCCTACATAAAAAAAAAAAAAAAAAAAAAAAAAAAAAAAAAAAGACTTTTTTTCTTTTAATGTAAATTCAGATCCTTCATTTACTTTCACTTATTTGGAAATGTCACCATGACTTTCTATAAGAATTCAAATACCTTTTTACTTCCTTGTTCTGTCAGTTCAGTCCAGTGCTCTGGCTCAGCAGCAGCTGCCCCACTACAATGTGGGGCATGAGGGAAATATCATTCAGGGAAGGAAATGGTCCAAAACATACGTCCTATAAGTCTACCCTGAACATTGAAGAATTTTTGTCTTTTATTTTTAGGTACACTTTGCTTTTCAGAAAAGCAGACAAAAGCTTTCTGTGAATTGTTCTGTGTTCTTATAGCTCTCATAAGTGGGCTTCCATGAGTGGGCTAAATCCCAGAGGAAACATACAAGAACAGAAGTGTTTTCCAGAGTACCTGGAATTTGAGTGACAGACACTGGTAAATGGGACTTTGCTGACAAATTTTCATTTAGTCTTGGTGCATTAACTATTTCAGTGTTGTAGGCTTGTAATCTTCTGAGGAAAAATATTCTCAGAGCTGCTGATCTGACCTAGAGTTTGTTTCATTCATGTCCCAAAATAGTGTATCATTTAGTTATGGAAAAAAATAATAATAATAATACAGCCATAAGAATGTAACATTGTTTTTCTTAAACACAGATGATACCAATTTTCTTCTTATTAACATAATTATTTAAATAACAATAAAAATAAATAAAAATAAAAATAAATAAAAATAAAAATATGGTTCATTTAATCTGATGAAATACATTTAATAAGGAAGAATCTCTCCAAATAGGAAGCATAATTGTTTAATCTCAAAGCTGGAGTTAAAAATATATTAGTGTAAGTGAAATTGAAACAAAAATATCAGAAATTGATTACAGAAATTGAATGGTAAAAGCGTTTGAAGTGAATTAGTATTATTGACTGAAACTTCCTGAGGGAAACTATCTTGCAGTCCAATAAATGTATTTGTGTAAAAAAAAAAAAAAAAAATCCCCATTTCAGACTAAAAACCCAATTCCATTAAAGTCAGTGAATAAACTTCTGTAGGTGATAAAGAGCAAAGACCACTATTATTATTTGATTAAGACACACACATAACCACAGGCAGGCAGAGGATCCCTGCTTGTGCAAACAGTGACATGGTGATGTGATTGCCTAAACTCAACATTCCTCTACCCATCTCTTGGAGGTCTTTTCCAACCTTAATGATTCTATGATCTTCACCTCTCTACCCACCTCAAAAGGTAGGCAGCTCCGTGTATTAGGCTGGACCCACATAAACCCAAAACCACAAACCAGCTTCAAGATGAAGAACCGCAGTCGTCATCCCAGGTGCACACTTTTTAGAATCTCTTTTAGCAGCCTTGGACAGATGCTAGTTCCTTGGCTCTTTGTGGCACGAGAGCCTCAGGATATAACCAAGTAATTCAGTGCTATGCTTCCTAAAATATCAACAACCTAAATTCCTTGTGGGAACTCTTTCTTGTTTGTTCATTTGTTTTGTTTATGTGTTAAGTGTCTATTAAGAACTGAAATTAAGAAATTATTTGGTTTAGTATTTTGGACATAAAATTTCATTCTTTTAGGAGAATAAATATTTACAGTACTGTAAATTGTATTTTCTGTCATAATTTTGGAACTGTTAAACAAAGCTCATTACCTTTACCGTTTGGCTTGTAACTGTGAAGCGTTAATCAGAAAGGCAGTACAACTCTGGAAGCCTTTTTGTCACGTATAAGCAATATATCATTAAATGTAGACTCTAATTCTATTTAAGCAAAAGACATTTTGATAGCGGTTCCCACATATAGTTTGAAAAGGGTCCATCCTCCTCGTTAGTACTTTATGGCATAAGAAAGCTTTTCATGGATACATTTATCAGCTGAATTTCTGCATTCTACTGTGGAAAAGAACGGGCTTATAACAAAATATTTCTGATCTCAGGGTTAGCTCCTCCTTCTACATTTATCATCAGAAACACATTTTTCCTTTATAAATGTAAAATAAATATTTTTTGTTGATACATAACATCAACTGACTATACAGATTAATAGGATTGAACAAATGCTATCAAGAAATGGACATAAATTGGATAGTTTAATTAGCTGACCCAGTTAATCTAGAACAAACTAGAAAAATAAAGATACAATGAAAAAAAAACTTGTGACTATCTGTCCCCTGATTTGATACTTCTGTAACATATATTCGGAGGGAGAACAGAAGTCATGAAACGTTGATAACAAACCTTAATTGGCTTTAAGTATAGAGAACAGACATGACATTGGCCTGCGGCTACATGATCAACAGGGTTATTTGCAGACAAGTAATGGGGACAATCTAGTTCAGAAGTAATAAAGAGATCTTTAGCTCCTGGAAGGGAACAGAACCGCTGTGCCTGTCTCACCAAGACAGCTAAGCTTTCTGTGCCATCCCCTTTCCCTGGGGTGGGTCTAAACCTGTGACATCAAAGTAGTTACATAACTTACTAATATGAATAAAAGTATGTATACATGTATGAACATTCACTGCTTTTATTTCTTTCAAACTCCTTGCTCTCTGAGTTCTCGAGGTCATCTTCTGAATTACTTAAATGGGGCACAAAAATTAACAAAAAGAAGAAGAAAAGAAGAAGAAAAGTAGTAGTAGTGGTAGAAGAAGAAGAAGAAGAAGAAGAAGAAGAAGAAGAAGAAGAAGAAGAAGGAGAAGAAGAAGAAGAAGAAAGCAGCTGGTTCTCTAGCTTTATGAAATTTTAGACAAAAAGAGATATCAATTACATTTTCCTGAACAGTAAAACGTTTTCTCAAGACCTATTTTTCCAGAGTAAAGGAAAAGTGATAGAAAAATCCATCAGAAACATCAAGAAAGAGGAAACAAACAAGCAAACAGACAAGTAAACACAAATTAATGACTTAGAAAGTCATGGAGAAAATGAAAGTCCTGGGTTTCTTCTAGTGTTTCTGCCAGCATCTGCACAGGTGGAAGCCTCTCAATATGTCCAAAATTGATCAGTTCATGAAATCTTTAATGTAAACAAAAAATTCACAGTGTTTTCCAAAGTGTTACACAATGGCTTTTGAAACTATGACATAAAAATAGGTCATTAATGTTTCTTCAGAAAATAAAAATCAACTTCTTCAGAAAATAAAAATCAAAAATAGTGGGATCTGTTTTATTTAATACCTACTTCCTGAGTTTTGAATGAATAGAAGTAAATTAAAATGACTTTGTTCATTTTAGTTTTTAAAAAAATAAAAATAAAAATAAAAGACAAAAGAAGAATTATTTTCCATGCATACATTATGTGCTTCAAGGAAAATTCTAATGTGTGTCTAACTCCAATGTTTTACAAATGTAAAGAATTAAAAAATATGTAGATGAGATCTGTTGCTTAGATCAATCATTGGTGTTTTCCTAGCACTAATAGCATTTTCATTTCTGTCATCTTGCTTTAATTTACAGAACAAAAACAAACAAACAAAAAAAAAAGTAATTAGGGGAAGAGAAACATATATATATATAAATATATTAAGAATTGAATTCTTTATTTATGAAGGACTGTAATGGTCAAGCCTGATTAATGTGCTTGTGAAACAAATACTATATGACAGATATATATATGAGGCAAATACAATGATAGAGGTATATAAAATAGCAGATATTGGAAAATAACATTACATGAAACAAAGTAAGTGGTGATAAAAATGGCAAGTTATTAAGTAAAAATTAAATACTGTGTTTAGAGTTTCTTTCTTTCTAGCATAAAATGCAATCATTAGGACAGAAAGTTAAAAAAAATGGGGTACAAGAAATTTTGAGCTTTATGTGGATAATAACAACATCCATACTGTGTCAGTGGGGTAAAAGTACCAAGTGTTAAACTCTCATCTTTCATGACATACACTAAAGAGGAAAATCATGCACAGTAATTTCTGTTGCTAAGGAGAGTTAAGCCAACTGAATCCCAGAACTGAAAATAGTCCAGGTCTGCAAAAAAAAACATTACTTCAGGAGAGAAGAGGCTTAGTAAGGTGACCCAGTTCATGTAAAGGGCAACCACCTGGGGAGTGGTGAAAGAGGACTGCTTTGTATTCCATCTGGACACCTGAGCAGCTTCTGGACATTCCGTGTGGTACTGGAATACACTTTTCAACTCCCTTTCACAAAATAAATAAATAAATAAATAAATAAAAAAATAAATATAAAAAAAAAAAAAAAAAAAAAAAAAAAAAGTCTTTTTGGAGCACTCCTTGGTGAGCTCCTAATATAAACAGGAGCATGAGGAGTGTAGGTAATTGGGAGCTTCACTTCAGAAGTGATCTCCTGATCTCAGCTGAAATTCTGATGTACATTTAACTAGGAATATAAGGAGCTTCATTCAAATGTTGTTGACCCTTACTAATACCATAAAATCCTGGGAGACATTTTAAGCCTGAAAGTTCCAGCTTCTTCTCCCTGATATAGGAAATCGCTTCTGGCTGGAAATTTCCTTCCTGTTATTCTTCTTTCTTGCTTGTATGATCTGAATTTATCCCTGAAAACTACAAAAGGCATTATGTGCTCAAATGTATTATGTGCATAGCAAGATTCTGCTATGATGCACAGAAAAAGAAAGGACTCAATGTAAGGGCCAGAACTGCCAGTAAGCACTCATTGTTTTGCTTCAGCAGGCAAAAAAGAGCAAAGCAAGCAGTATATTCTGTTATTTCTGACCCTCACCAAAATTATTATTGACCACACTGAAGCATATATGAGTTATCTTAAAAGGAAGAATTTGGATTTCCCACTAAGGATAAAGCACCCAATCTGATGTTTTTACAGGAATTAATAAATCTCAGAGCAGTTTCCTGATAGACTTAATGAATAGCTGTCAGCACAACTGGCACTAATTGGCATGCTTTTGGGTACTCTGGAGGGGAAAGCTCCAAGTGGATAATAATCTCACACTTCTTTGATTTATAAATCTTCAGAGTCAGACTGACATTTCATTTCTAAGGCAGTACATTGACATTTGTACTTTTATTTCTGTGCTGTTCCTTATGCTGTGCACATTCAGAGATCATAATGGCTCCAAGACATCAATTGGGCATTTTCATGAACACCCTATGGAAAGATTTTAACAAAGATGATTTTGTGGTCAGGATGGAAAAGGAAAGTGCTTAAAGTTAAATAATAATAACAATAATCTGAATTACATGTGACACTTACAACCTGGACATTATCAATTATCTGACTATTGTGCTACTTCAAATAAACCTTGACATCATGAATTCTGCCCTGAAAAAATCAGGTCTCATGAGATCCCTGTCTTGTAAATCTTTACCATGGTCAGGAATGCTTTGAGAGTGAGATTTAAGTGCAAGCTTCTTGTATGACATTTTTCATAGGGGTTATTTATGTTAAGGCCTCTGCCCAAATTTCCTGTGTTTGCATATGCCTTTTGAACATTAGCATCATTATTCTGCCCGAAACAGGTAACTATAGTGGGAATACATAAACTGTAGATGAGACATTAGATCATTCTGTGTAACTTTATTACTTTGCTTAGGTTAAAATGTTAATGACAATGTTCTTGAATTTGAAAGAAAGTGACCCAAATGAACACTTAGACCCTGTTCACAGAGTCAATGCCAAAGGTCTCAGTATCCTCAGACCTTCTCTTGGCTAGGCCAGCAAGAGTTTCCAAGTAGCAGAAAGTGATTCATTTTTAGTATTATAATGGGCTCATTTGGTCATATGGATTTTGGCCAAAGTCTGAAAGTAACAAATTACAGAATATATATAGTTTTATCTGGAACAGTAGAGTTATCTATACATTACTATATGCTTTATGTTTATCATCTGACTATTGGGACAAAATGCAATCTTTGAAAATATGTAAACTTGCAAAGAAATCAAACCGTCCTATCACAATTTATCCCTTTAAAGAAGAAAAGTTAAATGCAAGTGAAATATGCAAATATAATTTAATCAAAAAAAAAAAAAATGAAATGCAATTATCTTCTTAAACAAGGGTTTTATGGTGGCTGGATTAATCAGTTGTCATTAACACCTGTTAATATGCCTTACGGAGTTTTCTCACCTAAGAGAAAAGTTACAGAAGGCTGGTGAAACCAAATGTTAAAAGAATAGCATTGTATTTCACATGGCAGAAGTCAGACAGGATTAAAAAGCACTAGAAATCATCATATGAATGAGGGTGTGTGAATTCATGTATTTATTACTTGTAGGAAGTCCAGGTGGAGTCTAAAAGTATACTTTAAAAGATATATTAACACACACACACATATATATATATAAAATATAGAAAAGAAGAAAAAAAAAAAAAACTTGTAAAGGGGATGAAAGAGCTGGTCAATGTTCTCTGGTGTTGCTCATCTGCAAAGGCATCCTACCAGTGGCTTCCTATCAATTACCTGCAATTCTGTACAATTCTGCGCATCAGATTAGATGAAGTAATACCTGAAGATGCTCTGGAGAATCAAATCCACTGTGCTTTGCTCCCTTGTATAAATAACAGTGGCCTTGTTTCAGAAATAGCTATTTATTGTCATGGAGCCCCAGCCCAGAGGACAGGCAAAGGTGGCATCTTCCTCCTCTGTCTCCAGCCTGCCCTGGGTACCACCTGGGTTTGCCCCACTACTTTTTTAGCAGCCATGGAAAGTACACCCTTTTTCAAAGACAGGGTGCTTTCAGGAGATTAAAGTTGGTGAAATTCAGGGTTCTTCTATAGACAAATTTTCACTGGGTCATGTTTCATTTTCACTCCTACATAATGCATGAAATGGCACACAGGAAAGCAAGATATAATGAAAGCAGAAGCTATAAATAAACATGAAAACTTACCCACATATTTTCTTAAAGAAAATCAGGTAATGGAATCAGCCTCTCTGACAGAAAATGGATTCTTGTCTTTTCAAGCACTAGTCATGAATATTTTCACAATACTCTTAATGCTTTAGTACCTACAGATACTATGTTTGGAGTACTAAAGAGATATTCTTGCCCAGAGAAATTTAGAGGGGGAAAAAAAAAAAAAAAAAAAAAAAAAAAAAAAAATCAGTTCTCTGAATGCTACTACCAACTGCAACATTATCTGATGAAAAACAAATGGCTTAAAGATTTCAATTAACTTTTAAATTTTATCCAGTTCCAAGTGGATCAGGCCCTATCAATTCATCAGTTAATTCTTGCATTCTGCTTGAATGAAGCAATGAAGTCAAACATGTTTTTAGTCATAATGAACATTGAATTAGGTTCCCTATTCAGTTTACATGTTTTGGCAGCATACATTGATACTTGGATTTAAATATTTCTACAAACATTCTTAACTGTTCCACTTAATTTATGACATGTATATATACACATCTAACAAAAAATATTCTGCCTCATGATTTTAGAGAAGTTTGGCCTGATGATGACTCTTTAATTGCAGCAGCAGTAAAATCCTAAGTCATTAAGGTTTATTTGAGCTGAGCAGATCCTGACTTATGTAGAATAATGGATCATTAATGAAAAGTTTCCTAGGAGAGAAGCTGTCTGCATAAGCATAATGATTCAGATTAGCTTTTCAAAAGAACTTGGAATAGTCAGTCACCTCTGATCTTGTTTAGATCCTAAAATGAGGATTGTCTATATGCAAGCTAAATCCATGGCAAAATAAATTGAATAAAATGGATTATTTTCTGTGTGAGGTCATTTGATAGATTTAGTTCTAAATGCTCTCTCTCAGGAATTGTAGGAGATCCTGAAAGATAGAGAACAGACGAGCAGGAAGATGTGAATAATTTTGGCTTGTTAAACCCATCAGCAGCTGACAGCCTCTGAGACAAAGTTAGGAGAGGAACAATGAGGCAAGAGAGGTAGTTGTTAATGTTTTAAAGAGGCTGCAGTTTGATTCAACTCCAGTTAAAATGCCAAAAACAGCAATTATGTTACACAAAATTCCAGCGCTGCTCTCCCAGGGTTGTTGGGCACTCAAAGAAGGAACATTTGTTTTTAGCAATTTTCTTTTGTGTAGTCAAAAAACAGGTTAGATGAAGTTTTTGAGCAGTTATGCATGTGTATATGTGACCTAGGTTGCTCTTCTAGTTCCCTGTTGTTGGTTTTGTTTTGTTTTGTTTTGTTTTGTTTTCTTTTGTTTTAAGTCACTTTCTCATGTACACTGGAAAGTATTTTACATTTACTTTAGAAGACTTTTTTTTTTACCAAATTATTTCGTAAATGGTTTGATGTGCCTGATTATTTTTTTGTGAAATCATAAATTTTTTTGTTGTTCTTTCATTGTGCTTTACATCTGGTGATTGAACAAGTCTGAAATGTTGAAAACTAGCTTCTGTTTTACCACCTAGCAGCTGTGTAATTAAAAAGTCCAAATATATACAGCCTCTAACATGCACTGAACATGGGGTGGGGGTTGGAGCGGGGAGGATTTTTATGTAAATGTTCTGTTAACATAGCTGCTTACAGACATTTGGTCTGAAAGTGCTATACTGAAAATTTTAGTAGATTCAAGAGTTCAGGATTGATCTTAAATTTTATTTCATTACTATATTCTCTAGAAATTCTGGATATTTAAATTCAGAGGGTGATTTTGCACTGGGACAGACTCCCCAGGGCAGTGGTCATGGCACCAAGCTTGACAGAGTTCAAGAAATCTTTGGGAAACACCTTCAGACATGTGGTATGATTTTTGGGCGGCCCTGTGCTGACCCATGAGTTGGATTCCATGACATTTGTGGGACTTACGGGAACTTATAAAAAAGACGGAGAGTGATTCTTTGCTCAAACAGATAACCACAGGACAAAGGGGAATGCTTATAAACTAAAAGAGGGGATATTTGGGTTAGAGATTAGGAGGAAATTCTTCACTCAGAGAGTGGTGATGCACTGGAACAGGTTACCAAGAGAGGCTGTGGATGCCCCATCCCTAGAGGAGTTCAAGCCAGGTATTAGAAGAGGACTTGAGAAACCTGATCTAGTGGGTGGCCTCCCTGTCTGTCAGGGCATTTGGAACTGGATGATCTTTGAGGTCACTTTCAACCCAAAGCATTCTATGATTCTATGATTGTGGGTACCTACCAATTCAGGATATTCTGTGATCCTACAGTTCCATGATTCTGGCAGTTTCTGAGTTGGTGTTAAAATGAAATGCTAATAGCATAATACAAACTACTTGCATTTAAAATTAAGATTTTTTTTTTTTTTTTTTTTTTTTTTTTTGCTTTAAAAACAAAACAAAAATATCGTTATTTGAAGGGGAAAATATACATCTAGCAATAAAAATTGGGTTTATACTTTTTATTTTAAAGTAAGCATAATTTTCCACACATAAGAATAATCTGTTCCTAACCATCACAGAACACGTAAGGTATCTCCTGAACCTCAAAGCAGTGCCTATCTTGCACTTTTCTTTTGATTCAGCTATACATTTCCATAGTTCTGTGCTTACTCACTATTTCATCAACATTACTGATCACTTGTTTGTTAGTTATTTTAAGACACCTCCACATTTTCATTCCAATATCATTCTTCTCATCACCATGGGAACCACTGCCTTTTCATTCTTTAACAATATTATGTTTTAGAAAAGCTCTCATCCTTGTAATGGATTAGAACAGCTTTGCTCTGTATGGTTAACTTACAGACAACATTACTACTTGTGGTGATTTTTCCTCACTGTTGGTAATGTCTACACTGCAATCAAAGGCACCGTCACACCTCCTAGAAGTACAGTCACAGCAGCCAATTGAATGCTCAATACGGCTTTAGCACTGGGCAAAGGTGAGGCTGCAGCAACAGCAAAGGGTGTTGCAGGGCTTACAAAAAACACCCAGTAAATCTTAGCAGCTGGAGCAGCTGTTATTGCCACCCAAACTTGCAAGTTTTAGAGCTACTTTGGGTGTGCCTATGCAATAAGCAGCTACTCTAGTTTCTCTACTGCAGATGTTATTTTGACAGCTTTTTTTTTTTTTTTTTTTTTTTTTTTTTTTTTTTTTT
>CM021765.1:120317855-120333722 GCA_011076525.1 Nettapus auritus | reverse complement strand
TTTTTTTTTTTTTTTTTTTTTTTTTTTTTTTTTTGATAAATACTAGGGAAATATTAGTTTGCATTGGTAAATACTAAGGAAACAAGGGAAGGAGGAGAGCAGAAGCATCTAAATATTAAAAATAAAAGGAATGTTTGAAGGGAGACAAATACTATTTTCAACACTGAACAGAAATTTTAAATTGCCGTGAAGGAGAAATAAAAGAAAGACAAATGTATTCCCAGAACAAATTGTTCAGAACAAAATATTAAACCTCATTTTGGTGAAAATCTGAAGTTCTAGTAGAATGTTTTTCTGTTTAACAAGGAGTTTCCTTTCCTTTATAAGTCTAGAACTTTTTATGTAAAACTGAACTTCAGAAAAATTTCAGTTGTTTAGCCCAGGTCCATGCATTCATTAAATTAGGGAGACTGCTGAGCTGTGCATGTGCTTTCTGCTCTGCAGCCTGAGCTCCCCAGCAGGCTGGGTTTCCCTCTCCTTCACACATGGTGGTCATAGGACCCCAGGGCTGGCAACAACTTGGAGGACATTGCTGTAACAAAACTACAGTGGATTTTGGAAAAGATAGATTAATACTTCACTGCCCCCTTGAAGGACACATTGTCTTTCAAGTACATGAGCTACAGCTTTCAGAAGACATTGTGATATCATCCCACGGCAAAATGCACTTCTTTGTGGATTTGTTCAGTGTATTTTTCTGTTTGTTTTTACCAAAGCTGTGTGATTTCTGTGACACACAGCTTTTACCAAAGCTGTGTGGGTGAAGGAGATGGAGGGGGAAATAACTATCTCCTGATCAGCACAATTTGTCACTGGTTTCTGGTGACCCCGGCTTTCTCTTTAACCTGGTGGCACATGGAGCTCCTATTTCTGTGCTTGGGCAACAAAGGCAACAAGGAGTTTTTCTCCAAATCTCAGGTGGCTGAAATGTTCCTCCAGGCAATTGTTTTATATGTTTGTGCAGGCATACAGTGAATTACAGACTTGGCTTCCAAACAACCCCCCTAGGCACTACAATAATGTAAACAATAGCAGTTTATCACACATCGGTTATGTACAACCAACCCTCAGCAGTAATTGTATTTCCCACAAATCTTCCCGTGTCAAAGTGTTTCAGTTTCTTTTATCCATGGAGCTAAGTCTTAGACAATATGATGATTTTGCTTAATCTCTCTTCTTCAGTTTTCCGTGGTGTTTTTGTGCCCTTCCCATTCCATCAGACACACTTCTAGTTCTGTAACTTTAGAAATAGTGACCCAAGGCAGACAGACATTTAGGTGGGATATTTCCAACTTTTTTTTTTTTTTTTTTTTTTTTAATAGACCAACAGTTTGTGGACTTAATGCCCATGTCAAAATAAAATCCCCAGACCCCATTTCATGTTTCAGAGAATCTTTGCTGCACCAAGTAGAGTCTAGTCAGTTCAGGATTTACTGACACAAATCAAAATTACTTTCTTCTCTTGATTCTTTTTTTGTGTCTCAATGCCTGCACATTCAGAGCAGTTGGAATCTATGATTCATCAGCTATTACTCATGAGTTTCTGAATAAGTACATTACAGGAAGTTTTTAAGGAAAGTAAGGTGTCATGATATGAAAGATAAACTACTGTCAGGAATTATGAAGATCTAGGAAAAAAAAAAAAAAAAAAAAAAAATGCCTGGCAAGATTCAGCAGGGCAAGAAGATAAAGTTGGGTATTTTCTATTACACATTATATTTCTACACATGTAGTAATATGGGTGAGTCAGAGAGGGGACCAGACACGGAGGCAGCATGAGTTCCAGGTGGGGCACTGCTCTCAAGGATAGGGATGCTCCTAAGCTGCTTTGCTACATCTTGTACAGAGCATAGAGGCAGTGTAGTTCAGTACTGATAACTGGAAAGCAATAATTGGATAGGTGCCAATACATTTGGTGGAGTCTAAGTAGGCTAAACTCTTAGCTTGAATGTAAAGGACCATTTACATCTCAGTCCAGCTGTGAATGTGGTGGTAAAAATGTGCATCCACATGTAAATCTGAAAGCGTAGAAATCCTAAAACTACAAAATCTTCCTGTAAAATTGTACAGCAACATATTAAATACCATATTTGGTTGTCCAAACTAATTACAACATTATAGAAATTAAGATAGTTCAGTGAAAAACAATAAGCATTATTGTAAACACACAAAAAAGTCATAAAGAGATTAAAAATTAAGACGGTTTACTGCATAAAAATGAACTGCACAAGGTAAAAATACATATGGTTAGTAAATAAATAATTTGGGGGTCTTTTCTTCATTCCAGCTTACAGGATTGCATAGTGTTAGATTTTAAACTGATGAAAGAAAATGTTTATTTTAGACAATTTGCAATTAATCTGTAAAATTTGTGTGGTGATTTAAGTGGTACAGACCGATCATTGTTTTTCCATTAACTATTTCTGTGAGAGAAAATAACATTTCAAACCTGAAAATTTTACTAATTGTAGTAAACTTCCCTTTATAACACAAAGATATTTCTTTAAAAGAAATAAAGCAATTGAAAAATAAAGTTTCAACACTATTTAATTCAGACTTTTAAAAGTCATTGTTCCCTGATTTTTAATATTTTTATTTATTTCCCCATTCATTTATTTTCCTTTTATTTTGAAAAGATGAAGAATTGAAAGAATTGGAGTACAAAGTTTTAAGACATAAGAAAAAAAAAAAAAAAATAAAAAAAAAAAAAAAAAAATTCTTTTGGCTAAGTGGGCTAAGTGGTTTAATCCAAAATGATCCACCAGGCATTTTAGAAAACCAAGATTTTTTAATACAAGTTTACATGTATTTTGGAAAGTATTACTAGAAAATATTTAACATATTTTTGGTGACCCAGAGGAATCCCACTGCTAAAGGATCATTATGTGACAATATTCTTGCAGTAGAATTTATATCATAACTCTTTTGGATTATGAAAAAAAAAAAAAAAAAAATCCCATGAGTAGATCACTCAGGTTTTGTGAGACTGATACAAAGTAGCTCTGCCAGTTCATCATCATACAAGCTTACTGTGAGACCTGCAAGTGCTCGCAGAACTGTAACGTATTTTTCCCTTCAAGTGGACTGTGTCACACTTTATATGATGAATTACAGTATCTGATGCTTCACAGTTTCCCTTCCTTCCATCTGACTGCATTGGACTTTAGGAAATTCTGAAAATGTAGATTAATATTCTTCATGACTGAAAGTTTTCAAAGCACAACAGAATATGAAAAAAACATTATGCTGAGCATACTAAAACAGAGTCTGATCTGTAGCCTATAGCATCAGTGAGACCAGGGCTAAAGTACATACTATATTTACCAGTCTACTTCCTTTTCCCAGCTATCAGTTCACCCCCATAAAATATCTGTCTGTACGCATGCATTGTTACAGAATATGCAAGACTACCCACTCATGCCAGCGCTGCGCTGAGCTGTGACTCAGTCCGGCTGGTATGGAGGAGGCTCCCCAGATGGTGACACTGACATAGGAAAGTCAGAGGGCTGATGCTCATGGGGGCACTGAAACAAGCCCAGGTTTGTACAGCACTGAAGGCCTGGAAGGCCAATGTAAGGGCACTTGGGAATGACGCAGGAAAAGCCTGAAAACAAGCTGAGGCTGTGGCAGAGAGATGTGAGGGATTTTGACAAGAGGGCAGGACAGTGGGTGTACTGTGATCACTTTTGGACACCTCACTACAAGAAGGACATTGAGACCCTGGAATGTGACCAGAGATGGGCTATGAAACTGGTGAAGGGCCTGGAACACAAATCCTGTGAGGAACAGCTGAGGGAACTGGGGTTGTTTAGTCTGGAGAAGAGAATGTTCAGGGGAGACCTTATTGGTCTCTACAGCTACCTGAAAGAAAGGTGTGGAGAGATGGGGATCGACCTCTTCTTGCAGGTAATTAGTGATAGGACTAGAGGGAATGGCCTCAAGTTTCATCAGGAGAGGTTCAGATTGAAAATTAGGAGAGGTTTGTCCTCAGAAAGAGCAGTCAGGCATTGAAACAGGTTACCAGTGAGGTGGTAGCATCACTGTCCCTGGGGGTGTGTAAGGAAAGGTCGGACCTGGTGCACAGGGATATGGTTTAGTGGGTGATATTGGTAGTAGGGCTATGGTTGGACCAGATGATCTTTTAGGTCTTTTCCAACCTTAATGATTTTATGATATGGTTTTGTTAGGGAATGACGGAACTCCGGGCACCCAGGCAGCTTCACAGGGAAAAGCATGCTGCTCCTAGCATGTTCTGAAAAGTATTATAGGTTTCTGGGGCAGAAGCAGGATGAGGGTTAGATGTGGGACCAATGCTCTGGGGCAAAAAGAGCATTTCCACTCCCACCAGAGCATGTTAACCAGGGGGATATTTGGGGAGCACAAACACAGTGGGAAGCTAAGTGGGAAAACGAATAACTGTCATAAAAAAGCAAGAGATAGATATACAACCTGAAGTATAAAATATCAAAACTTTTATATATAACTTCCAGAATGACTAAACATTTGGGAATAAAAATGTTATTTTAGACTTCAATAGTCATTAGATGCAATCAAAGTTAGAAATATAAAATCAAACAGAATCTGATTTATTTATATTTTTCATTTTCCCCAAAACATGTTTTTCAAAGTTACCTCTTGTCTAAAGGAAGACTTTTGTACGTTACACTGAATTTTAATCCATAGGCAAAGAGCACAGAGTATTTAAGGACTCTATTACTGCATTTTCTTTACTAAAACCTCTTTAATTAATATACTTCGGTGCTAATTCCGTCATGATTTCTCCATTAGATTTTTCATGGCATCTCATCAAAGAAGAGTTGGAAAAGACTATTCAGTCCACCAATCCATTCCCTGATCTGTGCAGACTTCTTCCTTACCTTGCAATCTTTTCCAGTGCTTTTCTGACTATGGAATAGTTTGAGCACTGGGGACTTCCACAGTTCTCCTGGGAGTAACAGGTCTTTGCATTTAAGGAGCTTGTTTCTAATAGCTACTGAATCTGCAGGACGGGAGGATTTCTTTTGGATTTATCATTTAAATTCCTGTGCCATTGTAGACAATATATTCTGCTGTGTACCAGGGTCTTATATTTGCAGATTCTATTAACAAGTCTGGCAGCTTTATGGAGGATGAATTGAGCTGCAGTCTCTTTCATGAAACAAAACACAAATCACACCTTAGTTCAAGTAGTATCCTTCTTCATAAATGTTTAATTCACAAGCACAAATAAAAGGGTAAAAGAAAGCTTTTATTTCCTGATGTATGGTGATGCATGCCTGCACAGTTGTTGCTCATTGCAGTTAAACTTTCCCTTAGGCAAGTAAAAGTCAGGAAAACCTCTCAAACTTTAGCAGTCAACTTTCCCAGACATAAACACTTACTTCATGGATTCAATTTTAAAAGTCATTTTGCGAACTGCAGAAATGCTTTACCTCTGCAAAATGGTCTTGCTCCACAATTATGGAAGGTGTTGTTTGAACTGAAATTACTTTTCCTTGTAATGAATTCTGTTCACTAACAATCCTTTTTGATTCAATCCTGTAAATGCTTTTAAATCCTGTCTCTGAAAAGTTTTGCCCGCTTCTATACCATTATTTAAATGAACTCTGACACTTCTAAGTACAAATCGATCAGAGACTTTAGCTGCATTACAGAAGAGTTAGTGGAACAAAATGCCTATCACATATACAAAGCTCAGTAAGATGCTCTCCTTGAATTGGCAAATTTCCCTCTGACCCTTGTTTAACATGATCAGACAAATATCTCTGTTTATGTTATATTTTTAATCTGTCTCACTGATCATAAAGAGGGTTTGCTTTTGTCATTATAGATGACAGGGAGTGTGTGAGTATGTACGTGTGTGTTAGTGTGTGAATATATATATATGTACTTGTAAGTGTACATACAGATGTGTGTGAATTTATACACATACAACATATATATTTGCAGTAATCATAATTATGACCACCAAACACATCTGTATACCAACACAGATTACATTGGAAATCCCCTGTCAGGGCATTCTTGTTTACATTCAAGCAGACATAGCAGTTAACATCCAGCAAGATTCATAACCCATGAGAAAAAAAAAAAAAAAAAAAAAAAAAAAAAGCAAAAGTGAACAGGGCTTGCTAGCTCCAGTACAGCACTATTGTCATGACTGCTGCATTTCCACTTCCAAAGCTAATTTCCTTTGGAGCACATAACGTAGCACGTGGGCTCTGCATCATGATGAGAGTAGACCCAGGACTATGTATGAGGCAGCCCCATATCAGGATGTGTATTGTCCCCCATCTCTCTATGTAATCCAGGTACTAAATATAGCCCAAAGCAAAAAAAAAAAAAAAAAAAAAAAAAAAAGGAGGACAGGAGGGGATAGGAGGGGGACAGAACATTCATCTGTCAGGTTTATGTGAAATAATTGGCTAGAGAGGGAGATAGAAAAAGCAAGAATGATGCTCTATTCACTTCTTCCTTCAAGCAGGGGAGTAGAAAAGGGGAATGTTTTGGAGTAAGAAATCTTTCCTGATGCACAGCGAAGGCACATCTCCTTGTATTCAAACAAGCCTTTAGATTGATCACATGTTGAGAATAACAAATTATATTGCAGAGGAGAAAAAACATTTTGTATTTCAATGTCCAAAGTCATTTCTCTTTCCCCAAACACCGTGAGAAATATCTGACACTGTAGGATTGATTTTTCAGTATGATTTGTCTTGAACTGGTATGTGATTGCAGATACCAATGTTATGTTATGTCATGTTATGCACAGGTCCTTTTATTAGTTTTTTTTTTAATCACATAATTAAAGATAGTCATTTGTAATCATTTTGTGAAGTTAAAAGCTACTGAGCAAAATTGTTCTGAATACAATTATAATTGCTATTCTCAGCCTTCATTTATCACTATTTGTCATCAGTATCTGTATGTTCATAGAATAAGAGTGTCCCCACATGGACTTCCATGGGAACAATATATTGAGGCCATTGGTCCTGCCACCGTAATTCCCCATTCCCTACCTGACATCTGCGGGTTCAGCAGAGGGTTTTCTCTATTCCCGTTTCCTAAACCTTTTCCCCCAGAACCACAGGCATATTGGGACCAAGGAAGATACTAAACCTGTCACCATGACCATCAATGGTGAGTAATAGACCTGCAATGCACAACGAGTGATGAGAGATAATGTTGATCCTCATCCCATTGATCTCATGATGGAAATAGATGTTACTATGACTTCATTAGGGTGAAGAAGATGACGGGAGTTTGAAGACCCTCACTATTACACTGCTTGTGACCATAACTGCCTGAGGAGGCCTGTATGAAGAGAGGAGTGTTTTCATAACACCAGATGGAAACTGCTTTTCAAGAAGGTATGTCAGTGTCACGAATAGAGAAAAGATAATTAGAAAAAGAAATGGGTATTTACGCACCTGGAGATGCTGGAACTGAAGAAATAACACTGTCTGGGATGCAGAACTGAAGCAGGTTATCACAGTTAAAGTGACAGCCTGGGGACTGGTATCAAGGCTTTAGCAAAAACTAAGGCTGAGGACAGACTGTGACTGGTAGAAATAACAAGCTGTAGTGCCAGCTTTTGGCTTCCTGCCTTCCGTTAAAGACATCTATACATTAGTGACTAAAGTTGTTGAACTTAAGTACATCATAGTCACAATATATATGTCTATATTGCTTTGCTTTTCACTCCATTAACAAGTAAACATGGCTGCTCTTCAGATGCAGCTGTGGCTGTTATTCTGCTGTTGACCTGAAGATGACTGGTAGGACTGAAAAAAAAATGAATAAAAAGTATTCTTCTTTAATGAAACTGCTACCAGTAAACACAAAGATTGTTGGAGAAGTTGAAATAAAGCTTTTAATTAAACTAGACAGACTAGGTAGAAGGATATGTTTGTCCTTTTTCTATTTTATATAAAGAAGCTCTCCAAAATGCAAAAATTTGGTGCAGAACCGAAAAAGTGACAAAATACAAATGCTCCCCTAACAGCTTTGAACTGTTAAAAGTCTCTGTCCCTCTTAACCTACCTGTAGGAAGGTTAAGGGAAGCAGAATGTCTTCTGGACTGATTGATCACGGTACTAAGAACCCGCCACTAACATCAACTTTTTGCTCCTGTGTATGTCTGCCTGTTTGGAGTGTCAGACCACACTGGATATACTAGAGAACCTCAGACTTCTCAGAAGTACAGCCCCTTCTAGGCTGATCTCTGGGTTGGCTGGAGATCAGCTTCCCCAAGGCATGTGGGAACTCTACAGTTATTCATTGTGGGTGTAAGTGCTCATCTCTCTGCCCTGTGGGAATTATACCAGAGGCAGCAATTCAAGACACTTCACAGTACCTTTGATATATCTTTATTTAAATATTTGGAGTTAGTAATGACAGCAATATCTACTCTTCTTGGTATAAGTGGTTGTTAGACCGATAGAAAAATATTGCTTTTTCTAACATCTTGAGGTTCTTTGTATTTTTTCATGATGCCCCAAAAGGTCATAATCCTCCATTTCACAACATTGTGCTAGACTGACAAAACGCCACAGCTGAAATTAGGACTGTGTCTATTATTAACATGCTGCTCCTTAGAGCATGCAGATTAAAGCTGTTTGTTTGCATTTCAGATAATATGAGAGGAACTGCTTCATTAGTCACCCTTTAAATAATAAATAAAATAATTTATTTTTTATTTGTTTGCTTTTCAGTGAGGATAAATTACTTTCTCATTAGTTATTGTTTGTTCATTTACTGTCATATAATGTGGATCAATTTCTAGGAAATTAGTCTGTATTTCAATATACAAAAGAAAAAATTGGCATATGAAAAGTACAGGAAGTCAATTCTAAATGTGACAAAGTGATTTACCTTTAATGCATCTTTTTTTTTTTTTTTTTTCTAGCAACCTTGGGGCCACTCAAAAGCCAAATACTGGGTTTTCAGCTTAAAGAGATCATCTGTGTGCATATTATTCAATCATTTTAAGCAGAATCGGAGCTGTTTTCCTTTCTTCATTAACATATATATTAGGTCCAATCTATGCTCACACCTTGCATTAGCCTACATTGATTGCAACATGAAAGAAGCTAGGAATATAGTTCTACAATTCCAGCGTAAATGCAGTTATACCTGTGCACCAGTACTTTCTACTGACATAACTTGCCCACTTATATAAGCAACTTCTTGTACTGCTAAGAGAGATGAAGATGTGGAACTTCACGTGAAGTAAAGCCTTAGGATAAGAAATTGTGAACAAAGCCAGCTAGAAAGTGAATTTAAAGAGTCAGGTCAATGCAATTATTCACTGGTAAATGTAAGTTCATGTTAAGTTTCTTGTCTTTCAGAAAAAACAGCATTTGCTACAACAAATCATTTGTGGGAGAGGACTCTGCCCAATGCAACTACTATAGATTAATTGCTTACCTGTAAAATCATAACCTATAGAATGTTTTGCACATGCCTGTGCCTCTACACTACAGCTTCTTTCATATGTTAATGTAATAAAATTAAAAGGAAGAAGGAAATCTCTAGCTAGACTTTCCAGTGTCTGAATTGCCTGTTACAATATCAAGCCCATACTTATAAATCAAGGTATATTCAAAAAAAAATATTTTGAGGTCCGCAGTCTACAGCCTGATCCCAAAATAAAATATCTTTCAGAAGCAGGGTTAGTGGGTATTCAGTTTTATGAATATTTATATGTATATATTTATAGTAAATGGATTTGGCATGCAGAGATATGCAGGGAGATTCTCTGTTCTTTATAATTTTGGTCTTTCAAAAAGGTGATTGAGATAATTCTTTTGGTAAGAAAGTCAACACTATTTATATTTTCTTAAATTTTCATCAGCTTTCCTGTTATATCTTCATATACAAAATAATTTGTTACCACACAACAGTCATATTTAAAGAGCAATTAGCACATTTTTTCTATTCCTGTGTTGAGCTGGTGTAGTCTAAGAAAAAAAAAAAAAAAAAAAAAAAAAGGTATAATGAAAGTAATCACGTCTGTATTTTAGTCTTGAGAGATCTGCTGACAGCAAAAATTGCCAGTATGAAAACACTGCCGAGCTGCTGTGAGCTGCAACCAAGCTGTGGGGCAAAACCAGGGTCTGGGTAATTTCTCTCTGGGTAATTACTCCTTTCCAACACCTCCAGGGCTGTCCTCTGGTGTACTGGCAACTTTTTGTTTTCTGTTCTTTAACTTTCCTCAGAAACAAGAGAGAAAGAACATTTCCTGGAAACCAAGAAGAGCAATAATGTAGAGGTTGGAAAGCTTGGAAACCAGATTGTTTACTTAAAGTTTTAGATATGAAAGGAGAATATATATATATATATATAATGCTATGTTATTTAGAGGGGGAAAGATAAACTAAGTTGTTAAAGGAAAGCCAAAATATCGCTTTCCTTTACAAGACTGTTGTGGTTTAACCCGCCCGGCAGCTAAACACCACACAGCCGTTCGCTCACCCTCCCCCCTCCCTCTCTGGGATGGGGGAGAGAAACGGGAAAATGAAACGAGAGTTGAGATAGAGACAGTTTATTAAGATAGGAAACAATAATAATAATAATAATAATAACAATAATAATAATAATAATAGTGTATATGAAACAAGTGATGCACAATGCAATTGCTCACCACCCGCTGACCGATGCCCAGTCTATCCCGAGCAGCCGGCCCCCCCAACCTGGCTAGCTACCCCTATATATTGTTTAGCATGACGTCAGATGGTATGGAATACTCCTTTGGCCAGTTTGGGTCAGCTGTCCTGGGTCTGTCCCCTCCCAGCTGTTGCTGTACCCCGAGCCTGCCTGCTGGCAGGACAGAGTGAGGAGCTGAAAAGTCCTTGGCTTGGTACAAGCACTGCTCTGTAACAACCAAAACATCGGCATGTTATCAGCATTCTTCCCATCCTAATCCAAAACACAGCATTCCACCAGCTACTAGGAGGAAACTGTCCTAACTGAAACCAGGACAAAGACATATCTTGTTTTTGGTCATTCCTTAGAGTCATAGTAAATGGTTTCACAAACGTTTACTTCAGGTCATAATGAATGAAGTAATATAATAAGATGACACCTTTATGTATGTAGACTTTTATCAGAAGTGCTCATTGGGTTCAAATGGGATGAGATTACGTTTTTGGATTTGATTTATGTTTTAATTTTTCTTTTTTTTTTTCCTTTTTTTTTAATTTTTCTTTTTAAATTTTTCCTTGTATATAGGGAAAACGTCTTTATTAAAATATAGAGTTTTAAAGGTTTCAGCATAAAAATTGATGATTTCATTGACCATCCTCAGTCATTTCCAACTTCGTTTTTGTCACCATTACATAAAGTCTGACTACTTACAGAGCGGGGTCTTCCCTTCCCAACTTTCTTTGGAATAACAAGGCTTAGACTGCAACTGGAAATATAAGAAACATTTTTAAAAACTCAGAATGCTGTCTAACATTTAGAAACCTATTACTTTTTTTTTTCCCCTTCTTCTTCTTTTGTACAATTAGAGTGGCAATTATTTCAGTGAGTTAAGATTTTTTTTTTTTTTTTTTATTTTTTTTTTTTTTTTTTGGAATGCTGGTAACTGTTTTTCAACTACCACGTATTAAACTTGTAGAAAAAATGAAAATGGATATTTTTAGGTGTGAAAAAGTATAGGATATCTCCAAGCATTTCTATTCTGGAAATAACTGTTCTGAGTTTAATTTAATTATGCTACTCAATTAGACAATCTGAGAGAAAAGTGTGGATGTCACCAGTCAGTAAAAAGGGGATGTTAGAGAAGGAAGAGATAATAAGGTCATCAGCTCCTGTGGGATGGAAAGAAAAAACAGTAATTATCACCTGTGGAACACTGAGTTATTGGGAGATGGCTTGGGGAAAACTGCAGTGTGCCTCAAAACCAATATCTCAATTGACTCTATGACTTTTAGTGTCTTTCGAGGTCATTAGATTTTGAAAGCTATATTTTATGAATTCCTGCTACAACAGTGACATCAACAGTTCTACACAAAATTTTATACAGTGATCCAGTCAAAGAACTTATATTTACATGATTTAGTTTTATATCCAGTATAAAATCAATGGTAACATTGAAACCAGAGGGTTTCATTATTATTATTATTATTATTATTATTGATGCCACTACTATTGCTACTATTATTATGTAAATCATAGGTCAACAATAAGAAAGAGAGAAGGGTGTTTCATTATTATGCAGGCATATATTTGATTTGAAGCCTTCACTAAGGTATTTGAAACCAGTGAAGGTGATAGAAATGCTCTCAGTGAGAATTTATTAAACAAAAGATGTTTTACAATTATGAATTCAAACCCATGGTTACAGTTGTTCACAAGAGCTCTCATTCTAGCTAAATAACATTGTTTAGAAATTGTAAAATAAAAGGGTTTGCAAACTCTAAGTAGTTCACCTCCCACAGTACCTCTGAAGTGCAGGTAAATTAGCATTCATTTTTTCAAATCACAAACTGAGGCAGAAGGAGTTATTAAAACTTCTGATTCCAGAGAGCAACTGACTATTTCTGCACTTTCTGCTTTGGGGGATCTTCTCCAGGAAGGATTTCAGGCCATTTTCATATCTGCACAGCACTGCAAATTATGAAAGGGACCAGAGCCCAAAGCACCAATGACATCCAAGATCTCTTTGTTACATGAGATTCCAGTTACTCAAACCTAGCAAAAAATGTCTCACAAGAGCACCCTAAGAAAAGCAAAAGCTACGTTGCAATATTCCCATATAACTGTTTTCCATTCCTATCATGAGACAGCAATTCAAACAGGAATAATGGCAGCTAGAAACCAATGAGGAGCACTTGAAACCCAGCAAAAATGAGTCACTAAGTAAACGTTGATTTTAACCAGAAGTTAGATTAAAATATATTGAAGATGGTGGGAATTATATGAAAGTGTTTAATTTCACCATGACAGTGAACTTTCTCAGGTTCAACCTTACTTTGTTTTCCTCATTTTATCAGTTCTCTCAATTCCCAGAAAGTCATACAGATAAAAACAAAATTAGACAAACTGTAGTTTTGTGGGCTAAATAGGGAATAAGGTAAAACATGACAATGTAGTAGTCTAAAATGTTTTGCAGCTGAAGACTTCAGAAGTTAATTACAACAACATTTAGATGATGTTTGGCAAGATAAATCACCCAGTAGAGACCTAGTCATACTGGGTCTAGCTGGGATGGAGTTAACTTTCCCTGCAGCAGCCCATACAGTGCTGTGCTCTGCATGTGTAGCTAGAACAGCTCTGGTAAGACACCAGTGTCGGGTCTACTGCTAAGCAATACTGACACCACATCAGGACTTCCTCTAATTCCCTAAACCCCACCCTCCTCCCCCCACCACAGCAGGGCCATCAGATTCAGGTTGAGCAAGAGGTGAGGAAGGAACATCACCAGGGCAGCTGACCTAAACCAACCAAAGGGATATTCCATGTCACGTGATGTCACACGCAACAATAAAAGGTGGAGAAAATAAGACCAGGGGAGGGATGGGATATCATTGCGAAAATGTCTGACCTCCCAAATGGCTACATGTGTTGAGGCCCTGCATCAATTATGTGGTCAAGCATTGCTTGTTGGTGGGAAATAGAGAGTAATTTATTTCATCTGCACTTCCACACAGTCTTTGCTTGGTTTTTTTTGTTTGTTTGTTTGTTTTGTTATTGTTGTTTTTCCCCTCTCTCCCTTTCCCTTTTTCCTTTACTCAAATTATTTAATTAATAATAATAATTTTCCCTTAATTATTTTTCCTTTAATTAAATCATCCTTATCTCAACCCGTGAGTTGTTTCTTTCCTTTTCTTCTTCCCCTTCTGAGAAGGGGAAGTGAGACAGGGGTTGTGGTGGAGTTCAGCTGCCTAGCAAAGTAAAACCACCAGTTCTTTCCCAGATTTTGCTGATACTTTATGTTTTGCTGGAGGTTAGCTTATGCATTTTTTCACGTAAGTCTTATGTTTTTTTTGTCACCACTGGCAACTCTCTCATTTCCTGTAGTTTTCCTGTAGTCATCCGTGTCACAAAGTTGATGGTTTTTAACTTCTCCCTTCATTTCTGTTCCCCTCAGTATTTCCATTAAATTCTGCAGCTCTTTCTTACGTATCTGAAAAATCTAGTCATTTCTCTTTGTTCCTGAGAGCAAAAACATGTGTTCCTACAACATTTTGCTTCTTTACTTTGCTGCAGCAAAAAAATATTGTTGCCATTAAACCTGGCTCATACTCATTCCTGACATTTGGTCCAAACTCTCCTTTGTCACCCCTGTCTCCTTCTGCAACTCAGACCCCACTGCCTTCTGCTCTTCTGCCTTTTCAACTGATATCTATTGCCTTCCTCCCCTCCTAAAGCAATCCTGCACGTCATCCTAGATGATTGGTTTTGTGTTTAGCTATAACTTCCATTGCTTCTTTGGGTATCACATTTGGGTGTGATATTTATGAATGAAATAAAATATTTAAAAAGAGGAAAAAGAAGAAAACTAAGATTATGGAGAAGCAAAATCAGTGGGAAGGAGAATCCTGAAGTTTCATATATGTATAATACACACATATAAATATATAAAATGTTAATAATGCATATTTGATTTAGAAAAAAAAATCATCCTCTAAATGTTGAATTAATTACTATTTTTAGGAACATATTCATCTTTCCTTTATCTTCATGAAAAAGTCATATTTCTCTATTTTTCCCTATTCCTTTCAAATTCAGTGGAAAATTATTGTTTATGTTACACATGAAGAACAGACACTTGTATTTCTGCTTCTCCTCCAGGATTTATTTATTTAAATTGTTTGTGGGTGTCTTTTTTTTTTTTATTATTTTTTTTTTTTTGTCTCTGTAGTCTTTGTTCCTTTATCAGATTTTTATCTCCTTTGTTTAGATTGTTTCAATACATCATTTGTTCCGCTCACTGTTATGTTCCCCTTTTTTATTGTTAAGCATTTTTTTCAGTATTATTTGGTTGAGTCTCTCCTGTCTCACTTGTCTTCATATTCATTCCTTTTCCCTCCCTGTATATTTCTTCTGTTGCAGAAGATATTTGGATTCCTGGCCACAAGCAGGAAAAAAAACAAATTTCTGGAGGTTCTGGGGTGAGTAGAGTCAGTCACAAAAGGAAGCTTCAGGCATATTAATAAGTCTATTCTTGCCTCCAAACTGTGCTTATGAATTATTTTAAAATTATTTTTCTGAAAATACAGACCTCTGTGAAACTTGGTGATACCAGGAATGAGCATCATTTGAAGGCAAACCCTCTCTGGGGAAAGAAAAAAAAAAAAAAAATCCTGGGGAGAAAATATGTATAGTTCCAGTTGTTTTGAGTTATACTGTTTTGTGTGGTCAGTGATCATTTGGCTTGTTGGTTCTGTTTTCTTTATGAAGCTTGTTCTTACATTTTTGTTGTAGAGACTTTGCAGTAATTCCCAAATAAAATGCCATCACCTTTTGTACTGAGATATGCACAGCCAAAGGAGTTTTTCTTGTTTTGCCTCTCACATTCTGAGGGCATATATAATGTGAACCTGATTTTGAACATCTGGAAGCAATGCTCAACAACTGTACCAAAGGGCAAGATCAAGCCCTTGGTATTTATCTCACATATTTTGTACTGCTGCTCATAAAGTCACGGGTACTTAAATAGGGTAACTGCGTGCAGTGGTTTCAATAGACACTGAAAATTCCTAGCATTTCCCAAGAAATACACATTTTAAAGAAGAGCTCTTTTAAAACTTGACATACAACATGGCGGTTGTTTTACATTTTCTTATGTCTAAAAGCATCTGGACTTTTTCTGGAATAGCAGTTCTCCTTTTTTTTTTTTGTTTTTTTTTTTTTTTT
>CM021765.1:120255801-120312894 GCA_011076525.1 Nettapus auritus | reverse complement strand
AAAAAAAAAAAAAAAAAAAAAGGAGATAGTCCTTAGGAATCTCAGCATAGAAGCATTGTAGTGTATGTCCATTTGAGGTCTGTCCTTAAACGTTTTGAGCAGGGTGTTTGGATTAAATGACCAACAAAAGTCCCTTTCAACCTGAAAGTAGTCTGTGATTCTGTTAAGCATGAACTAGTATCATTGGCATTCAGTCAGGGCAGAGCTGCATGACACTGTGTGTGCATCAGTCATCAGCAATGGAATTCCTACTGTTCACTAGCTGACTTGTCAGTCACTACCATTTACAGCATTTCTCTCATCACCCTTCCAAAAATACTTCTGAGTCCACTGACTTTCTGAGGAACCTCACAGACTGGTTTATTTTCAATTTGTTTAGTGTCAGTTTGACATTGGGTCAACAAAACTCAAAACCTGAGTAATAGCAGTCATTGGGATCAAAGGTTGTTTGTTCAGTTTTATTAATAGTTCCTCTTGTGCAACTGGAGTTGGTCTTCCTGAGCAGCACAGGCCTGTAAAGCTATTGAATATGAGTCAGAGGAATTTCTGATTAATTATTTCTTTCAACACTTTCATTGTATTTATTTTTAATGTGAAAATAGACCTGAAAGTCCCAAGACACAAGGTTGTCTGGGGATCTAGGTGAGATCTGAGCTATCAGAATGTTCCCAATCCACTTACAATTACAATAGTATAAGACAATGGGAAGTACTTCCACAGCTCTATGAGCCAAAGCTCTCTATTAGGTATGTGCGCAAAGGCAGTATAGATGTCGCCACTGGTGAATACCTTGTTGACAAGCTTGAGGAGCACAGTGCTGTAACTGAGAAGCACAGTCTACTACTACCTGCTACCACCCATTGAGATTTTCTCCTTAGAGTGTGTACTAGTCCAGCCCAGTCAAGGTAATTGCTGGTACAGATGAAGATGCTAAAGAAGTCTGGGGAGATAGCTATTGTAAAATCTCTTACATTTCCCACATTTAGAAACAAACAGGAATATGGGTGATAACAGACCTTCACTGTTTTCTTTACTAAATATCCCACCATTTCCTTCATCTGAAGGTTCTGCAGTATGCAATACAGTAATTTATTTCATAACAAAAATTTCTGGCTGGATTCACATGTTTAGGAGAAAGACCACGTCCTCTTAGATGTATTTGACAAAACTTCCAAGTTTTGAGTCTTCCTGATACACTCACTGAAATAACAATGCTGCTCTGATTCTGCCTCAGCAGCTGGTGGGTTGACTGCTGACAAAACCTTACATGCAACAGCCCATTTTAAATAACAGTGTGTGCTCTATCACTGTGACTGTCACTATTGCCAAGTGGAAGCATTGACAGAAATTATACTTGTCTATTACCTCTGTAACCCAGTATACAATACCAGTTTCCATCTTGCCCTGGGATAGGTCTTTCAGCTGTTGTAAGATGCGCTGAGAGATATGGTCTCTCTGAAATTTGTGGCGAGGTAGGACATAACCTCATAAAGCCCACCCTTGTGTTATGTCAAACCTTCCACACGAACAGGTCAGTGATGGTCTGGGTTTCTAACCTCTCATTGATGAAACCATGGCAGGGAGGTTGCTAGCTGTTGGTTGAGCAATACACATAGACTGGATGGGTTTGAGCCAGCTTCTGGGTCTTTCCCACCCAAGCATGGGTGGCAAGGAAGCAAGGAAGCATGTCAGCTTGTACTCCTTTCCCAAACCCCACAACTCCATTACCTGCTCTAAACATGGTCCTTCTGCAGTTTCTGCTTGGTGCCGTCTGCTCTTCCAGTCCTCCAGCAGCCAGGGCTGCCCTGGTATTTCCATGCTCATGAAAAGTATGTGCTAGAACAGGGGACTGCGATGGTTTTAATGATGTTAACTCAGGCAAGTCCTTGAAAAAATATAAAAAGGACAATTATCTCTACAGCCCAGAGACAAAAAACATTTTAACCTAAATGATAATATTTCCATCATGGGATAGGTGTCCAAGCTTTTTTGATTATTTTTTTTTAAAGGGATAATAAATCATAAAATTATGATTAATAACTTACAAATTGAGCCTGAATTTCTGAAACAACATTCAAATAAAATCAATTCCTTCCATATGAATACTTCAAAACTAATTTAAAAAAAATGCTTCTTGGTGAAAAGCTAAAGATCTTATGAATTGCATTAATGAGTTTAACAAAAATGTCCTTAAGTGCATAGAAGAAGCAAACCCTGCTTCTGTGACTCCCAGTGTTTAAAATAAAAATGGAGTGCCAGGTAAATGTTGAAAACAAATATAAGGATAATACCAATGCAGATAAAAGACAAAGGGATATATTCAAATGTTTGAATATAAAATATGTACCTTGTAAAAACATGAAAGTACAAGTTGAATTTTCATTGACAGAACAAAGAAGTACTGCATAAGTGAAAAGATTGTTTTCACCTATTAATTCTTTATGAAGAGATAAAAAGATCTGTTTTAGCATTGGAATTATTAATATTGTTATAATAAACCAATATTTTTCAAGATGTTTTATACCAAATATGTTATTCTACTTTTTCTAAATCTTAGAAGATTTTAAGTAGAGATACACTGTTCAAAGAAACACAAGAACTGAAGAGGCTGGGGCTTCCTGTTCTAAAGCTGCAGAATATTTAGGCAACTGGAACATTCAGTAAGCAATTCATTAATGCTGACTATAAAATTAGAGTGAAGTGCTTTCCAAAGTGTACCACCACTGCTCATAATGTTTCCAACACTTACAGCTTTATGTATAGATATGTAAACATTAACAAAGCAAATATATGTTTGAAATATTAACTCTATTCAGTATATTTCATCAAGTTTGGTTGGGGAAGAAATGAAGATGTAGAAAACTGAACATTTAGGAAGTCTTGGCATGAACCACCTGTTAACAGTAGTTATGTTCAGTAGAAGATAATATTATCTAATGCCAAATATTTAGAATTTTCAAATGTTTTTTGTTTGTTTGTTTGTTTGTTTGTTTTTTGTTGTTGTTGTTGTTTGTTTGTTTGTTTGTTTGTTTTTGCTTACAAATGATTTGGAACAATCAGAAGGTGAGCACACTTCATTTTTGAAGCCATACATTTCCTCATGTCTTTCTTCTGATCTAGGAATGCCTTTCACTCTAAGTCTTATTTATTTTCTGCAAAGCAACAAACAGTCCTGCATATTCATCAGCTCTAGCCATGAAAACCTCCTTTGTTGAGCTACTTTGCTTTATGTTTCTAGAATGATTATTATTTGGCTCATTAGTTTCTCTTTAAAAAGAAAACCATGAATATGAGATCACTATAAATATCTAGGCATATTAAACAATACGTCTAACTGTAAGATAACAAAATGCATACATAATACACACACTATCGAGATACTCTTTTACTGTTTTTGAACTGAATTTAATTTTAAGTATGCTGGAGTGGCACCTATGTTAACAACTATCTATGAAAGCCAAGTGATGGCTTCACTATTCAATAAATGTGAAACACCCCAAATTAGTAGGAATTAACTAAGTTTTTCTCATAGAAAAAAAATAAAAATAAAAATAAAAAAAGTGCTTAGGAAACAGTTAAACGCTTAGAAATAACTTTATGGAAGATAAATATTTTAGTGTGCATTTCCTCTTCAGCTAAGAAGTTCAATATGATGTAGTCAGCAGACCTTTCACAAATTAAGGAAATGTTGAAATTAGGCTATGTCTTTGGGACCTGATGTTGTGGGGATCCAAACAATAGATAGTTCTTAGGACCGATAGAGGCAAGTGGTGTTCAATTTTCATCTGAAAGAAATGTAAATAATTTTCTACAGGGAACTCTGAACCCAGGAAGCTTATAACATTTGCAGATCTACCATGTTGAAGTCCACTCACACTGGTATTCACCCCTGCCTACATCTGATGCGTACTACAGCAGAGAGCAACCTAAAGTGAGCTGTAGCCACCAGAGCAATTCACATGATCTGTTGCAGGCCTCCCTCTGTCCTGGGATCTAGTCAGAGCTACAAAGTAAGGAAGACCCAGAAAACTTTGTCAAGTTTTTGTCTAAGAGCCTTTTATTCCTTTCTTTTATGACTGTTATCTGGGTGTGTAGTATGATCAAAAGCAATTATAAGGCCCCCAGGAAAAAGTTAAAGACAGAGAATGAGATGCTGCTGCCAGAGGAGAGGTTTGTCTAGCCTGCAAATTGTTTTTGGGTTGCTCTTGGGAAAGAGATTTGTGTAGGAAAAGAAAAGAATGAGCCAGATGAAGTCAGCAATAAAATCCATTCTAAAATGCAGTTTCTTTGCCCTAAATATCCACCAACATCTTTTCTCTTATTTTTGTGTGGTATTTATGATTGGTAGTCTGCCTAGGTCATACTGTTACCATAAGAAACAATTGTGAAAGGAAGGCTAAGATGAAAACTGTTTATCAGACAGTCTCACAGGATATT
Source organism: Nettapus auritus (assembly GCA_011076525.1). Lineage (NCBI taxonomy): Eukaryota > Metazoa > Chordata > Aves > Anseriformes > Anatidae > Nettapus > Nettapus auritus. The sequence goes on along the minus strand of CM021765.1, from coordinate 120,308,457 downwards.
ATCCTGTTCCATAGTGAATGAAGCCTCATGGTCTTGAGAAATTCAGAGCTATCAATGGCAGTTCTGGATTCCTATCTGCAAAAAAATGAGGGTGCAGCACAGCTGAAGCAATGTAGTGGGTTTACGTGGCAAGGTTTTGGTAGGAGGGGGGCCATAGGGGTGGCTTCTGTGAGAAGGATCTAGAAGCTGCCCCATGTTTGGTAAGGGCCCCACTGCTGACCAGAGCTGAGCCAATAAGCAATGTTGTTTTGCGCCTCTGTGAGAGCATATTTAAGACAGGGAAAAAACGCTGCGCCAGGCAGCAGCTGGGAGGGGGAGAGGAGTAAGAAACAGCCTTGCAGGCGCCAAGGTCAGTGAAGAAGGAGGGGGAGAGGTGCTCCAGGCGCCGGAGCAGAAGTCCCCTGCGGCCTGTGGTGAGGACCATGGTGAAGCAGGATGTCCCCCTGCAGCCCATGGAGTACCACGGTGGAGCAGGGTTCCACGCTGCAGCCCGTGGAGGAGACCACGGTGGAGCCTGTGCCCCGAAGGAGACTGCGGCCTGTGGAAGACCCCTGCCGGAGTAGATTCCAGGCCGGACCTGCAGCCCGTGGAGAGGAGACCACGCAGGAGCAGGTGACCCGGCAGGAGCTGCTGCCCGTGGGGGACCCAGGTTGGAGCAGTTTGCTCCCAAGGGATGGACCCCGTGGTACGGACCCATATCTGGAGCAGTTCTTGAAGAGCTGCTGCCTGTGGACAGCCCACGCTGGATCAGTTCAGCAAGGACTGCATCCCGTGGGTGGGACCCCACTGCACAGGGGACAAGAGTGACCGAGAAGGAGCGGCAGAGAAGAAGTGCTGTAGACTGACCATAACCCCCCTTCCCCCGTTCCCCTGCACCGCTCGGGGGGAGGAGGTGGAAGAGGGTGGATGGGGGAAAGGTGCTTTTGGTTTCTTTTCTTTGTTTCTCACTTCTCTAGCTTGTTAGTATAAGCAATAAATCTTACTTTCTCTCTATGCTGAGTCTGTTTTGCCCGTCACGATAATTATTGCGCGATCTCCTAGTCCTTATCTCAACCCTTGAGCCCCTTTCATCGTATTTTCTCCTCACTCCTCTTTGAGGAGGGGGAGTGAGAGAGCGGTTGTGGTGGAACTCGGCTGCCCACCCGAGTAAAACCATCACAAGCAAGTAGTCTTGTACCACAGTAAGTAGCAGAGCTGAGTCAAGGATGGTGACAGGACCCACCAAAAGCTGCTCTCATGTTGCAATGTATACAGGAATTAGTTTGACCCAGGATTTCTCAAAAACACTTCAGGAATCAACACGATTGATCATAAACTTGTCAGACAAGTAGAAATGCATTGGGAAGGAAAATATAAAGCAACATGAAAGCAACTTTCAGTAGCTCTGAGTATTCTGCTCGCTGAAGAGGAGACTCAAGGGAGACCATATTGCTCCCTACAACTGCCTGAAAGGAAGGTGTGGGGAGATGGGGTCAGCCTCTTCTCACAGGTAACTCACAGGATAGGACAAGTACGAATGGCCTCAAGTTGCACCAGGAGAGGTTTAGGTTAGAAATTAGGAAACATTTATTTTCAGAAAGAGTAGTCAGGCATTGGAATGGGTTGCCAAGGGAAGTGGTAGCATCAACATCCCTGGGGGGTGTTCAAAGAAAGGCTGGACGTGGTGCTTAGGGACTACCATGGTTTAGTGGGTGACATTGGTAGTAGAGGGATGGTTGGACCAGATTATCTTGGAGGTCTCTTCCAACTCTAATGATTCTATGATTCTCTCTCATACCTCCTGCCTAAAAGATAGAAACAATGCAGAAGTTACAGCCATTGAATTCAGAGCAGAGATCTGGGTTTGACACAGAATAGTTAAATACATTTCAGCCATGTCTGTAACATTGTTTATCTGTTTTAAAGTGTTGTGAACTTTGAAATCACACATAAGGATAAAATTATACTGAAAACATATCCATTAACACTAACAGCAATGACATCTCTAAAGCTTTTGCATCTTTTCAGCAGTCCTATTTATCACACACATACATTTAAGCAATTATTTTTCAACCATACATAGTTAAGTGACGATGAATCAAGAGTCATCTTTATAAGGTAACAATCCAGTTGCAGATCATAAGTGCAAGGACACAGCTCAATTACCATCAGTATCATATGTGGACAAATATTAAATGGAATTATTTCTACCTTTCTTTGCTTCTTCTACTGTGCTTGGTACTTCTTCATGCTTAGTTCAGATGCAGAGAAGCTAAGAAAGTAACCAAGGCTCAAGGATTGCTAAATGTGTCAGCTTGAGAAAAGGAGGGGTGACATTGCTAATGCTTAATATTTTCTAAATTGAAGATGGAGAAAGAGTTCCACATGTGTAGTCACTGAATAGCAAAGAGAGGGAGAAAATAAATGATTAAATTTGGGAAGACTAGCAACAAGCTGCAAAATGAAGGAAATTTGGGAACTGAAATTGAGGATCTGAGCACAGTTGGTGACCAGAACAGGTTGCCTCAAAAAATGACTGCAAAACAAACCATAGTGCACCTAAAGAGTTGTACAGAAGGACAAAGAATCATCTATCATTTTCTAAGGAAAACTATTTTTTTTAATTGCTATGACACATTGCAATTGATAGTCTAGATTAAGTAATAGCAACTCAAGAGCTATAATTAGAATCTCTTGATGGTTCTCTTTGGAGGCAGTAAATATTTAGTTTAACTGATGAGTAGAGGTTTTTCAGGTGCTTCAGAAGACCTGTCTGAGAAAAAAAAAAAAAAAAAAAAAAATCAGTAGACTCTGTTATCACCTGACATTTCCCCTTGCTCCTCTGCTTCCCACATGTCCAGATGACAGTCCCAGAGATGTCTTCTCATCCAAACCTGAGCCTTTCAATTAGAAAAGGGTGCCATATTTCTGCTCTCAGTACTTTCTGGCAGCATGGGTTCAGAATAAATTGCATTCTATTAGTCACTTGTGAGTACTTACAGTGGCAACACTTGCAGGTATCCATGAAATTTAGAATAAAAATTCAGGTTCAGTGATGGTTATTCCATGGCAATGACAGAAAGTCTGTATCTTCATCCCTGTAAGTGCAAAGAGATAACATCTTAAAATAAAGAGAGGAAATCACTAATTTCTATTAAATGGGAAGAATATTTTGTTACTATTATAACATGGATGGAGTCATTCTTTCTTCAGTTGGACAGAAAATGAAGGAATGATTTCAAAATTTATCTCCAGTGTGATTACTATGTGTGTCATTAGTTTGATCAGCGTAAATAGTTCAGAGTCAAAGACAGAAGGCAAGAAGCTCACTAGCTTCAAGAGATAAGAAGGTATGTCACAGGCTGATGTCTGCAATACTTCAGAATTCAGCCAAGATTTCTGCAAGGTGAATATAGATGCCTTAAGAATCACAGTCACTGATGGAGATCCTGAAATCTTAAAGGGGGACTGCCAGAATGCCAACTAGGTGCATACCTCCTTTCTGTGTCTCCAAACCGCCCTTTGACATTTAATTATTTTCTATCTTTTGCTATTTGTTCTTTCCACAGCCTCAATCTCTGATTTTCTTTTGGTAGTGAGCGTACTATCGTTTTCTGTATGAGTTTTTCTTTGCTGTCTACACTGGGCTTTTACTTTAGAAAATAATGCATCTGTTGGCCCAGTAAAAGTTACATAATTCTCCATTTAGCAATACAGTTTTGTTCTCTCTTTAAGTTTTCCAGCTCATCTGTATGCACACCATCTGTGCCTTTACTACAATGTTCTTACATGGCCTCCAGGATTAGTTAGTGATTTTAAAGTTATTACTTTGCCCTTCAGTCTCATGTTAATCATTTTGCTTACTGTTTTAAAAATCTGCCCTTTCAAATGTTGCTGCTAGCATGTCAACCACAGAGAAATACCTCCCAGTTTGATATCAAGCCACATTGTATGGTGATGGCAGGTAATCAATGGAAATACTGTAACAAGAATCCCACCCATTCATTATATTCAGTAGAACAGAAATTTATTAATTGCAAAAGAACGGGATAGCTTGCCAAGAATGCAGGGTAAGAGACATATAAGTAATTATAAACAAAATATTTTTAAAACAATCTTAGTCACTTTTTCTAATTTAATGACTGAGAGATCTCAGTCTGTGCCTGCAGCTAATGTATATGATGGCAGTTGAAAATATATTCACACTCCTGCTAAAGCATCTCAGTCTCTAATGATGTATACTGTGAATCCTACGAACTAACTATACTGGGTCTGGCTGGGATGTTAACTTTCCCTGCAGCAGCCCATACAGTGCTGCGCTCTAAACTTGTCTCTAGATCAGCAGTGTTATCACGCCAGTATTGTGTCGGCTGCTGAGAAGTGCTGGCACAGCATCAGGATTTTCTCCAACCCTCCTGGGGGGTGGGCATAAAAGTGAGAAAGAAACATCACCAGGGCAGCTGACCTCAACCAACCAAAGAGATATTCCGTACCATATGATGTCACACTCAGCAATAAAAGGTGGAAGAAGGAGGAAGAGGGGAGGGGTGGGCTTTCGTTGCGAAAACATCTGTCCTCCTCACGAACACCAGCTATGAGCATTGAGTCCCTGCTTCAAGGATGTGGTCAGGCATCGCTCATTTGCAGGAAGTAGAGAATAATTTATTTCCTCTGCACTTCCACATAGCCTTTACTTGTTTTGTTTTGTTGTCCCCTTCCCCCCTCCCTTTTCCACTTTCCCTTTTTTCCCTTTAGTTGAATTGTTAATTAATAATATTTCCTTAATATATATATATATTTCCCTTTAATTAAATTATCCTTATCTCAACCCGTGAGTTGTTCTTTCCTTTACTTCTTCCCCTCCTCATCTGAGGAGGGGGAGTGAGAGAGAGGTTGTGGTGTTCAGCTGCCCAGCATGGTAAAACCACCACACTAACCCTCAAATTTAAATTCTGCCCAGTTCATCTATGAAGATTTTGAGACTGAAAACTAGTGCAAACTTATCATAAGGAACACTAAGGCTCATAAGGGCTGAACAATTTATTTCCTCCAAAATAGAAATATTTTGCTGCAAAGCTGGGTCACTTTCAGACTGTAAGAGGAATGAAGGTTTTCTGATTAAGGCACTGAGCAGTGAGATGAAAGCGTAAATCCAAGCTCTGCCAGAGGTTGCATGTATATCCCTCGGCAAGTCACATCACCTTTCTGTGATGCATTTCTGCACCTGTGAAAAGTGAATCATAATTTTTTCCTTCCTCAAGCACTTTTGAGAGTGAAAGCTCTTTCATAGTCGGACTTTTTTCCAACTATATTCTTGTAGGGGACCTAAAACAACAGCTTTTTATCAAACTGAGACTTCCAGATGTTACCATGGAGTAGATCATTAAGGCTTCCACTTAATGTGGTAGGAAAAGAAAAACTGTAAATGATAATAATGTTTGTTTTTTTTTTTCTTCTGTAATATAAACTAGGAAGAATGCACACTGGAAAAAAAAAATCAATCTATATACTTGCCATGATAGTGTTGCAAATGAGAGTGCAGTCTTGGCTATCATTCTGAAAGAACATAATATTTAATAAGATTTTATTTAGTATTGTTTTCAAGTTTGTGGAACATGAAAAAGAAGACAAAATTTCATTTTGAAATCAATGAACACTTTAGCATTTATTGTGGAAATATCAGTAAACTTTGCAAACATTCAGATATTTGAGTGAGGGTACAGAGGAGGACTTCTTATCAAGCTATTCTCAATAATTACATGACTTTGCAATGTCTTATTTCATATTAAATATAGCTAAGCTTTATTATCTCCTGTAAAATCATCTTCATTGCTTTTATTTAAAAGGCATACAACTAAGTTCTCTCCATATATATATATATATAAATGGAAGTAGTTATTATTTATATAAAAGGTGTAAGTGGAGGTAGTTGTTATTTATATAAAAGGTATATGTCAGCCCAAAGCCTTCATTAAGGATTATTTTAAACTCATAGTTACTTATCAAAACTACAACAGTTGACTACAAGGTAAATAAACATGCATCAAAATTTGGAAGAAGCCAGATCCAATGCGGTTTTACTAATAACACTGAGAAGACAACACCATCTGAAATTTTCATATATCCAAACACAAATTTTATCCAGTTTGTACCTCCAAATAGGTTGAATTTTGGAAAAATTGTGGTAGGATCAATAATATTATATTAATTTTTTAATTGTTACAAAATACATTTTTTTTTTACTTCTGCTTAATAAGCTTGAAATACGCATGGACCAATGCCATAGAAATACATTAAAACAATAAAACACTGTTAAATATGTTGTCATACCACATATCACAATGACAGAAATAAATAAAAGAAATAATTAGAGAAGTTTTGAGAACATTATCCAACAAGGCCTCTTTGATTTCTGTTTTCTTAATCCAGAAAGTATTATCTGTTGTCTCATGTAAATTTATTTATATTAGCTATGAATATAAAAAAATATTCAAAACTAAAAGTTATGAACTAGTTATCCAGCTGAGTTATTTTTAACAGAGAAGAGGTTAAGTATTGGTTCAATATTGTCATTATTTCTTGCTGAAACATACACCATGTTTGCATGCTCACCACAATGGATTTTTCTTTCAGATTCTTCCATGATGTATGCTACCTCAGATTTGCATGTAGAAGTGGCTTAAAACAACACGACAACATAGGGATTTTGTTCTAACCATACCTTTCATTTCAGCAGCCCTAGAGAAACCTGACTTCAGTGTGGATTAAAACTCCTGTTATGCTATTGGCTGAATATTAGAATTCTTGTTGCATTTTTTTTTTTTTTTTTCTACAAAAAAAAAAAAAAAAAAAAAAAAAAGGCTAAGTGGGAACACTTGCATTGATTATCAGGCAAATGGCAAATGGAATGTTCTTGGGTCATTATTGTGATCTAAATTTCTGAGTTATGTCAGGATGTTTTCCAATGGGCATGATGAAAACTAGTTTTTTAATGTCATGCATGCAAGAAGAATCAGACTGATGGTTCTAGATAGAATGACCTGTTCTTGAAGGTAAATCTGGATCTGGTCAGGTGTGAAACAGAGCGGTTAATGTAGAATAACAGTCTGTATAGCTGAGCTCTGCACTGCAAGCATCTCTCAACAGATTCCAAATAACAGCAATCCATTTGCTGAGCTCTGTCAGAATTATAGTTGCTTTCAAATGGACAATAATATTTGTTGATTTTTCATTTCTCAGAATTGTGTTTTCTGAAATGACTGCAAGCTGCCAGTATGATACACTGCCATTAAATTAGATGAAATGGTCTCTCTGCTTTTCTGAAGAACCTGAATCTGAGAAAAATTCAGTCTGGTCTCCCACCCATGCATTCTCATCCTGTTTCCTTCATCCACACAACGTATGCTTCAGGTCAGGCCAACTCCATTGAGCAGCCAAACAGGCCTGTGCCTCCTGAATTAATTGCTTCAGCAGGAGTGAAATGGTTAGTGTGCTGTAATGTCATGCACAGAACTTGCAAATAGATAGTCTGGATTTCAGTTAAAGAACCACAAATTGCCACATACTGTCGGCACCTTCCAAGGGCTGGTCAGTGTTACTAATGCAGAATTAAGTGGTCCTGATATTAAAGCTACAATTTATTTTCTAATGAGGTCATACAAACATTCTGAGCTGCAAGACTGACCATGTAATTGCAGTGCTCTGTAAGAGGTGGCTTTTAAAAAATGTTATTTAAGCCATAGTCCTCTGAAGGAAAAACGATGTCAGAGTTTCCATCTGCATTAGTTTTCTCTCCCTCTCTTTCTCTCTCTCTCTCAAACACACACACACAAAAACACAACTCCATTAAAAATATTTTTATCAAAACATTTTATTTATATCAAAATACAAATTCATTTAACTCAGTCTGGCGTTATTATATTTCTTGCTGGTTTTGTTGCTTTAAAATACAAAACACAGTCTTTCTGATCAAAGCCATGCAATGAAGTATTTTGTAGCCAACAAATTTGTCAGTACAAATAAAACAGTTTGGTGTAAAGTTGTGATTCATTCTTTCTATCATTCTTGTTCTTGGAATTCAATTAAAAAAAAAAAAAAAAAGATTTTTAGATTTTTAAAAGTCCCTTTTACATTCTTCAATGTGAAGAGAAGAGCTTAACATGGGCTCTCTGCAGTGGCACAGTGGCATTTCTGAACTCTCCTAGATGACAGGCCAGATCACCTGCCCTGGCTAAGCTCTGTCATGCTCCATCAACAATAATCAATGGGTATACCACATCTCCTCTTTGACTGTAGAAACCAAGATTATAAAACATGGAAGAGATGTGCAGCAACCTCTCTTTTCTCCCCTAAAACAGAGACATAGTACAGCATGCACTGGAACCTGGGACAGAAAAGTAGATGGTTTCTCCAAATGTCTTTCTTCTGAGCACTGTTTCATGTCTGAATTTATAAACTCTTTAGTGAAGAGAATGTCCTGATGTTAACATCCAGCACTAGTACAAAAGAGCACCTAAATTGTTTCCACTTTTCAGATCAAACCTTCCGAAGTACATGTTGGATTATATCAAACTGCTCAAGAAACACTTAAGAATCACTTGGTTTCTGGAGCCTTTCTTTTCTGCTATAGGTCCCTTCTAGCCTGCTAAATATCAAAAATCTTCCTGGCTAGAGTCCTGGTGTAGTTCTAAAGCACAACAATCAGTTTTGAAACAAAAAAGCTAATTTCTGAAACTCCCTGCCTGAGGACAAAATAAGGTTATATATAATAAGATTATCAAGGCTTTGCATTTATGCAACATTTATTTTTTGAATCAAGATTTCTCTGACATATGCATCTTTCTCAAGTTGAAGCTGCATGAAAGACAATCCTCGACATGAGGGCTGCTTCCTCAGTGCCATAGGTGTAGTTACATCTACTGCCATCATCTGACTTTTGTCACCTGTGAATTTGCTCACTTCCTGTTAAATGTCATCTACAACCTTCTCAATTTAGAAGTTTCTGTTCTTTCCATGACTACTTTTGTAACTCAGAATAATTACAGTTCCAGGAACATCCGTGAGATTAAATTAGTTTCTGAATGATTCTGTGATGACACCAGCAATACATGTATATATATATATATACGTATATCAAATGATATATTTACTTTTAAGAAGGTTGATTATTCAGACTACTTATTAGATTCATTAGCATAAGTTAATTATGCTGCCACAGAACATGGTAATTCAGTATTCATAAAACCAACTAATTAGGTAAGCAATACCCTGATAAACCTTCAAAACACTTTCTTAAAATGGATGCAGAAAATTAAATTCCATATTCACTTTTCCATTATTTAAGAGGTTTTATTTTATCTGTATACAGTGGGTTTTCTAACTATAAAAAGAAATTATTAAATTAGAGGAAATTGAAAGGATGGTAGCAAAAATAAATAAATAAATAAATAAATAGTTTAGTAGACATGATTGCTGTAGGGACAGGAAAAGAATTTAACATGTACAGCTCAGAGAAAAATGACAAAGAACAGTTACGATAACTATGTAGAACATCAGAACAAATACAAAAGATGGGGAGGAATTACTTAAAGTAATTAAGAGATATATAATAATGAGTAATTGGCTAAAACTTGAAGAAGGAAAATTAATTTAGGTTAGATATAAAGAATAAAAATGCTGAAAGCAAGGACAATTAGACAATGACAAAATTTGCCAAGAGGGGCAATTGGGGAACCTTTACTAGTAATACTCCAGAGTAGACTAGATAAAATATGTACAGGTTTAATATGGAGAGCAAATCCTGCCCTAGTGTAGAGTGGTAAACTAGATAAATATAAATACTTGTATCCTTTCCTAAGATACTATTTCAGTGTCAAAAAAAAAAAAAAAAAAAAAAAAAAGTACAAATGTACACAGCTCAGTAGCTTAGTTGAACTCTGATTTAGCAGGTTTTGGAGGATGATTCCTAAATCTGAATTCCTCCCAGCAAGCCTTAGTAGGGAAATGAAGACTAATAAAGTTAAGCATGGAAACCTGACAGGGAATGCCAGACAAAAATGAAAAGAAACAAAATTCAAATACTCAAATACATATTTCAGAGCCATATGCTCCAATTATATTCACTGCGTTAATCATCCTGGAGACATGGCTTCATTCACAGACACCTGTTCTGGTGTTTGAGAGCACATACTGCACATGTTTGTAGATCCCACTATACAACCTTCCAGAACAACAACACAACAGCATCAAAAGTGTAACAAAGCCCTGAGGAACACTTCCAAATATGCAATAATTATTGAATGTGTACTTAGCTAAGGCAAGCACCCTGGCACTAAGTAGAATGTATTAAGTGCTTTTCAGGGGTTTAAAATATACTGTAGCTCCATTATGAGACCACAGTAATTCATGATCAGTTCTATGCCTTATCTTAATCTGTGATCTAATTTGGGATCTCATTTTCTTCCACCCTTATCCCATCTCCCCCTATATTATCCTCCAAATAAAATACACATACAGAATACCAGGATAGAAATAGAAGTCTATAAATCTTTCAAAAGCATTTATAGAGCTGCTCTGCACTGTGGCATGCATTCAACTGACAGCTGCTGCATGCCTTTGTGTTCTCATTCATTAGACATTTCTGTCTGGAATAACACTGGCATAGTAGAGTTCTTCAGATCCTAATTATCCTTCTGCTCTTTCACTTGCTCAACTTTGTAGGTATATTAGAAAAAATGTCCAAGGTATTGCTTTGGTTAACTCACACAATATCAAAAGTTCTGCAGAACCTCCTCACAACTTACAAAGGAAATCTGAGCAGAAGGCTGAGAAGTGCCAGTTTGTTTATAGAAGGAATTAATAATAGGCATTCAGAGACACAGCTGTAGTAAGAGAAACAATGGCCCCTTTCTGACCCTCCATATTTGAAGAATTTCAGGAATTATCTAAAAGGAAAGAAAGGAGAAAGGCCAACTATACATCATAAAAGGGCTGTGATTCTAAAACAATGTGAATTCAGAGAGGAAAATAGCTTTGTTAGCTTAACAGCACTGATCTGTCAACTATGTCACAGGTTTCAACAATATAAATAAAACTGCTACAGTTTTGAGAAGACCGTCTTCATACAAACTGTAATGTTTTGCCTTCATCTAAATACCAAGAGGTTATTTAGACCTTCTTGGTCACTATGACATTCCTGGTAGTGAATGAGAAAAATTAGTTGTCCAAAATATGTCAGTTTCCCAAGGATCGGAGATGTCGGAGATTTTCTGGTTTAATTCTCTCCCAGAGGAACACAGTTCATGTGATTAGTCAGCTCTGTGATCATTAAAAATAAATAAATAAATAGAGTGGGTGGGAATTTGTTACAAGATTAATCTCAAAGACACACTCCATATTCAAAACTGAACTCCAGTGAGAAACACCCAATAGTAGTTTGAGATGCCTATACTGGTATTAGCAGACGCTGAGATACTCCAGAAATTTCTCAGCATTATTCTAGTAAACTCTTTCAAGACATTCTGGAAAAACATTAACACCATTCCATACTACATATTTTTGTCCTGTTTATTTGCATGGTGGTGACAACAAGAGAGCCAAGTAAGAGTCGGTACCCTATTATCCATGGCCTTGTGCAAAGTAATTCAATACATTAATTCAGTATAATATGTGTATATACACTTGCATAGATTAAAGACCCATGTAGCAATGTACTTGTGACTGGATTCATCTCAACATACTTAACTTAATGCAAAACGAGGTAGCTAGTCTTGGTGAACACTCTAGTCTTTCTAGAGCAGTGGAGAGGAAAAAACATAGTGGAGAGGAAAAGATTCACTACCAGAAATCTGTTTATTCCATCCTCAAATGTGTATCTAAGACAGGTATATTGATTTACCCTCCAGAAATGCATCTTCCTCTCATCGAACAAATAAGTGAAAGATCTTATAGGTGAAACAGATCCAGTCCTGGAAGCATAATACCATGGTAGTATTAATTGGAACTTTCCTAAGTTAGCTGTGGAATTTCTACTAAGAACTGACTTTATATCACTTTACTCATTTAACTAGAGGCTGCCTGATTTTTTTTTTTTTTTTTAATAATTTAATCAAAAGGAAATATCTGAACATTATGAAGTTCTAGGATGCATACATCATCTATATATATCATCAGCTGTGCACATATGATCTTAACTAGTTAGCTAAGTTTTCAAAACTCCTACATTTCAACCTTTTTGTTTCTAGAAATATGTGGTGTTTCAGTTCAATGAAAGCTGGTTGTCATTATTAAAAAGTATTGCTCTATTGTTGACTGCCATATGGTTGGATTTACCATCACAGAGGTTTACAATTGTGCCAGATACCAAAAATATATTGACCATACTAAAATGTCTAGGCAATTTGTTCTTACCATAGAAATGGAGAATATATTTTTAAAAGGTAAGGTACTGATTCTTCTTTTTTCTACCAGCATACTAAATCCAACAGGATTTATATCAACTGAGGTGGCTTCTCCTAAAACACACTGTTCTGCAATGAAAGTAGCCTATCTTCAGAATGTTAATACATGCATTAGTTGTAGATTATGTTAGCATTCCACCCCATGCCTTTGCCATACCCTCTGGCCAAAAGCACTGAGACATTAAAGGTCATTTGGGCCGATGATTACTTTTGTCAGCTGGGTAGTTTCTTTCACTTGGCTAATTAATCATGCTCTGTATATTTCTCAGTCTAAGACTGTCTCAGAGAAAAATTATGTGTCATTAGTTGTACTGGTATTGTTAAAGATACAGCAAAGGAAATAATTTGCACACAATATAGAAATGCAACTACAAATGACTATCAAAATATCAGACATTGTATAATTGACTGAATAGACCATAGAAATGTGGTTTTTGTTTTTTATTTTTTGGGTGGTTTTTTTTTTTTTTGGAACTCAGATATTACTGTTTGTGGCACATACAAGAACAGGTCAATTAATACAGAAATAAGGTGGGCTACACCCTACAGACTTATCAGATTTGAATTTTGATTTGTAATATTTTTGCAAAATTGCTCTCTTAGGTGGTATTCTACACAGTTGGCTTTGATACTGTAATTAAATGCAGGAAAGCAAGATTCTTTGAAAGAGGGAAGACTGAAAAACCTAAGATGTTGAGGACATACCTAAATGTAGAATATCTAAAATTGTGACAGCATTTTGAAGACATACATAGTCTTGTGGGAAAAACATATATTTTCATTTTTATGCAGATTTTATGTATGCATACTTCAAAAGGCCCATTTCCACTTGCAAATTATCTACTATTTATTTTGCAGTAGGATTCAATCTAAGCTTAGTCTAGTATTCTTCTGTTACTGTGAGTGCAAAAAGTGCTGGTCAAATATATATATATATATATGTAAATAAATACAAAAATAACTCCTGTTAAAGACTTTAAGGTTAAATCTATACATTGAAAAGGAGCATAAAGGAGCTAAGAACTGACATCTAACTATGGTTAGCAAGCTGTTTTTCTAATGATTTTTGTCTTTCATTTTCCAATGGGGGTGTAGGAGCTTTTATTTTAAAAGAATAGCATGAACTGTAGAGAGAAGAATTTTTATAATTTGGAAAATATATGTATATTTATATATTATATTTGCAGGAGTTCCAAAAACTGAATTTCTTATGCTTCTTTCCAGTTCTTTATCTGCAGAGTTGTCCTCTGTTCCAAGGAACATCTCAAGTAAATAGCTTTAGAGGTCTGTTTAGAAATATGTCTTCCATATCCAAAGAAAATGTTAAAGATAATTAACATATCATCATTTAATTAGCAAACACAAAGGAAGCAGGAACTCTACTGTTAAAATTGTACAGTATCTATAAGATGTCTCTTTTCCAGGTGCTTGTAATATTCTTTCTAAACATGTTCTGTTCTCAGTTAAGGAAAGAACATTTTGCAAATTGTAAAAAGTATGGAAATTTGGAATGCTGTGGTTACACAGTGATTTGATGTTTGGCAATACCAGGAGTGGCTTTTATGAGCTTTCTGAACATATGCTGACATCCAGACCAACATCAGCTTTGGAAAGTATGAAGAATTACTCAGGCTGTTCAGCTGAAAATAGTTTTGTCCCTTTGCAACCTATGTGATGAGAAGACAGTACACTCACAGAAAGATGACAAGGTTTCAGCAAAGTGTTATGAGGATTTAAGGACATCTTTCCAGGTGTGCTGGGGGAAAGGTTGGATAATTAAACTACATGTGGAAAACATATCCTCTCTCTTTCATATTTTATTAGAGTCACTAAAAAACATGTACTTTCTTGCCCTAAACCTTCTCTTGCCTGAGAAGTATTGAAGCAAAGTGAAACATGGTACAGTCTAACATAGGAAGGAGGGAGCAGTCCAGTGCTGCACATAGGACTGTATGGGAAGACCATGATGGCAGAGGTAATGAAAGCACTCCTTGCAGAAGCATCTCTGGAGGGCAAGGGATGGGGACAGGTGCTAAAGAAACATCAGAGGCCATTAGGGCTCCTTGCTGAAAGGTCATGGAGGTCAGGTGAGAAAGTGTCAGTCTGGGAAAAAAAAAAAAAAAAAAAAAAAAAGGTTGAAAAGGGAAAAGGAGACACAGGAGGACGACCTAATCCACAGCAGTGAGGGAAGAGGGGGCAGGAGGAGGTGTTCAAGGGGGAGGGGGGGGAGGGAGGCAGGAGCTGCAGCTGGGGATGGGAAGGCTGGGGAGAGAAGACAGAGACCAAAAGAGGACACCACCAATGAGGAGGGGACAAGACGAGGGCAGGAAAATTTTGAAGAAGGCAGGGGAGAGGTGATTATACTAGAGAAAAACAAGCAGAGGAATAGATATGCAGCAGAACATATGCCCAGAGCTCAGAACAGAAAGCAGGACTCCAGTTTTAGCATTTCTCTGCTATCAGCTTGTAACTGTGAAATCCACTACAACACATCTTGCCCCTAGCTGAGTATTGCTCCACCAAGGAGCAGATAACTTTTCTATATCCAACATTCTGTCAGCTCAGAGTGCTTGCATCCCTGGAAAAGAGATACAGACTGCAATAGCCAGATGATTTATTTTTTTTTTTTAATAAAATGCCAATTTCAAGTCAAAAAAAAAAAAAAATCCAAACAATCATTATTAAGACTGGGGGATGTAAGTATTGAGTACCCTGTATGATTTTAGCTTGCCTACTGTTTGTTCTGAATGTTGCAGATATGGTTATCTTTATTTACATGTTGCAGCCTATTTATTTTTTTCCACAGGAACCAAGTCTCACCAACAGCAAAGGAAGACTGGAGTTTTTTAGCTGACCCTGTAACTAATATCTTATGAATGTATGTGTGTATTTAGGTGTGTTATCCATAGCCATTTGTACTTTATTATTTCTGTGCTTGACAGTTACTATGTTCACATCATCACGGTGGTGGCTGAGATGCAAGGGAACCAAACCTCATTCTGAATAAAGCTCTGGACTTTAATATATAAATATTCAAATATAAATAAATAAATAAATATTTTTCTCGATGTCATTTGAAAGCCTTTGTCTTGAAAGTTTTGAAAACCTATTTCCGTCTAGCGTGTAATACACTCACAGCAGTTACAAAGATATAAATCTAGAATCAATCTGAATTTTTGCTGTGCTTCTGCATGGTGCTGGAGCCAAGTCTGGGCTGCTTTGCCACAGGGACAGAAGAAGCAGGAGGAAGAGGCAAAGCCCTGAGAGCAGTCTCAGAAGAGATATGGAAGAAAAATATCTCATTTTCTGGAAGCCCAAGATTTGAATTTATCCTGGAGAACTGTATTTGGTGCGCCTGCTGCCACCAGAGGTAAAGCAAGAGAGATGGAAAGAACAACTGCTAATTCCAAGAGGAGTTTTATTTCTTTGTGGCCATATTTACTGTCTTACATCCTCGAGACTTTCTCAGGAGTCAGCCTGTCTGCAGGATATTGACAAAAGCAGTGCAGTCAGTGGGATATTGCAGTTTTGCTGTTCACTTTTCTTCTTCTCTTAGTCTGCTGGCCCCCTCCACTGCCTGTTTTCTGTATGCTTAAAGCCAACTCCAGATACATAATTGAGAAAACAATATACATGTCTCTGTACATGCTGTAATTTATACAGCAGTCCTGTCACCTTTCTTTCTGATTAAAACCTACTCATTTAAAATGGTGATTATCACTTACCTTTGTGAGTGCATCTGTAATTTATTTTTTTGTCTTCCTTATAATATCAGCTATGATACAATAGTTGTTCACAATGCCTCAGTCCAATTGTTCCCCTTAAAAAACAATAGTGGTTGTCAATCAGCTTTGGTTATCTGAATTGCTTAGCGTTCAGCTATGCTAAATATTTCCCTTTTGCTTCTTGCTTAAAAAGATCAGTTTGGAACATCATATAAATTGGATTGTTGTTTTTCTGTTTTTAAATAATCCACTTAAAAGACACTTTGCCCAGAGATAAACACTGTTCAAAACCACAGGGATGGTTAAAAAAAAAAAAAAAAAAAAAAAAAAAAAAAAAAAAAAAAAAAAAAAAGCTGTCAGAGAAATAAAACTGTTCATCTATAGTATATAAAGACATGAAATGGAGAAGTCAAGAGAGAGTGGTAAGGGAGGGTCAAGGAAATTTCAGAAGAGTCAGATTAGAATGTGCCAGAGGGAAGTGAGGTAGGCTGGGGAGACTAGGACAGCTCTTCAAAGTGGAATGTGTAGAATGTCTTCGTATGTCTAACTGACATATTTTTTTTGGTTTACTATTTCCCTGTTATACACATGAGGCACTCTCTTTTTCTAAGAGTGCCTCATGCACAGAATATTAATTCTTTTTTCTTACAGAGGTAACACATTTAGTACAGTGGATTCAATAGAGATGATAGAACAAAGAAGAATCATCTAAAACTCCTTTTAGAATATCTGAGTTTAAGTCAGCAAGACTCACATTTGGGGTAGATAGCAAAATAACACTTCTAACTTTCTGGTGAATTTATACCAAGAAAATTCAAACAGGAACATTAAAGAAAATGGTAAATTTGTCTGTTCATGGTAAGGAGCAGGGAGAGGGTAAATGGCAGACACCATTAAGCAACACAAAGAGAAAGGAAATTAAGGACGGAGAAGAAAATGAGTAGCGGGAGTGTGAGGAGAAAAGGCACAGGATGGAAATAGTCAGCAGCTCCTCAGGATACCTTAGACTCACTAAGCGTATCTTAGATAATACCCTAGAGTAAAGCTGCTTTCAGCTATATTCTGCTAGTTAAATTCAATGGTGGTGTAGCCAGCTAGGACCTAGACAAAGCAAGCGTTACAGTGTCTGTGTTCAAAGGGAAACATGCCTCCCATTTTGCCAGTTAACATGCCCTATTTACTGGACTTGAAAGAAATGTGAGGAATCAGGAGTTTGGGGTTCCACTTCACCTTCCAGGCACCTGAGGCAGAAGAAGCAGTGATGAATTTGCCCAGACTTTGCAAACTTATTGTGAAAAGCAGCATGGTGAAGTGGTTACAGCCTTCTTACTGAGCACTACATATACGGGCCACAAAAAGAGCAGGCATCTTTCTCGTTACGTGTCTTTGTAAAATGGAGACTGTCACTGCCTTAAGCGATCAGGATTCCTTAAATATTATGATTCATACCAACAAACCCTTGAGATATGGATGTGCTAGAGTAATCTCCTGCTGGTATTCAGCCTAGTGCATATTCACCTAAGGCAGGCAGATTTTGCAGTCTTCTCTGCGCAACATTAGGATCCGTACTCACAGTGACAAGCTTCAGTCCTGTTTCTTAAGCCATGCTCAAGATAGATGTCCTGCAGAGCCTTCTGTAGAGCTGAGTGTATGCCTAGCGCAAATTGAATGCTGCAAGGTTTTACCAGCAAGTCTCTAAAGAGTTCTGGCTAAACATGTAAGAACATGGTTTTTGAAAGACTTTATAAGCTGATCAAATCAGTGTAAATAATCAAGCAGAAATAATGGTCACCTTTATGTCCTCAAGATTAGTCTCCTGACACAATTAAAATCCACTGCCTATAAAACAGAGAGAGTAGGGCTCTTTGAACTGTAGAGATGTTGTAAGACAAGCTATTTCTTCATCTCACTATAGTCTTGTACAAATTACAAAATGTTAACTGCAAGCATTACTGCTACCCCTGCTTATGATAAATAAAAGGAGAGCACAAAACAAATGACAGCAGTGTGCTGCTTCCCTTGCCACCATCTTGTGTTAAACTTTACCCAGAGCTGTTTACTGAGATGTCACACCCCAGAGAACAAGGAAAGAAAACTTTTCCTTGTCCAATTTACTGTATACTTGCTAGCTTCATATCTCCAGTGAAAGCCTGATCAAACATGAGCTGCTGCTTAAAGTAGGACATGTTTGTTTACCTCTCTCCTCTCCCCTCCCTTCTTGGGGGGGGGGGGTGTTGTAAATTTATTCCTTCATTAGTTCCTCTATTTTCTCATCAATTTAAAAATAATTCAAACCTCTACAAGACTTGTAACCTTTTGAAGTGGGCTCCTGCAAGTCTTTTTTTCTCTTAGAAACAAAGGATTTCCACACTAAATTGGACAGACAGAAAGGTCTTTAGTCCATTGAACCAGGAAGAGCCATTTTATAAGAATAGTATGAGCAGTCTGATGCAAAAGGTAAGTGAAACGTGGCCCAGACCTATCTTTAAAGGTTTAACTGGATTTTCATTTCTAATATCACAATGAAGGAGAGCTCATTTTTCTGTTTGTGGCTCTGGATGCACAAAGTAAACATGTCCCTAGGAGAAAAGAAAATAATGTCTTTAGTACAAAGCATATCATGGCTCACTTGAAAAGAGTAATAGCGAGGGAGCAGTGCCATCTGCAGGATATGTTCCTGCATCCCTGAACATGGCAAGTCATCATGGTCATGTCCTCCAGGCACAGGAATGTATAACGAAAAAAAATGTGTCTAAGCAGTCTGCAGTATGTATCTGAGTATCTGTTCTGGATGCTTAGAATACCCTTTACATTTTCCATCATTTCTTCTGTCTATGAGCACTTTCTAACATGCCCACAATCTAAGAGTTTCTCTGAAGGAAAAGCATTTTTCTTCATATTTCTGAATTAGAATCTGATGGCAGCACAGATCTAGAATCTTCCATGGTGAAATGAAAGCAATTATTTCTGCACCACATATTATAATAATAATTGGAAAAAAAAATACTTCAGTAGTGAGGAAATGTTAAATCAGTAATATCGATCTATGTTTCCTCCCAGAAGAAATATATATATATATATCCTTGGCAGGCACCAAAGTAATGATTATGAAGAATATTTAAATAAACCAAAAGTAAGAACTGGTTTGTAGAACATGCTGCCAAAGGTTACTGCGGAGCTGGTGTTATGTGTATTCAGAAAGGATTTAGACCACTGCACATATAACAGCATTTGGTCCCTAGCTGCTATTAAAAAGGGTGCTCTGGATATAATTCTTTTCGAGTAAATCCCTAAATTTCTGAACTCCTTTGCAAGGTGTTGTGCACTGTTTCTGGTCTGCATTTGCTGCTAATGAGGGCATGATAACCAAGTGCATTGGACATTCTCCTGACTCAGTGGCTCCATTACACACAAATCCAGAAGAAAAAAAAAAAATGTATATACTTACTGGAACCATTCCTAATACTGTATTACAACCTACAAAGGAAAGGAATAACAATAACAGCCAATAGAGGATTAGTAAACCATAATTAACATTAAACAATACAATAGGCTATGCGTCGGACTTACTTTCTCCAAGTGGAGAAAAAACCAGTTTATCTTGCTAGTTGTTTCCCCCTCAAAAAAAAAAAAAAAAAAAAAAACAGGAGGCTTGGAAGGCTTGGAGGCTAGCAAAACTGCTGCAATGGGAAATGTCAGAACATAAGACATAAGTAGGGACTTAATCTCTCTGAATTTGTATTTCATATTAATAAAAGGATCGCTATACATTAATGAGTATATTCCCTCATTTTGGGGGGAACCCAAGTAGCTTGCTACATTTAGCCCAATTGTTTAAGGCTGTGTGGCTTTGGTAATTGACTTTGTCAGTGAAGAGATAAATGTAGACCCTCTCATCAAAAGTTGTTGGGGAATATTCATGTGTTTCTTTCATTTTAGGAGTAAAAGGAAATTCTTAGTGTCTCTTATGGAATATATCATCACAGCTAAGTGACTTTACATTTTGCTCTTATTCAGTTCAGGATTGGTCCTTATTCTGAGTAAACAGTGGTATGCTGTCCACCACCCGTGATTTCTACTTTCTTTTGCTTTTTACCAGCATATTGTATTTTGGCCTTTGGAACAGCAGCAGACCTGAAGTGCATAGTAAGCATCAGATAAGCTGCATGAGACTCACACTGTCCCAATCTGAAGCTTTTTTTTTTTTTTTTTTTTTTTTTTTTTTTTTTCTGTCTTCAAATAAATGAGAGACCTGATAGCTTCCATCTAAAATGTGTTCATTTAAAGGCTATCACACTCCCTCTGGAGAGCTCATACAACTTCCCATCTTCTCAGATATAATCAGAGGAGGCTTCCAATGTTAATCCCAGTTCTCCTAATCAAAAGAATGCAAATTTTACTGCCCTATCTCAGTTTGACATCAACAGTACTGATTACTACTTTAAGACAAAGGTTATGCTAACCTTCTTCTTCCATGGTAGAAATATTTTATAGCTTTACACTGTTTGTAAGATGCCACCCTATTTCCCTTACTCATTATCATCATCACTGATAATGTTCACATTTGCTTCAACATTATCACTAGATCACACAGTAGTAGTACTGAATGACCATTTTTGTTGCTGACAAGTTCAAAGAGTATACCCACCCTTTTCTTACTGTTTTGTCCCTGCTAGGAACTTTGGGAACAAATTCAAATTTAATGCACATTATGATTTCTAATAGGACCTGTAAGCATCTGGTCTGGAAGTGATAATCAATAATGACGATATGCCATATAGTCTTCTGCATGTGGACTTACTATACATTTCTCATTGCATGTTTCTGATCATTTAAAAATATATTCAGACCATTCCTCTTGCCTGCTGCTATGTTTAACTTGGTTCACATATTCTCCAGCTGCTATGAATAGACTAGACTAGACTAGACTAGACTAGACTAGTTCTTCCCTAGTTCTAGGAGGAGTTCCCTGTTCAGCCTAGCCAGTCTTCTGCTATGATGACCATAGCAACTGTTCTGAATGTGAATGCAAACTGAAGCCAACTAAAACATGGAGCTATGTAACCCAATCAGTTATTCATAAACCAAATAAATACTGAAAACTCTTTGTAGGGCCAGGAGTAGGTGACAGATAAGCCAGACTAATGAAAAAGTCAAAGCTTGGTGTTTTGTTTCAGTACTAGACCCTTCCCTGTTCACTGGTTCTCCATCTTTTGCATCCTTAATTTCATTAGGAGTAGTTCAAACTATGCGAAGTTAAACCCCTACTATTAGAACTGCCAGTAAATAACTAGTGTAAACTCAACTCTTCATTGATGAATCAGGGCTGTGTTTCAGCACACTGCAAGAATGAAATCTATAAACAGGAGTTGTGAATGGATGTTCCATTATCTGCAGTCTGACAAATAATCCAGCCACTTTCAAATAGGATAAAATCTACTTTATAGATGTTTTGCTTATCTAGTTATCCCATCCTTTCTGGGGCACACAGTCTCACTCAAAGAATTCTTTGGAAATATGTAATTCACAGACTCAAATTTTAAAGTAATATTATTAAAAGAAGTAAAGTGCCTTGCTAACTCATACACCCAGAAACGTGTGTGTTCTGAAAAGTGTGTGTTCTGAGAAGTCAAATTTCAGAGCAGTGGACAACAGGCTGTTGAATTTAAGCTAACCTTAAACAAAATGCAGCTTTTTGTTGTTGTTGTTGATGGCAGTATTTCTGTGTTTGTTTGGTGTTTTTTTTTCATGTGTGTGTGTTTTTTCCCTTTAGCAGCAACAAAAACAAGAAGAAAAAAAACTGTACACTGAAGAGCAAGAATGTATCCGAAGACGAGTTTATGAAAGCATTGATGTTCTGCTCAATTTGTTCTAGTCATTCTGGTTTGTCTTTCCTTGTATTGGTCCTTTTTTGTTGTTGTTGTTGAATCAAATTAAATGTAATAATATTTTGGCTTGTGTAAAATTTGTGTGAGTAAACCGTGAGATGACAGGATATAAGGGAAAAGAAGATTCATGGGAAAAAAAATAATAATAATAGAAAATATTCAGAGTTTACATTCCTTCTGCTGCAATTTCACAATAAGCTAAAATTAGTCAAAATTACTCTACCCATAAATATATAATTTCTATACTCTTTGTCAGTCCAGAGGTATTATTGAATCTGCCTCAAAAAATAAAAATAAATTTTAAAAATGTAGATGTTGATTCTGCCTCTTTTGAGCTTTTGCAGCTCCAGGTGTCATTTAGGGAAGATGGATTGAAAGAAAACCTAAGTGCACAAAAATAAAAAAGAAAACTTCCACAACTTTCTTCTGAACCTTTCTGAGAGCAAGTGGTAGAGTGGGGGAAGAGTGTGAGAAGTATCACACCAAGTGCTGCAGGACAATTTAAGCTCTTTTGAGGCCTGATTTCTGTCCTGAAATACTTGCTTGGTGCTGTAATTTAGTCAGGTGCTTTTGCAAGGAACAGAATCTGAAATCCATGAATTTTATGGATTTTAAATCTTTTATGCTGCCAGATCCCATATGGCTTTTCTTAATAAACTATTTAGAAAAATGTAATTCTACATTGTCATAAACCTTTATTTTTAGTTATTCCATAACTTGTCTTAACCAGTATATTTATCTGTATCATTCCTCATGCACTGCCTCTGTAGGTATATAATGTATTCTGATCACATAACGTCTATTCATCTATAATGCTGTTGAGTCAGTTGCAGTCATATTTGAACATTTAATAGTTTAACCTTGATATAAATGGCAGTTGAATCTTTTTTCACCACACCCAAATATGTTCCTGACTAGTCATCAATTTTTTACTTTTATTCCCCTGTCATTATTATAATTCCATTTTTACAGCAGAAAGCCTCCCTTTTTAAAATGTTCATTATCCAGAAATAAATGACACCACCATCATGCTTAATATATACTAGTTTTGTGTGGGTGTTTGTGAGCGTGTGGGTGAGTGAATGCATGTTCTTTCTGAAATTTTATCTCAAAGTTAAACTGAAAACCTGTGGTTTGGTTTCAGGCAGGAGGGTAGCAGTATTTCTAAAGGAAATAGGGAGAATAAAAGCTGGCCCTGCTGAAGAAAAAATAAAATATATATTCAGCTCCAGCAGCATCAACGTTTCACCCTTCTTGCACTGGAAATGGGAAGATATGAAGGACTGAACAACAACTATTTTTATTTTACAAGCCATACTGTGCATTCTGTTTTGTACCAGAGGTGGTGTTGTCAGTAACTACTTTTACCTAGGATGAACTAGGTGTCAATTTTAAGAACAACACCTCGTACAAACTACCAGGAACAACAACTGGTATTAATATTTTTAGGAATACATACAGAATCACATGCTGACCATTCTCTCTTCTCATATAGATGTGGTGGTGTCTCATGTAGCCCAGCCCTGTGCTAACAGAGCTCAGGAGAGGAGGCTATTCCAAAAGCACTTTTTAGGTGCAACCTGAGCAAAGGTAATACTTCCCTTGAAAGCTAAAACCTCTTAGAGGTTAAATTAAACAGTTTCATCAGTTGATTATGTTTCATAGGCTAGAAACTGGGACACTCTTCAAGAGAAAGCAGTGTGAACCCTTGCCAGCCATGGAGAGGTTTTGAATGCACTAGGGGGATATACATAAGAAATTGACTGAAGACAAAAATAAAAATATACAGGGTTGTAAAAGATAGCAGTTCCTCTTATTACTACTTATTACTGTCCTTAATTTGTCATGTCTTTATTGTTATGTTACATATTCTTACACAGATATCTTTCTGGATATCTTTTTCTGGATATCTAGATATCTTTAGCTTAGTAGGCTCCAGTTTTTATCTTTTTCAGTCTACAATAGATTTACATTAGTGATATCTTTCCTTTTTTTAAAAAAAAAAAAAAAAATTTTATTTACAGTATCCAGAAGATTTACCAATGAATCTTGTAAGTCTCCATAATAGGTCAGTTGGCAAATAGAAACCTTGATATTATAACAACACATATAGTGCAGGCTGCTTATGATTTTATCCAGAAAATTAAGTGTATGACAATAACTTGCCAAAGTATAGTGGTTCTATAAAACTTAAAATCCAGAGGTTCTACAGTTGCCAAAATAAGGGAATTCATTAAATATATGGAGTAAATGCAAAACCTTTTCATTACCTTATGGTAATGAAAAACCTTTTTATACTGCAGTCCATAAAAATAATATCATCATAATTAGCCAATAGCCATAGGAACATAAGTTCAAAGTTTGGATGGTGGAAGAAATGTTTTCTTTACAATTTTGTCCTTATGGGAGAAAATATAAACTTGTTACGACAATATTTAGTTTTAGTTACTTCCCTTGTTCATCACAATATTTCTTCAAATATGCTACCAAATTTTTAGACTCATTTGTGTAGAACCTCAGGATCATGGTTATAATTGATGAAACTAGGTTTTAAAGTTACCTAATTATAGTAAATTAATATATGTGTATATATATAATTTTAGCCATATGATTTTAATTAGAACAGAGTAAATTATTTTGCTAAGTTTTAAAGTCTTCCGTGGTTCTTGCAGAAATGACAGGAAATCCAATTTCATGAAGTATTTGAGTAAATACATAAGTAGGTATTTTTATGGTATATTTGAACATATTGTGAAGTAGGAAAGGACTTAGATTCTGTATTTGAACAAAAGTTTCATATACTAAAGGAAAAGACTTAAAGTGCTACTAAATTTTAAGTACAAAAAAGTTTTTTTTAAATAATCTAGTTTTTGTTACCACACAATCATAATAGCATCTAGAATCAAAGTGACATAATTATATCAGTTCTTTCAATTTGTCAGAGTTATATTGTCTCTGCCCTAGTAACAGTTCTTTTAATAGTTTTCCCTGCAGGTACCACTGAATGTTTCAGTATGGCTTTGTATTCTGAGAGGGATTTTCCCAGCATGCTTTTCTCATTGGTACCTTTTAAATCTGGCAGCCAGCAAGGTGATTGTCCTATGTGATTGCTGTAAGTTGGGCTGCTTCTCTTCCTTTTAAATGGTAAGCTATTTTTAAGTTTCTATTACATTTTGACATTTTATTTCACTGCTCTGAAGTGGTTGCTTACTGCATTGTGAAAATGCTCCTGGTATGTGCAAATTCTGTTTTCTTTCTTTTTCTTTTTCTTTTTTTAATCTGTCTGTGGATGTTGTTTACCCAGATTTTAGTAAAGCATTTGACAGTGTTTCCCAGAGTATTCTCCTGGAGAAACTGTCTGCTTGTCATGCAGACAGGTGCACAGCTCACTGTGTGAAGAACTGAGTGGATGACTGGCCTCAAAGAGTCACAGTGAATGGTTTTCAGTCCAGTTGGTGGCTGGTCACCAGTGGTGTCCCCCAGGGCTCAGTATTGGGGCCAGTTTTGTTTCACAGTCTTATCAGTTACCTGGATATGGGGACTGAGTGCACCCTCAGTAAGTTCATAGATGATACCAACTTAAGCAGGACTGCTGATCTGCTTGAGGATAGGAAGGTTCTGCGGAGGGACTTGCATAGGCTGGATCCATGGGTCAAGTCCAACCTCATTCAACAAGGGTAAATGCCAGCTGCTACACTTGGGTCATAACAACTTCATGCATTGGTATACACTTGGGGAAGAGTGGCTGGAAAGCTTCCCAGTGGAAAAGGACCTGGGGCTATTGGTCAAAATTTGGCTGAACATGAGCCAGCCATGTGCACAGGTGGCCAAGAAGGCCAATGGCATCAGAAATAGTGTGGCCAGCAGGACTAGAGATGGGATTGTCACTTTGTATGTAGCACTGGGGAGACCACACCTCAAATACTGTGTTCAGTTTTGGGCCTCTCACTACAGGAAGCATATTGAGTTGCTTGAGTGTGTGCAGAGAGGAGCAACCAAGCTGGTGAATGGACTAGAAAACAAAGTATTATGAGATGCAACTGAGGGAATTGGAGTAGTTTATTCTGGAAAAGAGGAGGCTGAGGGAAGACCTCATGGCTCTCTATGACTACCTGAGGTTGCAGCAAGGAGGATATTGGTCTCTTTTCTCAGGTGACAAGTGATGGGCTGTGAGGCAATGGCTTCCAGTTGCACCAGAAGAATTTTAGATGGACTTTAGGAAGAATTTCTTCACAGAGTTGGTGGTTAAGCATTGCAAGAGGCATCCCTGGAGGTATTTAGGGGATGTGTGGTTGTGGCACTAAAGAACATGGATTAGTGATGGCACTTGATAGCACAGGTTTGATGGTTGGACTTGAAGGTATTTTCCTACCTAGATGATTCTATGATTACCTAATTCTAAATAAAAATTACAGACTTGGACAGTAGATATGGAAACAGTAACATCTCAGGGTGAGCTCAGGTTCTCAGGTTCCCTAACAAAATGTTAAGGACAGCAAAAACTTATGATAATTTTCAGAAACCCTTTTTTAGAAAGTTCTGGAAAAATGATGACAGTGAACAACCAAATGGAAAGATAGGAAAAAAAAAAAAAAAAAAAATAGCTGTTGAATACTATTGTATATAGAAAATAATGTCCTTAAGACTGGAAAGTCAAAGAGACATTCTATATCCTTCTGAGCATACAGAACCTATTTACTTCTGCTACAACACATATCTGCAAAATTATCATTTGCACAAGCTATGGCCACTTCTTATTCGTCCCCAGTAAATTTCATGTTTCATGATATATTTTTTTGTTTGCTTCTTTGTTATCTCAGAATTGTACTTACACAGGACCTTCACATACAGTCATAAGCTGATACTACATATCCTCTCACTTCTTTCCCCACATTTTGAGAGGTAAGCAGCATTCTTTTGACTCTTTCACCTGCTCGATTTTCAAACTACTGCCTCAGGTACAAAAACTCCATTATGCTATTTTAACATCTGCTATGCTGTAGCAGAACAGAAGAAAAGCTTCCCAAGAGCGATGATCTGTTCTCTTCCCTGCCACCTCCTAAATGCAATTTTATTTTCTTTACCACAAAGGCAGCAAAGATCATTGTACATTCTCAGTAGGCTACAGATAGCTTACAAGAAAGGTCGGGTTTTGTAAGGGTCTTAGTGACATGTTAGTGTCTGCAATCTGGCAAGAGAGCACAACAACGGAATTTAGATCTGGGTCTTGAGAGTGCAATATCTCACAAGCAGGAAGACTTTGATAATGATAATAAATTGATTGCCTTAGGTAATTGAGGAATAGATTTCAAAGACATCCTTGAACCACTTCCTCTAACCCCTTCCCACACGTGCACACTCAGATGCTCATCTCCTCAGTAGTTTCTCTGCAGGGAGGTACCATTTAATAGATCCTTACTGGAATTACATTGTAAAATTGTGTTATAAAGCACTGTTGTTCTGTTATTATTCTGTTTGCTGTTAAACAGCAAACACCCATACACAGTCAGCTCATTTATTCATTTTTGTGGGACGCAGCTGTGTGTGCAAGGTAGCTCTTTATCCAGAGGAAGACAATAATCAAATTTTCAGATGTGGATGTACAAAATGCATGGCTTCCATTTCCCAAAGCGGGAGATAAGTCTTCTTCTCCTTTTACTTCCACAGTAAGTGCTCAGTGACACTACAGCTGAAACAGAGATCTCAGACCTGAAAGAGAGATAGTGAACAGGACCCAGAGCATCCTCAGCAATTAAAGAGGTATGCAGGAACTCGAAGGACCAGGCTGCAGATGCACCTGTCTGGGTGACTGGACCTTCTGGTCACAGCCCAGCAGTATATGGCTAGGGCTACAAAGGCCAAAAGAAGACACTCAGCTATTTTACTATTCCTGTTACTTACTTTTGATACAGTATTAGAGTCCAAAAGCAAGTTAGAAATAAAGTAATTACAAAATCACTATATAAATGTTAATATATGCAAAATGTTAATATATGCAAAAACACAGCTTTATTTAAATTTATATTTATACAGCTATATTTATATAAATGTATTACATTTGTGTATTTATGAAAATACAATAATACAATAATACAAAATACAATATGTAAATATACAAATAAAAATGCTCAATCTTGAAATAACTGATTGAAATTCCATAGCTATGTTTTCCACATGCTGTAAAAAACAATACTGTGTAGTAGATTCAGTTAACAGACTGTGTTTGAGGTTGCCCTATATTAGAAGTAGCCATTACAGAATTGTTTCATGTCAGGTCTGATCTTTTGGGCAATTTATGATAAGATACAAAATTCAAACTTAAGTATTTGTAGTTCAAGTATGCAGATTGATTCACCATGCCTTTCTTGCCTTTTGTGTTTCATGTTTGTGTAAACATTATTGGAATAAAAGGGAATTATTCAAGAAGATATATTCTTATAAAATTCAGACACCTAATTCTTTTAAAATTAAAAACGTCTTACTTAAAAAAAATGGTAAATATATGCTAAAAACAAGCACACACAAACATGCACACGCACACACAAAACAGCTCTCTTGTTTAAATATATATATATATATATATTTCTGAAGCAGACTGATGCATACCACCTAATATTTCAACTGGAAAGGAAAAGGTAGACTTCCATGAAATTTAGTGTTCTAGTGAAGTAAGAGAAAGAGCAGTCATGAAATATTGCATGAGAAGAAAATAATAATAATAATAAAATAATAATAATAAAAAGTTAAACTCCCTTGTGACAGATTATCCTGCCTGAAGAGAAGCCAAGTTCTTATTGGTTTGATCCCTGGCAGCAAAATACCACAGATTTCTTCTGAGGACAGTGATTGTTTAACAAGACGTTCCTCATCTCCTCTGCATCTTTTGATGGCAGCAACATACCCTCTTTCACTTCCAGGAATACGTCTAATATTCTAGAAGTATACACAATACAAGAAACTGTTGTTTTCGTGAATAATTACTAGAACAAAGAAATCCTCAAAATGATTTTTTTAATATTATTTCTCCTAGGGTGTTTAGCATCAGTGCTCCACTTTCCCTTGGTCTGGGAGGCTGTATGACCTTCAGCAGACTGTCTAGGAGGGCATCACTGTGATTCAGCCACCCAGCCAACCTGAAGTGACCTGCAGGTGCCCACTGGCCAGCTCACACCCCTGCAACAAATGTTCCTAGGGATGCCGGCCCTGTAACTCACACAAGTGGTAGTGCTCAGTTACTGCCAGCTGCGTACCCTCCCCTCTCTTCTCCAAGAAATCCCAGTTTTCCAGGTTGCAAACCTTATTTATGTATTTTCCGTAGCTGATCATTATCTATTTTAATTTCTTATGGCAACCATAAAACTACAGATGTCATCTCACTATGTAGGCTTTCTGATTTCATTTCCCGGTGGAAATGGCCATAGGTTTGTTAGTATAGCATTAAAATCAGAGCTGGAAGTGGGACATAATCTTTCCAACCAATGACCACATGAAAAATTGTCCTTTCCAAAAAAGATTTAGGAAAGCATTAACCTAACCAGTTACCACCAATTTTGGTTTTGTTTGTTTTTTCTCCACCAGTTCTCTAGGACTATTGTTGGGAATGGCTGACAAGATGGTGGCAGGAGAAAAAGAAGGCTCCAGGACTGCAGCAAATTCTGTTTGCTGGTTTAGTTTCATATAAAGGGAATACAGCTTGTATTCTTCAAGGTCTGTCTACAGTGAGAGAGACAAGTGAGGCAAGTCATGGGAAAAGGAAATTACTGGATAATTCACTTCGAATGCACTTCCAATCAAAATGATATTGCTAATGTTGACTACTTATATGCTATGTGAAGGTACAGGATGCCTTAAAGTTTTATTTTAAAAATAAGCACAGAATGAAATTAAGCATTCTTTTGAAAACGGGGCTACACATCTAGCACAACCATATTTAGGGAAACCAGAGCTTTTAGGTGCAAAGCAAAATTACATGTTTCTTGTAATATCATTTGAAAAACTGCAGATATTTCATACTGGTCTGAGTATGGAGCAGGCAGGGGGCATTCCTGGTTAGAGTATGTCTATGTATATGAATTCCACATATTTGCTTTATTTGTCCTTTAGGCCTAGGAAATTCAAGAGCTTGTGAAATATTTATACCATCTGCCTATGCGGTCCCTAACTCAAATCAGGCTCTTTTGGTTCCCAAATTTCCCATCTTTCCAATCATTACCTCCCATCTTTGAAAAACTAAACTAAAATAAAATCACGACATAACCTAAGACAGGGGGTCATTTTTTTTTCCATTATTGATTTTTAAATTAGTTAATTGGAATAAAAGAAAACAATGTGCCCACATAATCATAAAAGTTACAATGCCACAGTCATTATCTTCTTGTATTTAATTTTGAAGGGAATAAATTTTACACAGGTTACAATGCTGAAGGGGAAAAGAATATTTGCATGTAACAACAACTTTTATTTCTGCTGTGAAGTAATATACCTTAAACAGCAGTAAACATTCTAATGAAATAGCAGCTGAAGCAGTAGAGCATAAAATCAATATGCATCAAATG
This sequence comes from Nettapus auritus, assembly GCA_011076525.1. Taxonomy (NCBI): domain Eukaryota; kingdom Metazoa; phylum Chordata; class Aves; order Anseriformes; family Anatidae; genus Nettapus; species Nettapus auritus. The sequence goes on along the minus strand of CM021765.1, from coordinate 120,277,852 downwards.
ACAAAAAGGAGATGATCAGTTGATAGGCTGTTCCATAAAGTTTGCATGCATAATTCAAATTATGTTCAGCAATTCATGGATCTCACAGTTATAGCCCTCTTTTATTGCCAAGTCACAAAGTATATTTGCTAAGGTAATAATACCACGTTTTTTTCATGGCAACGCTAAACAATTCAGATATCAAGTATTTGATTTGCCCACTAGTGCTTTACGAATGGGGGGCAGGGAGAGAGGTAATGAGTATAGCAAAGTCTTCACTAAATTCAAAGCCAACAGACCAACTTTTCACACTTTTTTTTTCCAATATAACTCAACATAACTTTAGTTCCTGGGGGGAAATGTATACTAAAATAGAGAAGTATTCCAGATTTCAGGTTGATTTCTTGAACATTAGTGTCATATAAACGCTTGCAATTTAAGCTCTGAAAAAAGTAGCATACAGATTTCCTATAGAGAAAGCACTGAAAAGAGTTTAGATATAGAGTTGTTTGTATACGGCTATAGAAAGAGTTTATACTTAGTAATAGAGAAAGAGTCTGATGTATTCTGCTGTTTGCATTTGATATACAGATAGGAACAAAATGTTCCTATCTAGAACAGATAAAACATACAAAATCTTAAGCCTTCTGGTCTTTACAACCTAAGAATTACAATACAGGTGCAAAGTGATTTGGGTCCTTGGCTCTTCAAGGAGAACAGTCCGCAATGAAAATGGCATGGAAATATAATAGTGACAAAGATATCAAGAAACCAATATGTTCCTGTTACACATGTGAGAGTATGCATGGATTCCTAAAAGAAGGGGATGTATATAGCAATAGAAGATGCAAACAGCAGGTTATTACATAGCCATTCAATTCTCTGCTAGCTGGTGTAAAGAGAACACTGAAATTAGATATATGGCAAATTTAGATTTCACTGACAAATTTTCATATAAGTCAACTGGGTAATTAAACAGAAAATAACTCAGTCAGTTGGACCATGAAGAGACAGTATAGAAATGGTTATTATTTAAGTATTAATGCATCATTGGAAACTTTATCAACACAAGTTTTAAATTAAATAATTTATTTTGCTGTAGGACTTTGAGGAGTCTCTTCCAAAAGTAGAATGCCTGAGAGAGGCCAAGGAAAGGTAATTTATTGGCTGACTGGAGAATCATTAACCAGGAAAGAATATCATATGGGAAATACATTCCAAATATGTCCAAACATTTCACTTGCCATTAGTGAAAGAGAAATCTAATAGTAAAGTTGTAAGAATATGAAAATTCTATTTTAAAAAGAAATCTAAAATTGGTTTTGTTTTGAAATGGAAAAAAAAAAAAAAAAAAAAAAAGCATTTTTTGACATAATCTGCAAGAGAGCTCAATGAGGGGGGATGGGAAAAATGCTGTCTCAGTCAAACCTGTTTCTTGCTGATTCATATTTGTGCCAATCAAAGGTACAAGATAAATTTTAAGACAATAATTGACAAGCAATTTAAAAACAAAAATTGATCTTATTTTTTTCACTGTCTGAGACTGGTTTAAAAAAAAAAAAAAAAAAAAAAAAAAAAAAAAAGAAGTTCTTTCCAAATAAAATCACTGTGAAATGCACAGTCCTTGGATCTTAAATATTGATAGAATTGCACATTTTCAGAGGATTTAGCTCTTCTGACTGAGAAGCTCCATCTTAAGAAAGGTATCTACTAAGGCCTAGATATTAGGAAAAAATGACAGTATCAGTTGAATCACAGTTCTGTGCTACCTGTGAATACTGAAGACTTTGTGCAGTTGGATTTTTGAATGGGCCCCCTAGACACTTTTTTTTTATGTAGCACTGAAAAATACAGTATATTTTTGAATCTATTCTCCCTCTCTAGAGGCGGGGTGTGATTTACATAGCTATAAGTAAGTTATGAGTAAGACAAGGTATTAAACTCATGCAGAATTCTTTTTTGGACACTTTTAGTCACTTGGAATGAAATCCTAGCCATGTTGAATTTGCTGGGAAGCTGGATCATGATTTTTAACTAGTCATGACTTCAACAATTAGTTTCTATTTAAGCACTGCAAACTTGCATTTAGCCTTCTTAGCCATTCAGATTCTGCCCTACTGACTAGAAAAGAATGATTTAATATTGTGAGGATAAAAGTGGAGAGCCTGAAGTGTTATATATTTTTTCTTTCATTATGTGCTCTCATTTTCTTGTGATTTTACCCCTTTGTCCTTTCCTATTTGATTTTCTTGCTAAGCATCCATTGTAATAAAGTGCCATGTTCAATGGAGTTGCAGTAAGCGATTTAAATAATAGCAGGTGTAGATGTGTAGGAATTTTGATTGTAATGTGCTACTGTGAAGAACTCATGCATTTATAGTGCAGTATATTTCTGAAACCATTATGGCAGTAAGCCAATCAGCTTGAATGCATCAGGGACACTGCTGCAAATGTATAGAGCTGATGGAATTCATTTCAGTCACTTATTCTTGAGGTAGGATTACAGGAAATTTTGATCAGTTCATGCATCTCCAATTTGGCCTGCAGCTTTGAGCTCTGGCTATAGCTGAGCTCTCAAGCTGAGCACAGATGAGGCTGGATAGTATCCGGGTGAGAAGCTTCCAAAAAAAAAAATCTGAACGCTGCAACATGTAGGTGTAGGTAACTCACCAGGCAGTATGCTTTCCTCAGGTCTGCTCTTTACATCTTTGCCTTTCACAGCAAACACTAGCTTGCTAGATGTATTCCTTCTGAAGATAAGAGAGAAGATCAAGTTTCTCAACAGTTGAAAATTCTATTATAAGTTCTTCAACACTAGTCTTGATATCATGTCTAGCTTCCAACTCAAGCAATTCAGATGACTTTTTCTCATTTCATTTTCAAAAGGAGCAAATTAAAACTGCTGTCAACATAAAATAGCTTTGATTGCATTTTGCTGAGAGTTAGTTGAAGCTATCTGTATTAGGAGAATGAGGGGTTTGTTCTGGATACTAGTCATGACAAAGTGCAAAAGCTCATATTTATACATTTATCTGTTGAGAAACTATAATTCCTAGGACTGCTTGTAAGGATAATCTCTATTATCTCTTCAAATTGTCCTGAATCTTGCAGTTGAATTCAATCTTTATTTTTTGAACTATGACTTCAGTTGTGCTTGAAAACCTCAGTTACAAGTTCAAGCTGCACTACAGCTGGGAATATTTTCAGCATGATATGTAGGTAAATATAATGTGACTTACAGCTCACTCTTCTATAAAGAATTTGCAACCCCCCTAGACATGATGTTGAACAAGAATGAATATAGACTACTTAGGGGCATAGTAGAAAAGACCTTTTTTCAGGTGCTGACAGAATGTCTTGCTCATTAGTTTTAACACTACTTTGCAACCCAGGCCATGTGTCTCTGAGATCCACTTCCAACATACGGAGCTTAAGAGCTTAAACTCTCCAAATAGAAAGGAAAAATTTATTGACTTCTATTACACCATGACCGTGCATGAAACCTGGAAGGTGAGTTTGGTGTTTGGAAACTATGATGATATATCTCTGGGGATAGGTGGGGATAAGTGATGTGCCAGTATGGTTTTGTGAAATGTTGGTCATGCTGTGGGTCAAGGTTTGCCGAAGTCATTTCTCCTGTCTAGAGAAAAAACAGGGGAGCTATACAAATGTGTACTAACTAAGGGTCTCTTCTTGTCCTGAATTTGCTACCCTACTGATACTACTACGTTTTGGAATCACACAGTGGATCATTGAATTTTTTTCTACTTCATGTTATTTTCAAGTAAAAATAAGCTGTAGAAAGTGTAATAGATGACTTAGGAATAACCCTGTGAAATTACATGGAGGAACATTACTTGCATGAAGTGCTTAGGAATCAAAAGCTCCCGTTACACCCATTGACACAACATCATCACATCTCCTTAGTAACTCGCCCCCAAAACTAACAAATGCAGACAGGATGATAATTGATGTAATTCTGGGGAGGAAATTATCTATGATCCACCAAAATTTATTCAAGAGATGTTGTCATTTCAAAGAAACAGGAAAAAAATCTTTTGTGTAGTGATGATAGTGTATTCTAACAGACATGAGACAAAGCGACCTAACATGCAAATTATATCTGTAACAGAATAGCCATTACTATAGTATAAAACTAAAAAAAAAAAAAAAAAAAAAAAAAAAAAAGCACACAGGATATCAAATTTGTCTCAGAAGCAGGTATTTAGGATGGGCTGACTCTTTTACCTGCAGCTGAGCTATTTTTTCAGTCTTACTGAATTTTTGCTCAATGTATTTACAAGACAAACAGTGTGTGCTAGGGTATGTGGTAAAAGCTGGTCTGCACACCAAGGGAGCTCAGAGAGGTGAGGGAGGGGGATCCCAAATAACATCTTGACCTACCACTCCCAGGCCCACCCTACGTACCACCAGCCCATCAAAGGCCCAAAGGCAGGGGGAAACCCAAATTAAAAACTCAGAGGGAGTGACAGCCTGTCTGGGGTCCTCCCAAGGTTGTCCCAGCACTACCTAAGCCCCAGTGTCTGTGTGTGAAACCTGTCACCATGAGTCGTTGGGTGCAGCTCTCTGGATCAACTTTTGGCCAATGGGCAGTTGCTGCCTTGGCATGGGACACATTATGGTATGCAGGGGAATGTTTGGGATTGCACAGTATTTACTATGGGATATTTAGGGGAGGAATCATAGGTGAGGGATTTAGGCCATTTGTGTAGGGACAATTGTGGGAAATAAAAGGAGAAAGGAATATAGGGGTACATTTACATGTAAGCAAGGGCTGCACTTACTTGTCTGCCCTGCTCTTAGAATCACAGAATCATAAAATGGTTTGAGTTGAAAGACACCTTAAAGACTAATTCCAACTCTCCTGCCATTAATGGGTGGGGACACCTTCCTCCAGATCAGGTTGCTCAAAGCCCCATCCAATCTGGCCTTGAACATTTGCAAGAATATGGCATCCACAAATTCTCCAGAAAACCTGTGCCAGAACATCACCACCCTCATAGTGAAAAATTTTGTCCTTTTATCTCATCTACGACTACCCCGTTAGCTTAAAATCATTACCCCTTGTCCTACCACTACAACCCCTGACAAAGAGTCCCTCCCCCGCTTTTCTGTGGGCCCCCTTTAGGTACTAGAAGGCTGCTGTAAGGTCTCCCTGGAGCTCTCTCTTCTCCAGGCTGAACAACCCCAGCTCTCTCAGTCTGTCTTTATAGGAGAGGCGCTCCAGTTCTCTGATGATCCTTGTGTCCCTCCTCTGAACTCATTCTAATACGTCCACATCTTTCTTATGCTGGAGGCCCCAGAGCTGAATGCAAGGCTCCAGGTGGGGTCTCCCAAGAACAGAGTAGAGGGGGAGAATCATCTCCTTTGACATGCTAGTTACACTGATTATCATGGTCTTGTGATGACAAGCTACACTTGATCATCACAGTCTTCCTGCCTCCTTACTGTAGTCCATCTTCAGTTGTTTTTTGGTAAGGGGTTCTTTGCTCTACATGTGGAGGTGTATGGGGGTTTGTGGTGTCAGCTCCTGAAGCGGGGCTGCAGCCCTGGGACTGGTGTGTCCAGTTGCCATCAGCTGGTGAGCATGAGCCCAGCTGCTGGATGGATACACCTCATACCTAGGTAAACACACTTCTGAAGGAACTCTGTCCTGCTTCACCAGGGAGGGGAGCCAATGAGGCCACTGGTGCTGTCTGTGCTCATGAGGGTGCTCTGAGTGTCACTATGCAATCACAGAATCACAGAATCACAGAATCACAGAATTTCTAGGTTGGAAGAGACCTCAAGATCATCGAGTCCAACCTCTGACCTAACACTAACAGTCCCCACTAAACCATATCCCTAAGCTCTACATCTAAACGTATTTTAAAGACCTCCAGGGACGGTGACTCCACCACTTCCCTGGGCAACGCGTTCCAATGTCTAACAACCCTTTCGGTAAAGAAGTTCTTCCTAAGATCCAACCTAAAACTCCCCTGGCGCAACTTAAGCCCATTCCCCCTCGTCCTGTCCCTAGGCACGTGGGAGAACAGACCAACCCCCACCTCGCTACAGCCTCCTTTGAGGTACCTGTAGAGAGCGATAAGGTCACCCCTGAGCCTCCTTTTCTCCAGGCTGAACAATCCCAGCTCCCTCAGCCGCTCCTCATAGGACTTGTTCTCCAGACCCCTCACCAGCTTTGTCGCCTTTCTCTGGACTCGCTCAAGCACCTCGATGTCCTTCTTGTAGCGAGGGGCCCAAAACTGAACACAGTATTCGAGGTGCGGCCTCACCAGAGCCGAGTACAGGGGGACAATCACCTCCCTAGCCCTGCTGGTCACACTGTTTCTTATACAGGCCAGGATGCTGTTGGCCTTCATGGCCACCTGAGCACACTGCTGGCTCATCTTCAGCCGACTATCAACCATCACTCCCAGGTCCTTCTCTGCCTGGCAGCTCTCCAACCACTCATCTTCCAGCCTGTAGCTCTGCTTGGGGTTATTGCGTCCCAGGTGGAGGACCCGGCACTTGGCCTTGTTGAACTTCATGCCGTTGACCTCAGCCCATCGGTGCAGCCTATCCAGATCCTCCTGCAGAGTCTTCCTACCCTCGAGCAGATCGACACACGCACCTAACTTGGTGTCATCTGCAAACTTACTGAGGGTGCACTCGATCCCCTCATCCAGATCATCGATGAAGATATTAAAGAGGACCGGCCCCAGCACCGAGCCCTGGGGAACGCCACTAGCGACCGGCCTCCAACTGGATTTGACTCCATTTACCACAACTCTTTAGGCCCGGCCATCCAGCCAGTTTCTAACCCAACGAAGCGTGCGCCAGTCCAAGCCAAGAGCAGCCAGTTTCCTGAGGAAATGCTGTGGGAAACGGTGTCAAAAGCCTTGCTGAAGTCAAGGTAGACCACATCCACAGCCTTTCCCTCGTCCACCCAGCGCGTCACTTTGTCATAGAAGGAGATCAGGTTCGTCAAGCAGGACCTGCCCTTCATAAACCCATGCTGACTGGGCCTGATCGCCTGCTTGCCCCGCAAGTGCTGCGTGATGACTCTCAAGATAATCTGCTCCATGAGCTTCCCTGGCACTGAGGTCAAACTGACAGGCCTGTAGTTCCCCGGGTCAGTCCTCCGGCCCTTCTTGTAGATGGGCGTCACGTTTGCTAGCCGCCAGTCAACTGGGATCTCCCCCGATAGCCAGGACTGTTGATAAATGATGGTAAGTGGTTTGGCCAGCTCCTCTGCCAGTTCTCTCAGTACCCTCGGGTGGATCCCGTCCGGCCCCATCGACTTGTGCACTTCCAAGTGCCGTACCAGGTCACCAACCATTTCTTCATGTATAGTGAGGGCCACATCCTGCTCCCCATCCCCTTCTACCAGTTCAGGGAATTGGGTATCCAGAGAACAACCGGTATTGCCGCTAAAGACTGAGGCAAAGAAGGCATTAAGCACCTCTGCCTTTTCCTCATCTCTTGTAACTAAGTTTCCCCCCGCATCCAGTAAAGGATGGAGATTCTCCTTAGTCCTCCTTTTTGTGTTGATCCATGCACCCAGCTGGCTGTACATATATATGTGTGTGTGGTGTGTACTTGTGCTCTCTGTGTGGGTGCCCGCAAGGCATACATTTTCAGCTTTGCTACTGGATGCATCTGGAGACACCTCTCTCAACTGCCAGATCCAGCAAGATATATTTTCCTCTAACAGAATGAACAGCAGTTTTAACAAGTCTGAGTAGGGATACTGATTAGTTTCCTGAATGCAGTCCTTTCCTTTGGCAGGACAGATTTATTTCACCTGTCAGAAGTAATGCCTACCCCAGGAGTCCACTGGTCACTATGAGGTCCTCAATCAGTGCTGGCAACCATGATTCGCATATTTTAAATTTCCCATTAAAACCACTCAAATACAACAATGCATCTTAATTCTATCCTGTCATTTAATTGTTAGATTGTGAAAAGTCAGACAGAGATGAGTTACAAATGGAAGAAGGTTTTTCAGTCTACAAATAACGCGTTGTGTGTCCAACTTTCAAAACTGCATGTGTAAGCAGTAATGAGGACTTGCTTAGACACACAAAATTTGTAGGACTGTGTGTGTAGGATGGTATTGAATAGTGTTGTTCTACAGGAATTATTGTGCTATACCAACATACATACGCAAATGAATGAGGGAGAAAAATATTTAAATAAATAAATACAAACAAAAAAAAATAAGATCAAAAAAAAAGAATCAGATTTCAAGGAAAACAGAAAGATGTCACAGAACATAATAATTAAGAATGCTGAGTTCCATTAAGCACTATTGTAAAATGCAGAAAATGATTAGTACAATGCAGATTACTGGAAAAATCCATAGATGTTTAAAAACCTTAATTGGCTATTTCAGTCTCAAGAGAGAAGGAAAATAAGGCTGTTATTGAAAAGTACATGAGCAAGAAAGAAAGTTTTTGCTAATGTCAGCATGTATCCCAATCCCTCTTTCACAAGCATAAGGTGAATATTGATTAGTGTAATTCCCTTGACTTTTGGGCTATGTTTTTTTGTTTTGTTTTGTTTTGTTTTGTTTTTCACATTTCTCTAAGGAAGTTCTGAAACAGGATTCAGTGGCTTTTTTTTTTTTTTCTTCTCTCTTCTTTGAATACATGTGAACAGTATGCATTTTCTTTCCCAGCTATAGCAATGGTATTATGCTGCTGCCTTAGCTTTAACCAGTTTTATGTGTAGAAAAGCACAGTGTTGCATGATGTCAGTGATTCTGCAGAGCATAATGTTGATGGATATGGCAGGCTGCTGTTGGAGGCAGTGATGGCATTATTGGAAGTCCAGGCTCTCTGTGAACAGTCAAGTGAGGGTCTCTGGGAAAACATGGAGCAGCAACATCCATGTTTCACTGAACTCTCGTGAGAGAAAGTGTTCCAGATGCCTTTTTTATGGGTTTGTGATGAAACTGAGATGGCACCATTGCATATTTCCAAGATTAGAAACGTTAACGTTTCCTTCACCACATTTGGGTGCTGCTTTTGACAGACTATGGCATAGCAGACACAGACCTGCTGTGTCGCAGATTTTGCCAGGCTCTTTAACAGCCGTCATATGCTGATTTAATCTGCTGATTTTTTAAAAATCTTATTATTTATAATTACTTTACTTTGATTTTTCTCTTCTCTAGTTTAATTTCTGATGTATAAAACCCTGTGCTATTTGCAAAGTGAAAGCTGTGCAGTAATTCTAGTGTTTCACTTCTGATGTAAAGCATTCTTCTTTGGACATGTTGCAAACGAGATTAGCTGTTTTCCTTTCATATTCTCTGCATACTAATTCCACCAGAACTGCTACGTTATGCAAGCATATGGTTCTTTTTCTCCTTTTCTTTCCATTTTTTTAAGACAGTTTAAAGAAGTAAATTAAAATCCGCTGTTAAGTGAAACCTGTTTCTCTCAGAAAAACATAATAATGGTCATTGAGATAACAGCGCATGCTGATATTGTAATGAACTGATATAATGCACTGCATTTCAAAGATTTGAGGCAATCAGGCACTGAAAATTACCCATCCACTGAGCTTACCCACCCACACTGATAGCTTAAGAACAGTCCCTCTAGGATATTTCTAAGTGTTTTGACCAGTCTAGTTTTTGAAATTTAAAAGTGTCAAGACTGCCTTGGAAAAAAAAAAAAAAAAAAAGGAAATCAAAGAGATATTTCATATACATCTGTATTTAACCCCAAATCCTACAACCTTGAAGTTAGAAAACTGTTCTCATTTACCAAAATGCTATTTATTTCTATGTAGAATATTTAGAACTGCAGCTGGAAAATATGGTTTAATGCAGGTTGTTGACTATCAGAAGGTGCCAGACTGATACAAAATAAATAAGTTTAAAATATTACATGCAAAGGATTCACTATGCTGTTTAAAAAATTACGACACAATAGTGTAAATGGCTTCTAGAAAAATATTATTATTTTTTTTTTTTTTTCTGATGTTTGAATAGAAATTCTGGGAGTTGTCATTCAGGAAAGACGTTGGCCAAATGAGTGTCTAGCAGAGGTGAGTGGTCTAGGAAAAATGAGCATCTAAAATAATCCAGACGTATCTTTCCACAAAATGACGTTTAAGATTAATACCCTTCAACTATGCAATGGTGTTCTGTCATAAAGTTTATCTGTGTGGTTGGTGAATAAATTGAGAAAACAGGGGACTGTGTTACAATACAAAAGGATCACCTTAGATTCCTTTTGAATTTTAAGTGTAGTGACACAGAAATAGATTGAATGTGGGTGTATTAGACACCCCATCACTGAAACTTTTAGAGTTAGGTTAGACAAGTTCTTCTGATATGGTATATAATTCATCCTGTCAGGACAGGGGGTGGATTAAGTGATCACCTGAAATCCCTTCCAGCCATATGACTATTTAGAACAGAATATACACCTACTGTAATTTATAACCCATTTCAGCCTTACTGCTTCTCTTCATTTCTTTTTCTTGTCACCTTTACTGTTCTGTAATAAAGTAACTGATAGAAAAAGGGTTTCTTTGCTGAATTACTCCTCTATGGTTTATGTTAAAGAAACATTGAGAGCATACCAAGTCCAAGCCTACTGTATTCTTTGGGAGAAAAACAAAACTTTACATACCTACTTCACGCAACCAGTAATTGCTTTATAGCTATAAAGGCTCTAGGTCTGTCCCATAACTAAGGTAGCAAATACCATCCAATGTTTTTCCCAATATTTAGTAAAACCTTTAAAAAAAAAAAAAAAAAAAAAAGGAAAGATAAATAAATAAATGAAGATACAGATAAACAGAACCATGAACTCTATACTTCTATACTGAGCAGAGTTTTCTGCCCCTTTCGTGATTCATCTTGAGTAAGTGCTGCCTGCTGCAGTGTGCCCTGAGAGACTGCTTTCCTGGCAGTGCAGCTCAACAACCTGACTGGAATCAACACACAGTACTCGAGTACTCTGTGTAGTTTTGAACACTGCAGTATAGGAGGGGCAGGTGCTGAGCTCTGCTCTCTGGGGACTGTGACAGGACCCGAGGGAACGAGCATGGAGCTGGAACGAGGGAGGGTCAGGCTGCTTGCTAGGGAAAGGTTCTTCACCCAGAGGGTAGACGGGCACTGGAGCAGTGAGGCTTTGTAGGGAAGTGGTCACAGCACCGAGCGTGACGGAGTTCAAGAAGCATTTGGTCCACTCTCTCAGACACATGGTCTGATTTATTTGGGTGGTCCTCTGGGGACCCAGGAGTTGGACTCTATGATCCTTGTTGGTCCCTTCTAACTCAGGATATTCTATGGTATCACAACTCACTTTCGAAAAAGCAAACAAAACTGAAACAGAAAACAACACTGTGAAGTGGGGAGGAGGACAGAGAGAACTGAGAAAGCTAACGTCTAGCACACCGCAGGTAAACACCACAGGTTCACAGGGCAGGTCATCTGGGCACAGGAGCCCAGACATATTCACAACCCTACTGACCGAGCGGGAGTCTTAATATGTAAGTTCTTTCTGAGCAGAATTTCTAGATAGAATAATTAGTTCTACATGATTCCCATTAAGGGTCTTAGAGTTCAGAGGTGCAATCCAGTTACCTTAATTTGAAGAGTTACTGAATATGAACTGGGCTGTGATAACTTGTCCATAGCAAATGTCAGTGAAAGGTTTCTGTTCACAATGCAAATATCACAGAAGTGACAGGAAGAAACTGTTGCAAGTCACCTTACAAACAGTAACTTCTTAAGATTTAGGACTCATTTACAAGAGCCTGCTCAGCCATCATTCTTATGTTCCTCAATTTCTCTGCAGTTTGGGGGGGTCTGGATTTTAGACGCAAATAACTCATAAAGTACAGGTAATCACAGAATCACAGAATCACAGAAAAGTCTAGGTTGGAAGAGACCTACAAGATCACCGAGTCCAACCTCTGACCTAACACTAACAAATCATCCGCTAAACCATATCCCTAAGCTTTATATCTAAACGTCTTTGAAAGACCTCCAGGGATGGTGACTCCACCACTTCCCTGGGCAGCCTATTCCAGTGACTAACAACCCGTTCAGTAAATAAGTTCTTCCTAATATCCAATCTAAACCTCCCCTGGAGCAACTTTAGCCCATTCCCCCTCGTCCTGTCCCTAGGCACGTGGGAGAACAGACCAACCACCACCTCGCTACAGCCTCCTTTCAGGTACCTGTAGAGTGCAATAAGGTCACCCCTGAGCCTCCTCTTCTCCAGGCTATATAGTCCCAGCTCCCTCAGCCGCTCCTCATAAGACTTGTTCTCCAGACCCTTCACCAGCTTTCTAGCCCTTCTCTGGACTCGCTCAAGCACCTCCATGTCCTTCTTGTAGCTAGGGGCCCAAAACTGAACACAGTACTCAAGGTGCGGCCTCACCAGAGCCGAGTACAGGGGGACAATCACTACCATGGACCTGCTGGCCACACTGCTTCTTATGCAAGCCAGGATGCTGTTAGCCTTCTTGGCCGCCTGAGCACACTGCTGGCTCATATTCAGCCGACTATCAACCAAAACTCCCAGGTCCTTCTCTGACAGGCAGCTTTCTAACCACACATCTCCCAGCCTGTAGCTCTGTTTGGGGTTGTTGTGCCCCAGGTGCAGAACCCGGCACTTGGCCTTATTGAACTTCATACCGTTGGCCTCGGCCCATCGGTCCAGCCTGCCCAGATCATCTTGCAGAGCCTTCCTACCGTCGAGCAGGTCGATACACGCACCTAACTTGGTGTCGTCTGCAAACTTACTGAGGGTGCACTCAATGCCCTCATCCAGATCATCGATGAAGATGTTAAAGAGGACTGGCCCCAGTACCGAGCCCTGGGGGACTCCACTAGTGACCGGCCTCCAACCGGATTTGACTCCATTCACCACAACTCTCTGGGCCCGGCCATCCAGCCAGTTCTTAACCCAACATAGTGTGTGCCAGTCCAAGCCATGGGCAGCCAGTTTCCTGAGGAGAATGCTGTAGGGGACGGTGTCAAATGCCTTACTGAAGTGAAGGTAGACACATCCACAGCCTTTCCCTCATCCAGTAAGTGTGTCAGTTAAATTTATAAAAACATTTTTTGTTCTCTTTAACAGCAGTAGCCAGATTGAGCTCCAGATGAGCTTTGGCTTTTTTAATTTTGTCCCTGCACCGCCTCGCAACATCCTTGTAGTCCCCTTGAGTGGCCTGCCCTCTTTTCCAAAGATTATATACCCTCTATTTTCTCCTAAGCTCGAGCCACGACTCTCTGTTCAGCCAAGCCGGTCTTCTTCTTAATATATGGTTCCTTACTCATTCACCCTAATTTTGGAGCAGATGTTCATGTTCAGATACCCCATGCAGCAGAATTTTTGTTTATTTGATAGTCAACTAAATGAGAAGGAGGGTTTACACCTAAGCATTCCAGACATTAGAAAAGCAACAATGCTCCCCAAAATTCTAGAGGTTATCCCTAAAGATGACCTGCCGCTACCATTCAGGAAGCCTCCTATGGCTTCCTGTTAAGGTTAAGATGAAAAAAAATAAATAAATAAAAGAAAGAAAAAGAAAAAAAAAGCATCCTAATTCCAGTACTGATCTTTTTGGTCACTTTGTCATTCAGTCCTATGTGCCTACTTCAGTTTTAAAAAAAAAATAAGAAAAAGATCTGTCAACTGGGAGATATCTAATCTCTTCCAGAAATGAGGGTGACACCAAAGGCTCCAGGCTTCATTTTACCTAACTGTAGAGACTGATAGCTTAATGTATAATCTGTGTCTAGCCTTTTTCTATAAAGTACAAATCACTGACTCCATCCTAAAACCAGTAAACTGGGATCAAACGCCATCTGGAGGCGCTTGTGCTTCTCCGTTCACTCCAGACAGAGACTAGATGCCCCCATCAACTGGATGTCAAATTTTCAGACAGCTCAGTTTAAGCAAGATGAAAGGCCCCCTGTGTGACAGAACAGTGAGTGGTAATATAACATGAAAGGACAGACTCTTTTATATATATATATTTTTTTTTTTGCTGGACCTGAAGCTAGTGTCATTTTCCTTATGTAAAATCAGTAAATAACATAAGTACACACAGAAAAACAGGTGTCTGTATGACATGTGTGCTTGTATAAACATTTGTATGGTTATTTACCTTCATCTAGACACAGTGTGAATATCTAAAAATATCCCGGCCAATTTCACTGCTGACATAAGCAATGAAATGACTACTGATTTATACCAACAATGTGAACGATTTGTAGATTTGCCTGTGGTGCCAGCTAACAAGTTATAGCCCTGTGTCTTCACTGTTTTTGTTGATTTAAGGACATTTTTGTCAAAGTTCTTCAACAAGCTTTTAGTGGTTTTAGCTATTGAAACTTAACTGTGTACATTTCAGACTTAAAACTCTAGACTTCCACAATATAAAATGAATATTAAGACTGCTACAACAATATGTGTGTGCAGATCTCACACTGCATCTCAGAATTTCAAAATGTTTTGATACAGCATTTGCTTACACTGTTCAGGACTTTCATTCAATGAGAGGATAACAGATTGTCTTTCTGACTTTTTATTTTATTTTATTTCATTTCATTTTTATTTATTTATTTATTTATTTATTTATTTTTGCTGTTTATCACAATGCCCAGAAGATCCACTAGAGGAAGAAGTTCTACCTTTAAAGAGAGATGGAAATGACTGACAGTCTAATAGATTCAAACTGATATATGAGGCCATTTCAAAACAAGAAAATTAAAGTTGTAGAATCATTCCTTTTTGAGCAGTTATTGCCCACTAAGCATTACCAGCATTCATAGTCTATCCACATCAGCAAACTGCTGGGGGAAATTATATATATAATAAACTTGGAAGATTATGAATAAATGCCTTGCCTTTCCTTACCTAAAAGAAACACTCATAACCATATTAACTAAAAGTACAAGCTGGTTTCTAAACTATCCTCTCTCAAATCTCTTCAGAGAAAAGGCTATCACACAGCAGCAAGCCCTGCCGAATGGTGCTTTGTGATTAGAAGCCAGCTACTGCTAGTGTTACAGCCCTGACCACAAGCAATGGGCAGCTCTGCTGAGGCAGAAGGGAATGGGTTTTGGTATAGCCCTGCTTCTATCTAGCTGAGGCAGTCAATGGGAGGACTGCATAATTAAATTGCCTGGGAGGCTGCTTTTAGTTAAAATGTCTGTAACATAGTTGAAGGCTGAAAAATGTGCTCAGAAGACTCATGCCCGGGATGACAGGGACAGGGAGCAAATAGTGAAAATGCATAAACATTTTTAGAAATCGTTTTTATAATTGAACTGGAAAATTACTAGTATGTTTAAGAGAGAAAGGGAAAAAAAAAAAAAAAAAAAAAAAAAAAATCCATGCATAAATAGACAGCTTCCCCTTCACACAATTTTCAAAAAAATCCAGCCAAGTATTTTGCCACTCTCTTTGGTGGAGAAAGTGTAGTTGTCTTTGATAAATTAAAGCTACTGATTTACATGGCCAGATTAATGTTACTATATGTACCTTGCTGACCTGACCTCACAAGACTTACACCTTGTGAGAAACCATTTAAATAATTCCCCTCTTTCAAACACACTTTTGTGGCAATGTCAAACTGGAGCTGCAGTGTCAGCATTGCCATGGGAAAGGACCCCTCACATGACCCTGTGAGCTTTGAGCACAGCAGCTCCCAAGCAACCTCAAGCATGCTCCTGCAGTGCTAAGTACCTGGGAGTGTAAACATCACATGTGGAGCAAAAGAAAATCGTCGGGGATAATCCCCTTCCTTTATGGAAAAAAAAAAAATAAAAAAATAAAAAAAAAAATAAAAAAAAAAAAACTGGCCTCAAATGTTCTCAGATGCTTAATAGGAACTTTCCCAGAGCTGTGAGCTGTGGTGTAACATAACTTTCTACATCAAAAGATGCCTGCCTACAGAAGGTGCCCTGGTCTCAGCAGGTTAAGTATGAGGACATGACCACAGTGCCACATTCAGTAATTTTGCAGATACTATCCAGCCCCACAAACACAAGAACAGCTCAGGTCTCAAGATTGAATTGCTCTGAACACAAACTGTAGAAACAGCAGCAGGGATAATATTTTTCCCCTCCTGTTCATTTTTTCCAATGGATATGAAAACCCTCAGGGTTGCCTGCCTTTTCTCTGATGCTGAAGGGCAGCAGCAGTGGTGCAACTCCATTCCCGGTGGTGCAACTCCGTTCCCGAGACCTGCTCTGCCCCTACACATCCCTCTGCAGAGACCCTTTGTGGTGCAGAGCTGTCACATTGGAGGGTGCCAGGCATGGTGGCTCCAGGTCACCCAGCTCCATGGGTGCAGAACCACCTCTGCCCTCAGTTTCAGCAGGCAGCCAGCAGGACAGGCACCAGTCACCAGGAGCTGCAAGGGTAGAAGAGGGGACCATGCTAGTCGATGTTATGCTGCTTCCAGTAAAGCTGTGTTCACAGCACATATAGCACTACTCATCATAAGATGGGGCTAGCTGCAAGCTTTGTCTACACCTGCTGCCAGGGACATCCAGAGAAATCCTCTCTTGTGTCTCTGAGGTGGCAATAGCTGTAGCCACGTAGGACATTCAACTCAGTCCACTCACCCTGCAGAGGATAGAGTCAAGGCAGAAAAGTATCTGTCCCAGTAATTCTCCTTCCCAATGAAAACTTGGGCTTTAGAGCACTGACAGACAAAGGCTTTGGACAACAGAGTAGCTTTGCTTACTTCAGCAAGTACTGTATCATCACAGAGGAAGACTGAGCAGGTTACTCTTCACTCCTGCACAGTTGCTACTGTGCGGGTGCCAGTGCAGCTCAGGTGCCAGTGGAGGAAAGAGCAAGACATCCAGTCCCAGCAAGTTGGTGAAAATGTCTGTGTCCTCCTCTGCATCAGCTTCTCGAGTAGGTTCTTCCCTACTCTGCAATATTTTCTGGACCTGATAAAGAGTACTCCCACAGGCACCCTTTTGCTCCAGCTCTGGCTTGTTTTGCAAATTATAATCTCTCTCCATTTGCTTCCAGTCAGCTCTTGGCACATTGTTTCCACACTAACATCATACCCTTCCTCACTCTGCTCCTGAATCGTACCAAATTCTTCTCTCCTGTTCCTGTGCAGATCCCAAGTCCTTGTTTTTTCCTATAAGACTTTTTAAATGCCTTGCATAGTTATTCCTGTTCCTTTGACCTGAGGAGACACATTTTTGCCAGTTCTCTGCTGTGGCAAGGCAAAGAAAGTCTAGATAAATTGCTTTTCACATTCAGATTTCCTATTTACAGTTCCCAGGTGCTTCCATTTGAATAGACAATAGCTAAATGACTAACAGTGCTGCTGGTCCGAGAGAAATATGATAGAGTACAGCAAGTTCAAGGTGGATTCATTGTGCACAGAAGCAACATTTTTCATGACAACTTCAGAAAATTGAGTGGAATGCAGAATTTGCTCAGAGAGGGATATTCCTGCTTATCAAACCTGGAGATGTAAGCCAGTCCACCTGAGTCATGAAAACTTTTGTGTTTAGTCGCACAATAGATCCAAAACATCTCAAGGTGACTGTTCAGCTGAAAATCCTTGCCTGTGACCAAGGTTCAGCTATTACAATTCACTGTTATGAGTACTGCCAAGAAGCCTTTTCTGCCACTCAGCAGGAAAGAAAATAAAACTACTTCTTTCCATCTTTAATTGTGAACAGTGTATTATGAAATTCAGTGCTATACAAAGTTGTTTTAATCCAAGCCTTTTTAATCTTTTTAGTTTTTACCCAAGATTCATCTGCTGCCACTAACCACTCTTTAAACATTTTATCAACATCCTTTGTGCTTTTGGGAAAAGAGGTTTCTTTGTCAGGCATCCTTGAAAGCTAACTACTGTAAGCTCCTATGTTGTAACACATATTTACGTTGCAGAGATATTAGATATGCTCAGAAGCTATCGTAAACTCACAGAACATTTATACATACAAAGTAAATATTCTCCATATGAATAGATTTATATTTATGGGTGTACATGCATGTTTGTGTACATGTAAAAGCATTTATTTAACAGAGACTAAGCCTGCTCTTTTTTTGGAGTGGTCTGAAGTCTGAACTGGTAGTGATGAGCACTTTACTTACATTCTTTGTTTTTTGGAATTCTGGGGATGCTTCTCAGGGCACACAACCCTACCCAGAGTTATGTGAGCACCAGTAGAGTGTGCAATCATGCTACACCATTAGTTTTCATGAAGAATGTTGTTTTTTGCTGCTTTGTTTGCTCAGCAATGGTATCCCAGTTCATGATGATGTCCTTATTGCTATGACAATACAAACTTCAGTGATAATACTTATGAATGAACTTTTCCCCCCGGAATGTTTGGCTACCTCTACAACTATTTCTACTTTCCATGTTTCATCTGGATAGGTACAAGACAACAACAGTCTTCCTTGGGACCTACCTGTGCACATGAGTTGTGACTATCCTTTGCGCAAGGTGGCAGCAAAAGAAAGCTCTTCAAACACTTACTTCCCTCTCTTCCCTGCACACCTGCTCTTAAGAATGACTACCTCAACTATAGTAACTGCATTTTAAAAAACACCTCTTATTGAGTGGTTAATATACATGTATATACTTACTGCTATCTTTTACTTTGGGAACACTGTCACTTACATTTCTTTCCCTGTTTCTTTTTACCAGTATTCCCCAGGGGAAAGGGGAAGTAAGCTGCACATGGAGAAAGGTAAACCACAAAACAAATTCCCCTTAAATTCTTGATTTTCCCTTTTTAATTTTAAAATAAACAGGGATTTCTTTTTTTCAACAAAGACACAACTGGTTTGGGAGAAAGGATTAAGTCATAATCCAAGATTAAAAAAAAAAAAAAAAGTGTAAGCTTGACATTTAATTACGACATCTTCATGCTAGCTGACAAATTTTGATGGACATACCAATGGTACACCACATGTCAGCGTAACAATTGTGCATTTCTATTGGAATTAGTTTGAAGAATGCAGCTAGCAAAATCCTTACTAACAAATGCCTAGAGGAAAAGCAAAGAAAAGTGTTGAGTCCACACCAGTAGTTCACGACCCTATTCAGCACTGGCTTTTGGGATATATTTACAGTGGTTTTTGTTTCCTTGTTGTTTTGGTGACTCAAGTGTGGGGTTTTTTTGTTTTTCCCCTAAAGCCCAACATGTGGTGAATGGAATGTTTTACCACAAGTTACTCAAGCTTCATTCAAGTTTAATTAAATCTTAAAATATTCATAATATGCTTTCCCTCACATCAAATAAAATGTATTTTCTTTAATACTCCTTACAGACTTCCAGTCTATTGACTTCAAGTCAATAGAAGTAGTTCACTGACAGCAGTAAGCCTCTGATGGAGCTGGTATTTGAACTATAAGCAGAATTGTGATTACAGTGTCCTATTCTAATATCACTGTAACACACAAAGCAAACAGCTTGCTCATTTCCCACTTCTGCTTGCCAACTATGTTTAAAATGTAAACCTAGACTAGGGTGTTGTGGGTTTTTGGTTTTTTTTGGGGGGGGCGGGTGGAGCAGGGATTTCTAGTACAATATAGTGTGATCTTTATTCAGAGACATGGTAAAAGAATAGCCAGTTGACTTGGGTTATGAACATTCTTTGCAACCGTAAAGCTTATTCTGATGACTGCAATCTTATTCCAAAAACACTGTCTTTAATAAAAAATAATTCCAGAACTTAAAGAATATTTTATTATTGAATACAAAAATACTATCTATGTAAAAACAATAAGTTAGTTTATTTACAGTACTTTACACTATTCTGCTCTAGGGCTTCCTTTGAATTGGATTTATTTTCATTATTTTACATGCCTTTATAATTTTGCACAAAGCATTTCCAAAAGCATGTCATCCATGTTCACTGCTCCAATTATGGGCCTGAAGAATAGTTCAGCAATCACATTAGCATTAATAGATCTTAACAAGGATAGAACAACATTCAGCTTGGCAAATCTGGCTTCATCACCTCTGTGAATGAGTCTGACATGTTCATTTAGAGCTTGTTGTGCTTCCCTCTGCAGTCCTTCAATATACTGTGTACACTGCAGTCCAGGTAAATCTGAAAATAAAAATTAATTATTTTGTTTACATAGGTTTCATCTATAAAACATTCTTCTTACAGAAAAATTAACAGCTTACAGATTATATTTATCACACAAAGAATGAAACAAATGAAATTGCTAGTGGACTTCTTGCATGCAGAATCAATGTGCCAAATTTTATAGTGTAGCTCAAAATCTTATCATGCTGGTAGTTCAGGACATTCAATACTCTTAGCTATTCAAAAGTGAACTGCAATATTTGCCAACATTCATTTAAATGTTAAAAAGAATTAGCTGATAACAGAAACTTTCATTGAAGAATGCTGTACAAAATGCCTTTGCAGTAACAAGTACAACCTGTAAACAGCAGAGATAACAATAAGAAAAAAAAAAAAAAATTGTTTAATAACTTGTTCACTTCTACAAAAGGCATTATTCTTGTAAGGAATCTTTTGACAACAGTTTCTAAGTAGGTCCAGATAAGAAGTGGCAACAAGTATTAACTCCAATATATGATAGAAAGTTTCCGAGTGAACTACACTGAGGGTATTGAGGGAGTGGGAGTAGAGGGATTTTGATTTTTGGTGCAACAGTGTGAATGCAGAAGTGCTAAATGCAACTTGGTAGAGCCATAGTTAGGAAGTGCCATATCCAGCTGCCTTCCAGGTAAGTAACTGACATGGTAACCACTTGGTAGAGCTGTTGGAAGTCTTTAGGAAGAGAAAGGATGGATGAAAATGAAAAGAGCAGCAACGCAACGCAAAGCCAAAGAAGCACTCCCCTGCCGTGGCAGACCTGAGAGTCTGATGTTTGCCCCGCTTTGTCCCCGCTGTGCGGTTGCCGAGCTGTCCGGAGGGGCCGCTGAGCCCCGCCAGACGGACAGACGGAGCACCGGCGCGGCTCCAAGCAGGCGGGGAGCGGCGGCTGCCGCCCGCCTTGTCCCGAGCCACTGCCACGTGCTGGGTTTGTTTCATTCCCGGACAGCGGCCGCGGCCCGACCCCTGGGGGGACTGAGCCCCGCGCCCCCCTGCTCCGCCACCGCCCTCGGGGGACCCCGCGGGCACTCACCCGGGTTGAAGAGCACGGTGCCCTTGAGGTACGCGTACTCCTTGGTGCTGATGTCCAGGCTCCAGCACTTGGCCAGGAAGCCCTCGATGGCCTGGATGTCGCCGGCCGACGGCGGGTGCGGCCGCCCCAGCGCCGGTCCCCGCGGCGGGGTGTGCTCGCCCTGCCGCCGGTTGGTGAGGATCCTCTGCAGCATACTGGGCTCGGCGCTCTCCACCGTCTCGAAGTGCACCCGGTCCTGCGCCAGCCCCAGCACCAGCAGGGGCGCCCAGCAGCTGCGGACCAAGACGAGCTGCTCGTCCAGGGGCAGCTCCTGGAAGCAGGGCACGTTCTGCACGAAGCGCAGCGTCTTCACCAGCACGGCCGAGGCCGCCTTGCACGCCACCTGCGGGCTCTTCAGGGCCACCCGCCGCTGCGAGCCGCACGAACAGCCGCCGCACGCCGGCCCCTGCCTCGGCCCTTGCCCCGGCGGCGGCTGCCGCCTCTCCGCCCCCGCCTGCTCTTGGCTCTTGAGGATGTTGTAGAGGATGCTGCTGTGCCGCCGGCTGCCCGCGCAGCAGCGGCAGCGCTCCACGCACGCCATGGCACTCGGGGCCGGGGTCGGGGCTGAGCCGCCCGGGAGGAGGCTGCTCGGGGCGGTCGGTGGCGGTCGCGGTCCCCGCCGCCTCCACCCGGCGGGAGACGCGCACTGCTCGCCCTCTGCCCGGCTCTTAACTTATTTATAGCCGGCGGCTGGGTGTGCGTGTGCGTGTGCGTGTGCGTGTGGTGTGTGCATGTGTGTGTGCGTGCAGTTGCACGCGCTGTGCCCGCGGTTCAAAGGGGCAGACACTCTTTACTGGCTGGAAAAGAGAGAGAGAAGGGAAAAATTACCTAAGAAAAACAAGGAAAAGAAAGAAAGAAAGAAAGAAAGAAAGAAAGAAAGAAAGAAAGA
>CM021765.1:120236116-120255701 GCA_011076525.1 Nettapus auritus | reverse complement strand
GGGGGGGGGGGGGAGGGGGCATAGACCACCGCCAGGGCCGGAGCAAAAGGGCTTATGCCTCTGCTGCCCCCTCGGCTTGATTAGCACCTTAATGCTGCCGTGCGGAAGGGAGGCAGCATGCTCCTGCACAGCCAAGGGGGACTGTGTGGGGTTGTGGTCCTGGTGAGGCTCTGTCAGGGTGCCCTGGGGATGCTGCCTCTGCTGCATGAGATCCTGCATGAAAATGATGTTGATCTCCCGTGAAACCATCCCCCGTGAATAATTCCCTTCCTCTGCTGTGCAGTGTGTGGCCCATCTTTATGACCTCCTGATGTTTGCATTCTGCCCATCCGTTTAAAACTTTTCCATTTTCCCTACAGGCTTGTCGTGTCCTGAAGTGAGTATTTCCACCTCAGCTTAATATCCAGTTCTCAGAGACCCATCTCGTCGGTGTGACATGTAGACTCCAGACTAAGAAAATAACTATACCAGGCCTTGATGTTTACACAGGAGGGATAGAGGAATAGTGACTGTCCAAATGTGATTTTACTCTTGAATAAAAAACTCTTAGTTTCTTAGACTAACTAAAAGTGGGTGCAGCAGAGAACAGTACTTAATACAGTACGTAAAGAGTTACTTCTTTGTGCTTTATATGGGCCAAACCAGAAACATTTTGTTTTATGTCAACTAGAAGAACCTTGGTCTCAGATTTAGAGAAAGTAGACAGTTTTCATCAGCCTTCTGTACCTGCTCCATCAATATCTGCTACCAAGGGATGTTTAAATCAATCCTGGACAACTTATTTTCTTTCAATAAAAATATGCATTTTTTTTAAGCAAATACCTCTGACAGCTTTGGGGTTCTTAGGAGCGTAGAAAGTTTAGGCCAGATCTCAGAAATTTCTTTTCCCTGTGAAGCTAGTCCTCCTATATCAGCTCACATAGGTATAGAGTTATGTAGCCATTTCTCTAAAAGTGTTCCTTCACAATTGGACTCAAAAGGGATATTCTTTACAAAAAAGCACAAAAGGTATACATGTAATATAAAGCACTGGAGGGTTATTTGCCTTAAGTAAACTTTGTTTTCCAAATAGAGATTGTCCAAAATCCTGGTTATAATTATCTTTGGTTTTACATGTAAAATGCATAATATACTTTAAATTTGTTTTATTAAAATATTATTTTATTAACTTTTCTGATGTCTCCTTAAGCAGTCTTACAGTTTACTAATGCAGAGCTTTCAGATCATTGTCTATGGACTCTATCATTTTTTTCCACAGACTCAAATATGATAAAAGTATTTTATTGTCTTTGCAGTGGTGGAGAATTGTTACATTGCACCAATGCACTGATATCTCCAGTTTGCAGACAACTGAGTTTTGTCTCTGGACCAAAAAGCAATCTTTCACTGAACATTCTTGAAGAAAAAAATGCTTAGAGTTAAAAAATAAATAAAATTTAAATGTTATGAAGTTTGTCATTTGAATAGTATCATTGGTAAATGGAAAATATTGGTCTAATTATCTAGTATATTTTCTTCCCATTCACAAGTGTTTCATGGTACATAAATCGGAGTTTTCTCAACATTGGTATGTTACATTTTTTTTTTTTGCTTTCTACTCTTTTTCCTTTTTTTTTTTTTTTTTTCCCACTAACTTCCAAGAGAAAACTTGCCATGTTTTAGCAAATGAGCATCCCTAAGCTTTTAGTTGACTTCAGTAGCACTTCTCCCATGAGGTACATATTACTGGACTGACTGTGGAATCCAGTTATGTTTTTTACTAGATTGCAACTTAGAAGGTATCTGTGAGAAAGTATGGTACAGCTGAGATTCAAAGCATTGCCTTTACAGTTTCAAACTTAGACCAGCAGTGGGAACATTCTGTTTATGGGAGGATACTGCTTGCACAGGGTCATATGTAACTTTTATACTGAATCTGCAATAGAAATTTTTCCTGATGTAGCAATGTGGGTTGCAGGTATTTAATTTTTCAAGACATTTCTCTTTCAACCAAGTCTCAAATGTGGATACAACTCTACTGACATACAATGACTTTGCTGGCACTTCATTTTATAAACCAACATATACAAAAAGTTTTTTTCTTTGATAACTACATCAATATGGGTATCCCATGCTGTAACTGAAACTTAATTTATTTTTAAGTGCCAGAAATTGCATTATTATAGTTAAAACTGTACCTCTTTCTCTCATAAGTACATTTATGCATTCATTTATTTCTTTCTAACTCTTAATGTATCAAAATACACGGCATTTTATTCAGGGCAGAGTATTTCTTTCCCAATTAAAACATCAAAAATGCCCAAGACATATTTAGTAATGTTTCTTAATGCCCTAGACATATTTAGTAAGGTTTCTTATGTTGACATTTAGTGATTTGAATAGTCTTTATTTTTGTCAGAGTTTTGCCTATCTAAAGCATTCAAGCTAAACAAAAGGCTACAAAGCGTTCTGTTTAAAAACAAACTGAAAACAAAATCCCTCACAGACAAGTAAATATGGTTTGATGGAAACTACTTGAAAACACATATAGCAAAGAAAAAGTGGATGCGTCTCATTTCTTCTAATCTAGAAGCTCCATGTTGTCCAGTCATGAATAGATTTACATCCAGACAAAAGATTGCTTGTTTGTTTGTATTTTGTTTTGTTTTTACCTCAGAGAAAAGCCTTGGATATGAAGGTGATACAGCGCAGTCTTGGCAGTTATACTCTTTCATGTTGCTCTTCAGTGTCTCTGTATTGCTCATCTGGTAGCACACTTGGTTCTCAGCCAGAGGGCAAGACTTCACTTTCAGAACAAGGCCAAACAAATTTGGTTTGTGCCATCAGTGCTTTAGTGCACCATTAGCTTGAGAGAGTGCTTTTTTCAGTGGGGAATTGGATCCTGATGTTCTGTAAATACCTGCTATTCCTCCCTGTGTAAGGGCTGAAAAATGAAATTTGATCTTGAGATGTAAAACTGAGGGCTCAATTCAGTGATTAAAGTGAATTCAGTGATAAAGTGAAGCTAACATTTTCTCTAGAAAAAAAAAGGGGGGGGGGGGGCAGTGAATGTGAAATATTGTTGAAAGTATATGTTTAGCAAGATGTCTTTGGTACAAGAGAAGTACTCCATTAAAACAAGGTTTTGGAATTTACATATTTTATGTTTCACACATATATTTCTCAGATATATTGAGACTGTCCATTTGTTAGATTGACCACCATTCACAGTCTTTGTATTTTACTGGGGTGTTTACGTGAAAATGAGTGAGAATTAAGGGAAAAGTGTCACCATTAAGAATGTTTTACCTACACATTTTTTTAGGCATTCCTGATGGCACTACTGCCTCCTTTCTCAGCTTGCAATGGATTCCTTGGGTGGAACAAACTGAGATCCTGACTGATTCTGCCTGAGCCAAAGACATCTGATCTGTACCAGTCAAGGAATGCTGACCTGAATTTACAGAGCTTTTACAGCTGCCCTAAGGCTGTGATTTGACTGTTTTTACTGTATTCGACCACAGTTCACCAGCAGGATTTGTTTGTGCTGGATTAGGATGAGTATGTGGTTATATTCTTATGGAAATAGCTGGAGTATGTAATAGTATATACAGTTTTAGACCTTTACACCAAGTGCTTGAAACTAGTTGATACCTAATCCAGTAGAATGATGCAGAAGCAGCCATTCAACATATCTTAAACAAATTTAAATCTTCAAAATTGATTTTTTTTTATTTTTTTTATTTTTTGGTCAGATGAGTGCTTTGCAGAATATTGCTCTGATATTTTGGATCCAGAAGTAGGAATCCTGAATTTGCATTTACTATTACTGGACCATGAACTTTACTGTTGTATTTTTATTGGCAGATAACCAGTTTAAGGAGACCTTCACACATCCCAGACATATTTTCACCCTTGTGCTAATTCACCTTAAGTAATACAATTAGGTTTCAGGGGAAGGCAAAATTATGGGAAGAGAAGCAATTTTTTCCATGGAAAGGTGTTCAGTAACTTCACATCCCCCGCGCCCCCCCCCCGCCCCCCCCCCCCCCCCCCCCCCCCAAAAAAAAAAAAAAAAGTAACTGATCTTTGGGCTCAAATAGGTTTGTGTTAATAGGTGTCCTTTGGGCCTCTGCTATGTAGAAGAGCTATTGGTTCCAGGAATCTAGAACTGTACATTTAAGTAAGCTGTTGGGGGCTGGTTGTGTCAATGTTTAAATCTAAGTAATTTCTTTTTTTGGCGAAAGTTGGTTCATATGCTCCCAAACATCTGCTAGTGTGGCATGTTTAAGGGTGCAATACCATAAGACAGATTTAGCCAGTCTAATAGCTCATTGGAGCTGAAAGAGATGACTTCCAGATATGTCTTTGCTGCTGCTGCTTTCCTTGTGCCAGCTCTGGCACTCATCTGTCATCTTGGCGAGCCAAATCCTTTCATTAAGCTGGCTGCATTTTTAGAACAGTCATTACAGGAAAGGTGGCAAAGAAATTAGATACCTTGAAATGTGCTCTCCATGCTTTATTTTCCCCATTGATGCTTTCTGAGGTTCTGCCCAATCTAAAAAGCTGTAAGACTCGTGTTATGGCAGGTTTTCATTTGGCTGAATCAGCAAGAAACTAACCCATCAAAAAAAAAGAATAGCTTTCTGCCACTTTACTGATAATAACTCGTTCAGATAGGGATCAGAAGAGTGCCAGAGCAGATGGAAAGGAGTGGCCTTTCCTCATTTCCAGGAGTGGAAGGAGAGAGAGAAAAGAGCAGGACCACTGCTGAAAACTGTTATTCCACTCAGTCACTATGCAGAACCGCTCCTTCAGGGGACACCAAACCCTGATGGTAGGGGAGAGAGGGCTTTTAGTAGACTTTGTTTTAAAATGAATCTTTTAAATACCACCTGAAACTGAACTGTACTTTTGCTAATGACACTTGGCTAAGGGGATTGTGTTATAAAATATTAGCATAGAAAATACTTTCAATTACTAGCCTTATTACAATCATTTGCCTCGAGGAATACATTGCTAATAGGAAAAAACAGATGGATAAAAAAAAAAAAAAAAGAATCTGGAAAATTAAGTGTTTTAATACATTGTTCAAGGTTGTGGCATAAAGAATAAAATGCATTCTAGCACTGTGGTGGCAATAGGACACTATGCATCCATTACACAAATTCTGAAGCTGAAATTACTGTGTAAATAGTCTGATAGTCTGACGCTGTTCACAAATACATTTACATTTGTGAGTAATATCCAAGCATATGCTCCTAATAAAAATAATAATAAAAAAAATGCATGCAAATAGTTTTATCAGTTAGCATTCGTTTTATGTGGAAATCAATGTGAGGGCTTATAAAATGCATGCATCTTTCCATAGGTTTAAATTGAGACATATTTCACCCAAGTTGAGTATTTGAAAATACTGTCCTTTTGGTGAATCGGTGATGTAATTTCTCATGAAATCAGGTTCATGTTTTGGTATTATAAAACATACTCATTTCCTTTTTACCATTCTCTGTGCATGCACATACATAAATAATTTGTAGGTTTATCATGCAAACTAAAATCTGAATCTCAGATATTTATAATCTTAAAGTAAATTCTGCAGTCCTTTCTTTGGCTATGTTCTTTGCTTAAATCACAGTTCACCATGTTTCTAAATTTGTATGTTTTATATAAAACAGGAAAATCATTTGGCATTCTGTTCTGCTGGCAGACAAGATAGACTACATCCCCAGTTTTATCAAAGTAACTGAGCTAGCTTACCCTATTTAAAGAAGGTATTTTTCTAACCTAGATCATTTCAGCAGAACTTGATTAGGGAGTGATCTGGCAGTTCTGTTGGTGCAACTAATATACTCACAGTCATTGATAGCCCAGCGTACCATGAGAAATGCTAACATCTTAAGCTTCCTCAGCTGCAGCCAGACAACATCCTTGGTTGGTCTGAGATTCAGAGAATCCCAGGGCTAGCATTTTAAGCTAACCTTGGACTTCCTAAAGGCACTATTTCTGCTGCTATATGTTGAATTTTGTTGACTGAAGTGCAATTTCTGCTCATCTCTATGCCTCTGCAGGAAACCATTCAACTATGATTCAGATTTAGTGAATATGAAGACTTTGTGGGTTTTTCAGTGATGATGACAGGGGAAGGTAGAGACACTGAACACTGAGTTAAAAAAGGAGTTTTTTTGTTTGTTTGTTTGTTTGTTTGTTTTTTCTTTTGTTTTTACCAAATCATCTGCTGAGGTTTTGGAGGTTTTATTTGTTTGTTTGAATTATTTATATATATATATATATTATTATATATATATATATATACATATTATTATTTTTTTTCTCCCTAGATATCCATGAAAATGGATAACAGTATTGAACAGAACAGTTACTGAGTAGAAAATCCGTAGACTCCAGTGTCCATACTGGTGGTTTTAGTTCAGAGGAATAAACTGCAATGAAATACACACATATTATTCCTAAGTGAGAAGAACCCATCATGGAGGAGAAGTGCATGAATGCATGAGGGAATAGGGCACTGCCACTGGATGGTGATAGAGTAGTCATAAGACGTACATGTGAAACAGAAAATGAAGTACACTGAATGGGCATGTTGAGGAAATCTTTAGCTAAGAAATCCAGAATTGGAAAATTTTCAAGTGATATAAAAATAAAGAAAAGGAACTGAAAATAGGGGAGAGCTTGTAGCAGGAGAGAGAATTTTTAAGGACAGACAGAATGAAGACAGTTAGTCCATAGATATAGGAAGATAGATAAATATATTTTTCTTTATGTTTCTTTTTGTTAACCTGTTCTTGTGGAGTTGGTTTATTTGGTTTTGGAAACAGTACAGCAAATTAGAATTAGAGAAGAAAGGCATCCTTTTTTTTTTTTTTTTTTTTTTTTTTAATTCTTCCAACACATGGAAGCCATACTTGATGTAGATTTCTGATTTTTGTGAAATTTCACTAGAATTCCACTACTACATTATTTTCACTAATTTCCCTGTTATTTCTAGGTATATCTTTCCCAGTTTCGACTTTGAAGATATTTTTGTCTTAGAAGAGGAGGATTAGGGATTCCTTCTTTTGTACCTTCATCATTTATTTTGTTTTTCAGCCATTTATACACCATGCAGAGTATCCACATCAGAAGGACAAAAAAAAATAAAAATAAAAATAAAAATCACTAAAATGTCATTGTTGACACTTCATTGTCTCTTTCTTGCATCCAGAAATGTATTCAGTTTAAATCTTTCACTCTTCTCAAGGACATGTTTTCTCTGTACACCTGTAAGATAGTAAATCATATCATTACCTTGGACTTTTAATCTCAGAACTTCAGGAGCACGGTCTGAGAATGAGAAATGAGGATGTTGCTGATTGTAGATGTTAATGTCTGAAACTTTAAGCAATTACATGAGGAATAGTTTAGAGTAAAACAACTATGTTTACTTTTGACTTGAAGTATGATTTTTAATCTTTTATTAACTGTGTTCTGTCCTCACAGTAATTCATACATGAAGCATAGAAAGTTTAATCTGATATTTCATAGCTGCTTATTTCTCCTGAAGAAGACTTGAGTGCTTTTTGTTACCACACTTGACAACACAAATCCCTTACACACAAAAATCCCAGAAGATCTTTAATGACCTCCTTTTTCTTTCAGCAGTTCTCTTCCCTTCCACCTCCAAACCCCTTAGCAGTTCAGTTATTATAAAAGTTTCTAAGTTTCCCAAATCTTTGGCAGTGTTTCCTGGTAAGCAAAGAGTTTACTTTGAAGCAGGTCAGGTTATATTTTAAAATGTAGAAAGAGAGAGAATAAACTACCCTTCTGTAACTGAAACTGTGTAAGTGGCTTCTTTCCAAGGTCTTGGTTACGAAGAGATATGAATAGTCTGCTTGCCTGCCATGGTACATGCTGAACTCCACCCTGATTCATGGAATTATTCTCTGATCAATAGAATTATATTAGTATCAGAGCTGATGTAAAATTGTGGTGCCTTGGACTGCTCAAAGAAAGTCCTCTAAGGTTTTATCCACCCCACAAAATTAAACAATAATAGTTTTAATAAGTCTAGCAGGAATATCAATGACATGATGGAAATGACAGTCACAGTCCAAGTCCTCCAGGCTGTCAGTGATATCATTTTCATTCCTGTGGCTAAATTAAAGCTACAGTGGTTTCACATCTTCATTCTGCTGACTAGATATACACCTAATATCTGTTGTTAAATGATTTGATTCAAGTAATAACTACAGCTCCCTGATATTATGAATCAACATAAAAAGAAAATCCCATGTATTCCTGGCATATGGTGTCTACATTGTACTGTGAGACTGTAATTTGGGAAGGATGATATACTACTAAAAGAAAACTAACAGTATTTTTCCAAAGTATTTAAAAGCTGAGGTGATGTGGCTCAAACATCATCATTTCATGTCTCTGTTGCTGACACAGCTGATGTTGAAACAGTTTTATTAAAGACATTACAGGGTCAATGTAAAATCTCTGTGCATATCTGAAGTATTTTGAATGATTTATGTGAGTCCATGGATATTCATTATGATGATATTCTTTCATGTTTCCATTGACAGGCAGAACAATGTCACTGGTAATGTCAAAAATAAATTATATCATCGTAAAACTGGACCTTAAATGCAACAAAATTAAATTTAAGGTAACTCTTAAAGTTTGACAATTAAGGAAAGTTAAAGGTCATATTTCAAGCAGCACTTGACACCCTAAATTGCCCTGTTCTCGGTAAGTGTTGACATGCAGTAGGCTTTGTGACACAGAAACAGACATATCGTCTGTAATCTATGCTACAAGTGCAAGTGGAAGAATGTAGTGAGAGAGCTTATTCTTAATTCTCTCACCTTGTCTGGTTTATAGGTACTCTGTATTAATACACTGTTTTCAATGCCACCCGTCTCAAAGTACTGCAGTTTTCTGTACCAGGCATGTGCTGTTTTCTGTAGCTATCAAAAGATTCTCTTCAGTAAGAGTTCATGTGTAAGTACTCATTATCTCCAGCAGTTCTGCAGCTGGCCCCAATGAAAATACATACTGCTTATGGATTTCTTGATAGTATGCTTTTATATTGTCGTTTATGTAGAAAGATGATAAGTAAAGACTAAGATAAGAGTGCCATTGTTCTCAGGAGCTCTATAGCAAGTGGTAAGAAACTGCCAGCAGTTCAGAAGATGGATTATCACAACATTCTTTTCAGTTGAAAAGAATCAAAGAGAGGGCAAGAGGTGAAATGATTTCTTCGATATTATTTATCAGGTTAAAAAAAAAAAAAAAAAAAAAAAAAAAAAAGAATTAGGAAGTAAAACCACCAGTGGAATTAAGGCTTTGTTTAAGCCAAAAACAAATTTCCTGCTAGATTCAATAAGACTAGGTTTCATCCCATGTATTAAAACTTCCGTGCTTCATCATTCCCTGTACCACACCAGGCCTAGCATACACCTTGATTTTAAAATATCATGCCATATTCAATACAGAGGTTGTGATGATTTTTTTTTGCTGAACATACGAAAACAAATTGGAAACTTGTTTCGCTCATGAGCTGAAATACAGGTCATCTAATTTATTCATCAATGAAGCATTGAAAAATGCAAGCACTATTCACAAAGGCCTGAATCATGCTGTAGGTGGATCAAAGAGACACTTTCAGAGAAATAGTGGAAGTTAACATCAATAGAGCAGTCAGCATTTCTAGTACCAACATCAGGAACATTATTGGTCCTCCTTGTCCTCCACTGGTGATGTGTCAGGCCCCTTTCCCCCCAGTAAATATTCCAGGCCAGATTAAATTGTGCAATATTTCTCCTTTCACATTCCTTAATCTTGTTTCTTTGCATTGGTGTTTTCAGGTTGTTCTCTACATCCTGATTTTTCTCTGAAATTTTTTGTGTAGCAATTACAGCACCCCAAGCTTCAGGATCTAGTCATAAATGGGTGATTCTGACTGAATTCTTCTGTTAATTTTTTTTTCATCAAACTTAACACAGTTATGGATAGCAAGAGTGACTGAAAAATAATTAATCACTTGCAGTGAGATTCAAACTAATAGTTGTATAAGAAAGTTGTTCAGGGAGGTTTTGAACACCTTGATTTGCTGTATAGCTCATTTTATTTTGACTCAGAGCCATCCATCCATTCCTTTTCCTCAATAATTTATAATTTATAATTTCCTCTAAGACTACTATTTTCGATTTCTGAATTAGTTGCTACTTAGTCCTATTGTTACAGTGAGGTTTTAATTCATTTATTCAGACTTTTTACTCTTCAAAGAGGTCATAGGTGACCTAAGTCCTTAAAGATGCTGTTAGTAAACAGAGGTAGCTAGAGCTTGACCAGTATTCATATACATTGCATCCTACCTTTCTAGGGCCAAGTTATTCCTTAATTTGCCGTTTCACATCCTGTGGTTTATCACATTACTTAAGGCTCAAACTTGTGGAATGTTCTGTCAGTGCCTAACTTCAAGTATTATAATTATTTTCCTTGAATTCAAGAAACCTGATGTTTGCAAGCTTAGAATATTGGGGCGTTTGCCTTTATGAGTCTTAATTAAATTAAACCTCTCTCTCAGTTCAGATCTCTATCACAACCTTACAACTTAGTCCTGTAACAATTACATTCAAATCAAGTGATTCAAACATACACTAGGAACAGATAGTAATGCCACAAAGAGCATCTTAGAACAAAAGGCTGGAGAAGAAGCATTTTCCATAGCTTGGATATTCATAACAAGATTGGACCATTAATTATCTGTTTACTTAGAATGCAGAACTGAAGAAACACTACAAAATGTTGTGTATGAAAATATCCAAGATCAGTAATAGATAAGCTGGAGGCACTAACTGTTGCTTTGAGGGGGTGTTTATTTGTTTTTTGTTTGTTTGTTTTGTTTCCCTATGCTTCCCTAGCACTAGGCTTTATCTAGTATATACTAAATTCATATTCATCTTTACTCTGACCAGAGTGTTAAATTCATTTTAAGTAAAGGGTAATTTTCTTGTACATTCTCACTTATTTTAATTGGATTCTTTCCACCCTGGTAGTATTGATTTTTATCTGATAATGGACATATTTCTATAGCTGACAAGTTGCAGCACTTGTAGCACTGCTGGCAAAGCCTGGTTGCATGCACGTTGTTCTTTTACTGCTTACAAAAGTTTGTCATCCATATGAGGTCCAGGTCTGCATTTGCACACAATTTGTGTAAATTCTGCTGCAGAGGGACTGATTAGAAAGGAAGGTGGCAAAGCCTCAGCAGCTACACTGAGCAGCAAGTACAAGCTCTTCTATGTTCTGGAGTTCTGGTGCCACTAAGCATCAAGCCTATGCACTGAAATTTTCTTTCCACAGAAACCAAAGCACTAGAGATGAGGGGATGAATTAGAATTGGCACATGTCTTGATAAATCCTTACCATGTCTTGGATTCAGGGTGTGGCTGGAGTATGTATCCACATTAAAGACCTCGAAGACACTCTTGGCATCTCAAAGTTCAGACGACAAAACCTACAGCTTCCTCTGTGTTCTTTGATGATACATCTTATTTTTATTAAAAGCAATGTAACTGTCTTGTTTGTATGCCTTGCACACTTCAGTATTCAGTCTTGCTTCTCCTGCACCCATTCTCTATTTTCACAGTACTTCATTCTTAGAGGATTTTTGACTGGATTCTATTTTTAATTTTCTAAAAAATGTTAATATATTTTGTATACCTCTAAAGGTGTATAGATGAAATACATTTCATTTGAGTGTACCTTTTTCCTGCAGAATTCTCTCCTTTGAAAATATTCATTTTCTTTCTCTTTATAAAGGCTGGATTTTACCATGTCTCTTAACCTATGCTCTATAACTTTCATCTGAAATCTGTAGTATGATTTGTGCTGAAAAGGACATAAGGGAAGCAGCAGGTAGCTGTTTATGCAGTTTCATACTGTATAATTAGCATTCAACTTTTATGTCTGCTCACAATGGTTAAATCATACTAGGCAGATTAATGAGGCAAATTCACTATTTCTTTGTATTCCTGGTTTATAATTATGATTTTTTTTTTCTCATTTTAACCTCTCCTTTGAAGGAAAATATGTAATGAGATGAACCAAACTTTGTTATGAAAAATGTAAACAGAAAAAACAGATTATTCCTATATTCAGTTTTGGGGAGGATAAAAGCCATATGCTTTAGTTAGTCTCCATGCAAAGAGCAAATTCAAAAACTTCTTTTTCTTTTCATTGGATATAAATCTCTGGGTGAGATTGTTGTATGTCACATACCAAAAATAAGAGCATAATTATGAGATATTGAATAACAAAGATAATTTATTTTCCTCTGTGTCTCCACACAAGGAAGGGTTTGTCTCCTCTGTCCCACTGTTCTGTCCTGAGCATGGACTGCTCTCTTAATGATGCAGATAACTAGACTAGAAGCCTAGAAGAATTCTTCTCCCTCTAAGTTCGTTTATATTTAATTGCAGCCCCCAGCCTTTCCCTTAATTTTAAGATGGGTCCTTTCTACATGCTTGTGAAGAAAAAAAAAAAAAAAAAAAAAAAAAAAAAAAAAGACTGAAAAATACTGTCTGCTTCTTCTTAATGTAAATGTAGTTGTCTTGTTAGAAAACCTGTATAATTAGGATTCTTCATTTTTACTAGATCAACTCAACTAGAATTATATGTGTAACAAATACTGTTCATAATCTTAGCAGGAAGTATTGTGAAAAGCCTCCTTTTTCTTTGTGAGTTACACATATTTACTTCCTGGAATTTGAGTTAAAAGATCTAGAGGTAACCAGAAAACAAAGCAAGACAGCAACCTTATTTTCAGCCTCCTCTTCCCTTATGATTCCTATTTCAGGGTTCTGTGTACCTTTCATTGCTCAGGCTTGCTTTTTCCCATTTTGTTCCAGCCAGGCCTAACTAAACCCAACTCAAAACCAGTTGTCTTAACACAATATGGAGAGACTTTTTCTTTTTTATTTATTTTTTTTTCTTTCCAGAAAAATTAGAGAAATGCAGAATATATCATGCATCTACATTAAGGCAGGACTGCAGTATATGTTTCACCTAGTGTCTCAAACAATATCTTACTAAATAATGAAAAATAATGAACAGGAGATGCCCTTTCTCCAGAAAATGTGTAAAACAATGCAGATGTCGCTAGACTGTGTCATTTTAAAATAAACAGGAGGCAGTTTTTCCTGATATACAACAGCTGACTGATACCAGTTCTATTTGCTATCATTACTATTAAAAGAATGGTCTATTAGGACTTTTCTTTCCCCAAGAGAACCCTAAGTAAAAGCTCCAAGGACATTTCCAAATAGACTGTAATAGTTCAGACATTCTTATCAGCAGCACATTATGAAACTGTGCTAGCTTTCTCTTACTTTTCTTACAAGTCACGCTTTTCTCATAACATTAGCAAAGGAAGGGCAGATTCTCTGCTTGTAACTTCATAAGCAGCAATGCCACCAAACTACATGGCATTAGCATATACGCAGCTTTTCTGCAGTACCCAGTCTTCTATCCCTATTTTCCGTAAGTAACTTGTTGAAAATCCTTTGTAGAGAAGAATCTGTCCATAGTCCAACAAAAGCTGCAGCTGATTCATTAGAGGGTGGTATGCCTCCTAAAATACAATTGTGTTTGTGGCCTCCTAAAATACAAGGTTCTTGTGGTCTTTATGAGGAGACATTTAGAAGAAATACAGCCAGTAGAGTATAAATACATAGCCAGTAGAGTATAAGTAGCTCAGTATCTATATAAAAAGGAGATGAAATCAGTCTCTCCTTATTCAAACTAATACATCCTGGAATTCCACTGCCTCTCTTTATTATTATTATTGTTATTATTATTAATTTTACTGAAAATCAGAGCCTCAGTGTGTTAATCACTTAATTGGCTTTAATTCATTAATTACTTGTTATAAGTTAGTGACTGACAAAGCCTGTCTTTTCTCACTGTTGTTTATAACATACTGCAGAAGGAGAAATAGGTTCATGTGTTTTATCTACTGTTCCAAGCAAGTCAACTTGGATTAATGATACAGAAATTTCATGTTTCTAACTGTATAAGCCCTTCATATATTCATAAATAGTATTTCAGAGTAGATCATTAAAGTCTTAGCTATGCCAAATCCTGCACTGTTAGGGCTATAGTCTCCTTGTCTTTGGAAAATAATAGCAGATAGTTTAAACTGTATCTGCTGTAGAATGGCATTAAAATCAAATTTGTCCAGCAGTTTAGGAATCAGAATTTAAGCAGTAGAAGAGGCAAATAAATGCTTCTTACATGTTGGTGTCACTCCATTCCATACTGCATGAACTGTGTATAAAATCACATTTTCAATTAACTTGCAGAGCTCTTTGCTGAATCACATAAATTTCTGTTGCACCACATTCATTGGTTTTATGACACAGACCTTTGAGTGATTTTTTTTTCATTTCTTTTTACTTCAAATTCACCCTTTTGTATGCCCTCTTTTGTGACATTCATTGGACAACAGAAGTATGGTACTTAAGAACTGCACCACAGGGCACAAAGACAGGTAAGGTGAAGGGAAACATGTTATAGCTCTACATCACCACAACAAGATAATGTTTCAGCACATTAACAATGATATTTATAGACTGCAGTTTCTGGTATGTAATTGGCAGTCTAACAGTTTTCAGTATACAACACAGACACATACTGTCATATGCAATTATACTTTGATGTGCTCTAAAGGTAAAAGAGTAAAAGTCCAGAGACTGTAATTACAAATTAGACTGATATGTTTTCTTTATGAAAAGCAGCCACTCAAAGCAGGCACATATTTAAAATATGATACTACTAATTTTTATTAAATTATAAGTTTATGTGGCAATTCACAGATTTATAGAAGTGTAGACCACTGTCCAGAAGAGTTTATAGCAACTACTACAGGTGTCCCAGGCTACTCTGGCTCTGCTGGTATAAATGGAGCTTTGCTTAGATACTGTGCATGACAGTTCCTAAATCCCTGCAACTTTCATTATCTTCATCATCTTAACATTTTCTTTGTAGCACAGCAAAGAAAAAGGTATCTTGTATCCATCTCCATTATTGTTCGGTTTACTTGATTTCCTTGATCTAGTGATTGTATTGAGAGATTTTTAAGTTTAATTTTCTGAGATTTAAGATGGCTACACTCAACTCAGGAACATAAGCAGAACAGCTCTTCTTGTAACTCACTGTCTATGCTTTGACTGTCCAAAATACAGAAATGTTCATAACTTTGTGCACCTAAAAAAGGGGATTTTGTCTAAAAAAAAGTTTGTTGATTAGAAGTTCCATCTATGACCTTTAAAAGCATGACATACATTATTCAGAAAGCATAGAACAATGACAAGCCAAGCATGTCTCACTAATAGCAATTTTTTTCTGAAATGATTTCATAATAACGAAATCTGAAGGACAATAGAAATATAATGTTCCTCAGAGAGGAAAAAAAAAGGGGGGGGGTGTATTGTTTAACAAAAGTGCTGCCACTGAATTAAAAAATTCAAGAAACTCACAATAATATAATAATAAATTACAATTGCCTATTGTGCTTTCCGAATGACACTATTTATTTCTGTTTACCACCTGTATCATCTCTCTGTTTGCCCTAAGATGTTGTAATTTTTTCTTATGTGTTAATGGCTTGTAGATAATCATCAACTGAAAGCATAAATACTTTTTCTCCATTTATATTTCTGATGGTTTTTCTTCACACAAACAAAATGAGAATTACAGATATACAAACTCTAAGTGTTACTGCTGTTAACTTGATTATAAATGTCCATACATTTGGCTTGATAAAAATTTGGTGCTATTAGTTTCATATTTCAAATTAAGATGTTCTGCTGTGCTATAGAAATGATGGATCCATGTGGTATTATATGGTTTATCAACATGACGTTGCAGAGTTCATTTTAGAAATGCAGAAAATTGAAAAGAGGTAAAGAGAAACACTATTCTATTTCCATTTTAGCACTTAATTTAAAACTATAGTCTGGAACACAGCAAAATGGGACTATTATCCTGGTGAACTAAATATTAACTTTGATTAACTTTATGCTGCTGTACCACTTAATCCTTGACATTGACCTACTTTTCTCTTTAATTATTTTTAAAAGTGATTGTGTAGAGACTTATGTCCTTGTTGTTTGGGGGAAAAAAGTCATATTGTTGTGGTGGCCTGTAATTAAAACAGCTCACATTTATTAGAAGTTTTACCTTCAACTGTGTTAACTCCTTACAAGCTTGAGAAGAGATTTGCAAGCAGCAGCTTATTTTAAGCTGGTATCAAGTCTAAATTAAGGTCATATTCAATACAAACATAATGATAGAATTGAATACCATATTAGCAGAACACTGGTGTAGGACTGTGGAGATGTCTGGTCATTTCCCAGCATGGACAACAGATATGCTGACTGACCTTGGATAAAACAATCTGTCTCAGATTTAAATTTCCCATCTGTGAAAGGGGACTAATATTTCCTACCACAGAGGCGTCCTTTGCAAATGTTTATTCATGACAGTGAGACAGTTACCTAGTGAGGTTTATAAGATACTACAGAGTTTCAGCAGCTGTAATGCCTGACATTCACAGAAGTTATGAACAGCATGCCTAGGAAAGAGGCATTCCAGCTACAGGTTATTCCTGTTCAGCACCTCATAGCACTGCTAAGTTCTGTGTTGTTTTTTTTTGTTTGTTTGTTTGTTTGCTTGCTTGCTTGATCTTAATATTTATACTAAATGGTTCATAGTTTTTATCTTTGTTTATTTCTTTCTTTGATAGTCATTGACAAGCACTTTCTGTTTCTTTCTTTGATAGTCATTGACAAGCAGTTTCTGTTCCCTGTTTCTCAGTTGTATTTGCATTTATTCTCACTGATGGTTTTTTAACTCTACAAATGCACACATAACTCACACACAGCTGCTGATATGTGTAAGACAGTGGTAGCTAATGCAAGTGACTAGAAATCAGCTTTTCAGTAGGTAATCCCCTGCCTTTCAAAGAAGGCATCAGTCAGGAATTTTGACCTCCAAGCACAACAGTTTTTTTGAAATGCAGGGTTTCGTGTTTTTTTTTTTGTTTGTTTGTTTGTTTGTTTTTCTTTTTACTTTCTCTTTTGGTGGCCAGCATCTTGGAGAGCAAGAGCTGCAGGAGCTGCAAGAGGATGAGAGATGCTAGGTGCTATTTTTGGCATCAGAAAAGTTATGATGATATATAAAATACAAGGGATCATGCTAATATAAGACTCAACTAGTTGCAAACCATCCAAAACAGGTGTTCCATACAAAGACCAGTTATAGCAATGAAATTAAACCTAAATATTACCACACTGGAAAATTAGATTGTAAT
The DNA here is from genome assembly GCA_011076525.1 of Nettapus auritus. NCBI lineage: Eukaryota > Metazoa > Chordata > Aves > Anseriformes > Anatidae > Nettapus > Nettapus auritus. Next base: position 120,238,339 of record CM021765.1, on the reverse strand, counting down.
TCAAAAGTGTGCATATTTTCAGGCTTTGTTACTAGCTCCTGATCACTGATCTAATTATGTTTCAAAGAACATAAAAGGGCAACTATGAGCATCTTGTGGTAACAGTTAAAGGGGTCAGGTGTAGGCATCCAAATATAAAAGTATGCTTTGTAGACTACACTCTAAACAGGAGAAAGTGTTATGCCTTTTGCTTGATAAATTATTGCCTTCATACAGTGCTGAAGACTTATCTCATTTTTTAGCAGTGTTACAACTAGGTACATGTTAGCCTATCAGTGTAGGTGAGAAATAACCCACACTAGAAAGAGGGAAGGTGAGAGGAAAGTAGATTTTTTTTTTTCATGATTTTTTTTCTTTTTTGATTTTAGGTATAAACCGTTGCAATCTTTTCTCTAAAATATTTGAGACTAAGATTTGGGATTATGTCTGAAAGCTGAAAATCACAGGTTTCATAGAGTGTTTCTAACTGGAGCTACATTTCTGAATTATGCATTAATAATGTCCAAAGAAAAAGATACATTAATTAAAGAAAATTCAGTTACTGATCTCTACAGACCTTTGGTTTCCATTAACCTTTCTTTTTAAGCATTACAAGCAAATCTAGGAAGGGTTCATATTTTGCCATAGACAAAGGTGAAAGATAATGTTCCCAGATGCATAGGATAGCTCTAAATGTAGCTGACAACGGATAACCTCAACAGATCTCTTTCTTAGTTGCTCTTTATGATTGTAAAATTTTCTCTCATTTGTGAGGCAAAAGATGTCATGGGTCATTGTGATATCCATGGTTTGTATTGCTCATGAGCTGCCAGTAGGACAAAAGAAGAGGTTGGGCTGAAATATTTTATGTTGCTGTGTAAGAATTTCTGCTGTTTAATATTTGCATACTGTGACTGATTGGTACTTTTGGGTATTTTCCCCTTAGACTGTGTGCTTATAATAAGAAAACCATTCAGTAGCCTTTCTGAAGGAAGCATAGTTCAAGGTGAAATTCTACTAAAAAGAAAGACTGCATTAAAAATAACACTGTATTCAACAGCTCGGTTCCATGTGCATTTAATCACAGCTGTAGTGATGAGTGTTAACATTAATCCAGTACTGCCTTTAGTTCCTAGTAGTGCTTTAAGAATTACATATCTGAGATCTACTACCGCTTTTATAGCCCTAGGCATTCCTTAAATTCTAGCTATCAGTCTCATAATTCACACCTTTTGACTTCCATGAAAACATGTTAACAGATGGCAGTATTTGCACAATAAACTGTTATGTGACAGTGTCAAAAATATCATAGTTTCATTTTAAATAAGGTACAGATCTAAGAAAAAAAAAAAGAAAGAGAAAAAAAATAAAATAAAAAGGAAAAAGAAAAAAAAAAGGAAAAAAAAAAAAAGGAGGAAAAAAGAAAAAGAAAGACCAGCAGGGAATGACAGGCTTTGAGCAAAATACAAAAAAAAATTGTGGGAATAAGATCTTACTGAATATCATCAGTCTGCTTGAATCCATCTTGTTTTCAGAATTTACTTTGGAAATTTCCCAGAAATTTACAAAAATTGAATCTGGGGTTGCACCTACTTCCCATAATGAAGTTGAGGTTCTCAATGTGAAATTGTCCATAGAGCACAATTCAGCACAGTCATAGACACTGCTAGTCTGGGCACTGAGTTGATTATCTCTGGTAGCGCTACACTGAGCAGTTTGATTGTATTAGTAACTCAGCCAAGTAGCAGATTGGGAAGACACACTATCAAAACTATTACAGATTTTTTTCCATAAAGTAGCTCACTTAGAGTTATTTGGGGTATATTTGTGCATAGTACTTAATTTTGGTGTACTCTAGGGTTTCTGGAGAGTTTGACCAGTCTTCTATAAAATATAAGGACATACAAATAAAGGTATGCTCCAGTGAAAATGTCTAGAAACTGCTGAGTGAAATTATCTTTTAATTTATTAACCGTAGTAAATAACCCGTCTTTTTTAGAAAAGGAGTTACTTCTACATTTTTTCTTGGTTGTGATTAGTTTAATTATCTCTATTTCAAAAGTAATTATGATTAAATATTAGGAACATGAAATTTTAGTTTCTTTAGGGATTTTACAGAGCAAATTAAAATACATTAAATGAACTGGACCTTATTTTGGCCAAATATGGATGTGGGATATTTAGGGTTTAAATCTGGAAGTATATGCAGCCAAAAAAAAAAAAAAAAAAAAAAAAAAAAAAAAA
>CM021765.1:120159549-120235358 GCA_011076525.1 Nettapus auritus | reverse complement strand
TTCTATTCTATTCTATTCTATTCTATTCTATTCTATTCTATTCTATTTATGCAGAAAAAAAAAAAATATGAATCAGTAAAAACACATGTAAAACTTTAATGAGGTTTTCTAAATTTTGAAAACTCTATTGTCTTTTACATGTTTAAATTGTGGTGTCATGGAATTTTTATATTCTAAATCATAGATTTTATATGGATTTTAAAAAGGAAAAGTAAAGGAGAGAATAAAAGCCATAAGGGAATTATCAAATCTCCTGAATTATGAAGCTGCTGGCTTCATATAGGTCTAGAGGTTATCCATAATTCACAAAAATATCATGATCTAAAGGAGGCATGGCACTGAATGTCTATGCATTTTGGGAGAGAATAGTAAGAGTGTGGGGGCTGCAAATTTGATACCCAGGACAAAGTATTTTACTGCACTATAGCCTCATGATGTTTTATTTCCCTCATAAAATAAAAATCCTTACTGCTTCAGCTCAGTTTGACTAAAGTGGTGGAAGGAAGGCTTGGATAAGTAGCTGATCTACTGAGGGCAATAATCTCTCAAAGAAGGAGCAAGCAGCAGCAGGCGGCTGACATGGTTGCAACCAGATTTATGAAAAGTGTTAGTCTTCCATATGCAAAGTGCTTCTGCCTTTTCAGTCTTCTGCAGCAGATTCTTTATTGGCATTATAAAGCCTATCTGTTTAACAATGAGCTAGTAGAGTTGGTCAGTGGAAGTTGCTTTGGTTTGGTTTTGAACTTTTTTTTCACAAAGTTGTTTTCAAATTAATGGCATTATCAAAAAGCTGAAAGTTCTGCATCATTGTGATAAAGAGAGTGGAATTTATAAAAAAAAAAAAAAAAAGCCATCAACTTCCCTTTTAATTGATTGGTTTGTTCAGAATTTTTTACAGAATCTTGAGAGTAAAATTTGCCACTGTAGGTGTAGTATGTCCTGGGGTTTTCTTGTGACATTCTTGCTAACACCTTTCTGAATGGTTAAGTACAGGTGAGACGAAAAGCAGGATCAGTATTTTCAGTAAGATTGGCAAACCTCTTACAGGAGCCATCTTCGTCTCTAAGGCTACAGATCAGTCAGTTTTTAAAGGGAATATGTTTTCCTACACTTCCACAGTCTTTCTTTTAAAAATCCTTGTTTTGTCTGCATATTAATCAACATACTTAATTTCTAGAACTATTCTACTTAGTTTCTGAACTACTGGTTCACTCTTGTCCTCTCTTTTTAAATTAGCTCTACCAGTTTACTTAAATTTATTGATTGTATATACATATATATATATATAAAGTTAATTCTTTTTTAACAATGAACAATGCATTCTTAACACAGAAATATTCAAAAATAGAATATAAGCATAATAAATATCAAATTTAAGGATGGTATTTAAAATGTATTTTCTTCCTTTATGTAAATTCTTTTACAATGGTTTAGCTGTTTCCTTCTAGTCTTTTTTTCCTAACAGCATGGTATTTAGAAATAATAATAATAATAATAATTCTCCAAGATAGAGCAGTACTGTGTGCTTCTGCAATTATTAAGCAAAAAATCAAGAGGAGACAAACATAACAAAACTGTTATACAGCCATTCCTTTCACCATCACAGGTGCTATTGTGAAAGAGAGCACATTGCTTTATCTTAAAAAGCTTGCTTTCCACTTAAAACTGAAGGGAAGAAGGGAAGAAAAAAAAAAGGGGGGGGGGGGAAGGATGTGAAGAAAAGTTTAAGGCAAGGGCTTAATTATAGAATTACAGAACCATAGAATGGCATAGAATGGCTTGTGTTAGAAGGGACCTCAAAGACCATCCAGTTCCAACTCCCCTGCCATAGGCAGGGAGGACACCCACTACATCTGGTTACCCAGGGCCTCTTCTAACCTGGCCTTGAACACTTCCCAGGGTTGGGGCATCCACAACATCTCTGGGCAGCCTGTGCCAGTGCCTCACCACCCTCTGAGTGAAGATTTTCCTCCTAATCTGTAATCTAAATCTCCCCTCTTTCACTTGAAAATCATTCTCCCTTGTCCTTTCAATATCTGATTGAGCAAAGGGTTGCTCTCCATCATTTTTATCAGCACCCTTCAAGTACTGAAAGGTTGCAGTGAGGTCCCCCAGAGCTTTCTCTTCTGTAGGCTGAACATCCCCATCTCTCTCAGCCTTTCCCCATAGGAGAGGTGCTCCAGCCCTTTGATCATCTTTGTAGCCCTCCTTTGGACCCACTCTAACAGCCCCACATCTTTCTTGTGTTGGGGGCCCCAGACCTGGACACAGCACTCCAAATGGGGCCTCACTAGGGCAGAGTAGAGGGGGGGCAATCACCTCCCTTGACCTGCTGGCCACTCCTGTGTTGATGCAGCCCAGGATGCAGTTGACCTTCTGGGCTGCAAGCACACACTGTTGGCTCATGTCAAGCTTTCTGTCCACCAGAATCCCCAAATCCTTCTTTGCAGGGTTGTTCTCAATGAGTTCTTCTCCCAGTCTGTAATCATGTCTGGGATTGCCCTGACCAAGATGCAGGACCTTGTACTTAGAGTTGTTAGGTTTAGGTGGGCCCACTTCTCCAGCCTCTCCAGGTCCCTTCCTTCTATTATATCAACTGGACCACTCAGCTTGGTGTCATCTGCAAAACTGCTGAGAGAGAACAGTCCAGTGCAGCAGTCCAGTCAGTTTTAGTTTAGGTGAGAAAGGTATTTCCAAAGTGTGTCTCCTCAATATCTCCACAGGCTCTGTTTTTGTTTGCATTGTAGAGTGTTTGTGGATTGCTTAAACTAGATTCTTCTGGGGGGAAGCTGAAATAAAAGATGCTCTCCAGAAACATACCTGACACTCTACAGCTGCTCAAGGGATTAGACCTAAAGACCAGACTGATAAGCCCAATGTAAAACCCCCGAAATACATGCTACATGGATGTTGAATTCTCAGCACCAGCTGTTTTATTCTACACATTTGTTCCCAGTACCCTGCACTGCAGTACTCGCTGATAGTTACAGCTTGATTCTCTTCCTACTTTCTGTAGTGTTGCTGATCCATCCCTCACACTGCCGTTGTATGAGAGCAGTTGTAGATGATCCCAGTATGAGGTAGATGTAGATGAGGGAATGGAAAGTTGAAGCTACATCTTAACAATTTAAACAGCTCAGTTTAGAGAATGATCTTGAAAGTATTATAAAGAGAATCCGTGGGCAGGAGTACAGAGATGAAACTGGATTCCTAAAAGTGAGGATTCAGCAGTAGAAGACAGCTCATCAGAAGAGGATCAATTTTATGTGGCCAGGCAAACTGTTCAGGAACAGTTTCAGCAGAAAAAGCATGGATGCAGGCAGAAACAGACAATGTCTTTGCATTCTCTATTACTTTTTGTTTTTGTTTAGGAAAAAATAATGTTGTTAGAGGAAAGAGGCAGCCACAGAAGAGCACTGTTTCTTCTTCCATTGCATAAAATTTTTCTCAGTGACATGAATCGATATTTATAGTTTCTTAAATATTTCTGCACTGTGAGGGTGGTTTTGTTTTGTTTTGTTTTAGTTTGGTTTGTGCTGTGTTTAAAAAGTCTGGGACAAAAGTATGACCATTTGCAGACACAGTCAGACAGTGTGGTAGCCTGCCAAGCCACTAATACCACATATGCTGAAATGCTTGTTGCCCAGTCACATAGCACTTGTACTACAGCCAAGAGCCTCAAGAGAATAACAAACCTCCAGCAGTTTTGATTTGACATCACCAAATCAAAAAAAAAAAAAAAAAAAAAAAAAAAAAAATCACCAGTTTCTTTCAAAAACATTTACAGAGGACATAAAGAGACCTTACCAATTATGACCTTTTCCCTGAAGGCAAGAAATGTTGTCATTGCTGTCAAGGAGTTTTATAGTAAAGACAGGTATCAGAAAAATGCATGCTTGATCTTTGTATAGGTGTTTTACAGAGCAAATTTTTTTCAAGGAACCTATGATGATGATGTTCCTGAAGTGCTGCCTTTGTTGCCTTCTGATGATTAAGTTGCTAAGTTGCTTCTTAGCTTCTCTAATACTGTGGGTTTTATTCCGAAATTAGTATCCTTAGGCATTGCTAAATTAAACTAATTTAAAAATTGTATAAGAAATCAGTCTGGATGATTTCCTCAAAGATTTCTTCAAAAGTTTCTTGGAGGACATCCAGATATTGCAAAATAATTTTCAGGATTATTAGAGAGTAAAGTATTTCTGAAATATTCAGAAGGGTAAAAGGACCAAGAATAAGTGTTTAAATACTTTCCATTTGTGGCACAAGCATCCCATGCCGTGTTCTCAGGGTGAGATAAGCATAAAACAAGGTCTTTCTCTGGGTCTCAGGAGTAAGTACAGGTACATTTTTCTGATGTTTAAAGAGAGAAAACGTCATGACACAACCTACAACATTTTTATTTTTTTTTATATATTTTTTTTATTTTTTTTTAGAAGCAGAAACATTAATAATGTTCCTCCTCACTCTCCCAACTATTTTATCTTATTTATTTTAGATATTATAGGAACGGTAGTTTTGTGACTTGTGTCAACTTTTGTTGAAATTGGACCAACAGTTAAAAGTTGCTAAGATGGAGAATTGTCAGGCTGACTGTCAAGCAAACTTAGGATGATTATCTAATTTACTTTATTTTCAAAGAGAAGGAGTTTAAAATACAGGTGAAGTTGTAGTTGATAACAGACCATCAAATATTTCACACATCTCTGTCCCTGGATTATAGTCAAAATTATTCTACAGTAAACATCTTACTATGTAAGCTCACTATGTAAGCTCATGGAGCTTGCAATGTCCAGGCCCTGTATTGCTTAAAAAAAAAGTGTTCTGCCAAACTGTTTTGGATCATCCACTCTAGAAGCTGATCATGACAGCTCTTACGTGGAAAGTGCTAGCCATTGCAGTATGCATCCAACATAGTCCTGTCTGTTTTCCATGCCTCAGCAGTAATAACAATAGTACTCATTCTAGGAGGAAATGGAGTTAAGAGTCCTTTGGTAATAGATTGGAGTATATTTGAAGGACAACAGAGATGAATCAGAATACTTTTATTCCTTGTGAATTAATTCAAATAAATGCTTATTAACTTTGTGACCTTTTGGCATAGTGTGATAGTTTTAATGCTAAAGCAAAAATTATTAGTATGCCTTTTTCAAAGTCTAAATCTTTATTTATTTTGGTGTTGACATTGTTTAAGCTGTTGACAGACCATGTATCCATGCAGGTTTTGGCAATTGATTTTCTTTCAGTGAGTAAATAATGAAGTAATTTTACTTTGTCCAGGCCTTAATCAAAAATAGCTCCTAAATTTTTTGCTGGGAGAGGATGCATACTCTTAATTTTCAGTAGGTTGTATATGCACTGATAAACTATTCCTGCAAGCAGCAGTGTCCTGCAAGAGTCACCTGTCCCTTCTTCTGTTTCTTACATATATGATGTCAACAAACACTATAAGGTGCATTTTGCCAGGGTCATACCATTCTCATACGTGATACCTGACTATATCAGGTACTGTGTTGTATCAGGTATCATCTGTTGTTATTAAAGACCTTAAAATTTGTCTCTGCTGTGATAGGGTATTAAAGTAGATTGCCTTCCATTTTAAGGAGCAGAAGTTCTGTTAGCTTGAAAGGAATAACACCACATTATTTTTTCCTACTTGTATGTAATCTCATTTCTTTCTAATCAATTTCAGTTGAAAACTCTTTAGGATTAACAGCAAGCTAGCATAGTTTCATTGATTTCAGTGGAAGTACATCAGTTTACAACCAAATGAGGATCTAGTCTTTACATTGCCTAAAGTTTTCATACTCTAAGTAGTGAATATATTTTATTGCCAGAACCAACCCTAGTCATGCTGAGGGGAAGTAAAATGTAAGTAAAAATCTAGTGGCTTCTGAAGGGGAGTTTTTTAAAAAATATTTTAGAAACATGATGGAAAATCATACATAGATTTTAAATATAATTTTAACTCTTTGAAAAATGAAAGCTGAACAGTGAAATGTGGTTTTCAGTAAAATGTGAAACAAAAATGGTGGGTAAGTTTTAGCTGAAATAACTTGTCTTAAGATTCGTTGTGTAACTTCCTCTGAGAAGGTGACTGAGCATATGCTGCCTCCTCTGAACCAAACATCTTCCAGCAGAGGAAGAAGAATAGAGGTGAGAAGTTGTATCATACCATTTAAAATAAAGGGACTAAGTGAGTGTGTGCCATATACTGAAGAGAATGACCAAAAAAGAGAAGTAGATATTAAAATGTTCCAGGAATGATTCAGCAGCTAAGATTGCATGTCAGAATAAGCTTTGCATGAAAAAGAAATTTCATTATTTTCTTAAAAATCTTTTCTTGAAATTTTCACACAGAGTTGAGGAATTGGATAGAAATAGCAGAGCAGCCTTTTTATTGTACTTTACAGGCACTTGTTTTATACATCTCCAGACAACCATTGCCGTTTTTCCTAAGCTACTTTACATTTGCTTTATCCATTTCCATCAGTAGGACCAAAGCCTTTACAATTTAATATGTATAAAACTATATGTTTAAGCTTTCAAAATTACTGGCACAGAACCTACCCACACAGAGAGGTAATGCCAAAGTCTCATAAATGCATGTTTTCTTCCCACACCAATACCAGTTTGGTTTTTGTTGTTGTTGTTGTTGTTGTTTGTTTTGTTTTGTTTTGGCCTTTTTTTTTTTTTGCCATTAATTTTTTGTCATTTCCTCTCCCATTATGTCTTCACCCAGATCAACATGTTTCTGTGCCAATTTCTCAGTGACCAGTGAGAATAGTTTCCTAAGGTTAGTACGATGAGAAGTCTGAGTGAGGAGAAATGGGGCTGTATGTAGATTATTATATTTTCTAAAATAAATCTTGTATTGTAGTCAGAATAAAGGGTATGTATTAATAAGGTGGCTTAACTTCATTGCTTTTTTTTTTTTTTTTTGCAAGACTGAATACATTTTACCTATTTCAAAACTATTTGTATAGGGCGTTTGTAGCCATTGGAGTGAAGGAAGATAAGAGATGCCAGTAAAATTTCCATTGATACACAGATAAATAATGTTGCTTAATATTAAAAATCAGAGAAGTTTTTGTATAAAAACATTGCCGTTAATAATTGCCGTTATGGAATATCACTAACTTAGTGCTTTTATCAAAGAGAAAGCAGGAGCTGAGCTTCAGCATTTCTGCATTTTGCAAGAATTCTGTCAAAGCAGAGAAAATCAAAAGCTGAATTGTTTGCTTGCTATTCCTATAGCTGAGATACCGTGAGAAATGAGTGAAGTTCTGCACCTGGGACAGGGCAGCCCTGGCTATACATACAGACTGGGCGACGAGATGCTGGAGAGCAGCCTTGCAGAGAGGAATCTGGGGGTCATGGTCGACAGCAAGTTGAATATGAGCCAGCAGTGTGCCCTGGCAGCCAGGAGGGCCAACCAAATCCTGGGGTGCATCAAGCATGGCATCGCTAGTCGGGTGAGGGAAGTGATCTTCCCACTCTGCGCTGCTGTGGTCTCACCTTGAGTACTGTGTGCAGTTCTGGGCACCAGGGTACAAAAAGGACATTCAACTGTTGGAGAGTGTCCAGAGGAGGGCGACAAAGATGGTGAAGGGCCTGGAGAAGAAAACATGAGGAGCAGCTGAGATCACTGGGCCTGTTCAGCCTGGAGAAGAGGCAGCTGAGGGGAGACCTCATCACAGTCTACAACTTCCTCGTGAGGGAGCATGGAGAGGCGGGTGACTTATTCTCCATAAACACCAGTGATAGGACCCGTGGGAATGGGGTTAAGCTGAGGCAGCGGAAATTTAGACTAGACATCAGGAGGAGGTTCTTCACTGAGAGGGTGGTTGCACACTGGAACAGGCTCCCCAGTGAAGTAGTCACTGCACCAAGGCTGTCTGAATTTAAGAAGCGTTTGGACAGTGCATTAGTCACATGGTCTAAACTTTTGGGTAGACCTGTGCGGTGCAAGGAGTGGGACTTGATCCTTATGGGTCCCTCCCAAATTGGGATATTCTATGATTCTATGATTCTAAGTTATATTATAAGTTTTAAAGGTGAGTGAAACCACAGTTTGATCAAAGAGTAGGCCAGCTGCAGACAGAACTGGTATTCTGTGAAAAATCAATACTGAGGAATTCTGTGTTTCAAAAGGTAGCAAAAGAAAGCTGAAGCTAGACCAAAGAATATAAATGTTTTCTGAGGGTGAAGAGGTGAGAGAAGTCCCAATACTGAGATAGACAAATAATCAATTGGAAAAATAAGTTGATACCTGTTACCTACACCTTTCTTCCATTATTTGTTCTCCTGTGAATTAAATGTTATATTCTAAATGAAGCTAAAAGCTATTCTGTGATATATTGCCTATTATCTAAGTACATAGACTGAGAAAATGAAACATGTTATGATTCATTAGTCCCTTACCATCATAAGCTCATTAAATGAATCTGTTCTAAACGTATTCTGGAAAATCCCTTGGCAAAATGAATAAAATAAATATGTTTGCATAAGCAGTATCAGGGTTTTCGATGACTTCCATGTGATGTTTATTCAGCAAACAGGCCCAGTATCTTTTCTGCATTATCAGTGGCTTAGATGCATCCAGTCTGTGAAGCTCAGTTTGTAATCTTACATCAGCATGCAGTGTTCCAGGTTTCCTGTGACTTTGGACAGATTATTATTCCCGCTTTTAGCTTTGTCCCTTTGACCCTTGCCCTGTTGTAAGCCTAGTTAAATAGATACAAATGGTTCCTGAAAAAGGAAAAAATTGCACAACAAAATTTAGTGCCAAAGTTTAAAGGCTGAGAGCAAAGCTACAATCATCAACAAACAGGTCTCAACTGGACCTCTGTACTCAAGGAACAGAGGCTAAGGAGGTTCAAAATTTTACAATTATGTGAATGGTGGGTAGTAGTATAAAAGAGAGAAACTTGTGGAACAGAGGTAGACATCAGAATACTTACTGGTTTTACGTATTACATGTAATCAGAGATACAGCAGTAATGAAGATAAAGCCAATAGTCACATCTTAAAAGTCACATAATTACTTTAATCTTACAGAGGTGAAACCTGTATCATCTGTTTTGAAATACTGAATGAGTTTCATTGATTTTTGTTTCAGTATCAGACATGAAGCTTTCTGTGGGCTCCAGAGGCTTGCAGTTCCCTTTTGTCTTACAGTTTGTTTTGATGCTGATGGTTGTTGCTGTTCTGCTTTTTGATTTTTCAGTCTTTGTTTTTCTTTATTTAGTCCATGAGGTCATTGAAAATGGATTCCGGAACTGGTGTGAGAACTACACATCCTGGGGTAAGTACACCTCATACAGCTATAATGAAAATCCCTTTGAATTGAAGGAACTGAAGAATATATCCTACTTACTTTGGTAGGAGTAAATAAGAATATGAACAGAATTACAGCAGTCAGGAAAGAACAGGAATTGCTGCTGACCAGGAGTACTACAGAGCACTTTTCCTAGCTGTTTCCCTCATTAGGTAAGGATATCCAAAACAGCCATGAAAGCCTAGGACACAGTACCTGAGTGAAAGGAAGAAGGTCATTTAAGATCTTAATTCTTTATGTCTTATTTGAGGGCAGGGGGGCAGTGAAGAGCCTTGAACATACTGAGGCTTATCTTTTTGAACTTTGTGGTTAAAACCAGAGACAATACCTGATTAAGAATCATCTCTTCTGCCCGAAAGTTCTGGGGAAGGAATATATTGAGTTCTCTTCTCCAAAAGTTACTACTTTTTTTTTTTTTTTTTTCTTGAACCCTTGAATTTGAGATCCACAGGGGATAAATTTCCAGAGGAGAAGGCAAAAAGGAAAGCATAGTGTTTCAATACACTTAAAGATGTTTCATTTATCATGATTAAAGCATTCTGTAGATGTAAGATTATCTTGGCTCACTCAAATATCTCCATTTAAGACATTTTATACCTGTTTTGTCTCATTCAGATGAGATGGTAGCAAAGTACCATGCATTCAGAATCTGAAGAAGCTAGTCATGGAAGCAGTACTTTAAAATATTCAAACTTTCTCATATCCAGAAATAAGCTTATAAACTTCCTTTTTCCCCTGTGCCTGATAAAACCAGTGAAGTGAACAAAATTTTACTTGTATTTATTTTTTTTCTCAAAACCATAATTGTCATAAAGGCAGTGGAAGTGATAGGGGGTAAAGGGGGTTGTTATTGTTTTTTTGTTTGGTTGGTTGGTTTGTTTGTTTGTTCCTGATCAGAATAGTCATTACCAGTTTTTATAGGAATGTTCATTTAACTTCTAATTGGTTCCTCTCTGTTATGTTAACTTTCAAGGTTATAAAAAGCTACTCATGAAGACAAAAACTGAATGATAGCAACTGTCTTCATACAGTGGTAAATTCAGTTTTTATTACAGCATAAGCCTAGCGGACTGAAGCTTAGACAATCCCTAGAAGAGCAGTCCTTCCACACAGTCTCCAGGAGTGGGAGGTTTCTAAAACACAGCCTGAAAATCATAGGGAGTTGACTGGAATAGCATGACCATTTGTCTTTGTAAGCAACCAAAGATTTAGAGGCTTTATTTGGTGGGAACTCATGCCTTCCATTCTTGCTGATTTCAGCAGAAGTAATAGATCCTCCACACCAGGCACAGTTGAGATTAACTTAACAGGATGAAATTCTGCATTGATTTTTATTGTTTAGTGTGATATTGAATAGACCCATTACCACATCCTTATAACAGATGTAACAACTAAGTTAAGTGACACCATTGACAAGTTTTGATCTCAAAATAATATTTTCTAATTATTTTTAATGCTCATTTTAGGTATTTGAAGTAGACATTTCATTGCCATTCCTTATTATCATCTGCAGTTTCTGTGAACTGTTAGAAATGGATGAATCCAAGAATATTAAAAATCTGGAGATCTATATTGCAAGAGCCTTTTTGATTTTCTCATCATTTGCCACTTCACAAATATCTTTGACATTCCTGACATAGAGAAGATTATCTGAAAAATAATAATAATAATACCTTTACACCACCACCTTTTTCAGTGTTGTGATGATGCTATTTTGACTTTAGTGTGAAGAAATCTAATTGTTGAAGTAAGTGAAGCTTGTAAAGCTTGTGATTAATGTATATTGTAATGATCCATGCTAATAGTAACATGGATTATTTTGTATACAGTATCATCTCCTTCTATGAATAATAAATGTCAAACAACTAAGCCCCAAATGTCATTTGGTTTTGATTCATGTTAATTGTTCCTTTTCTTAAAATAATTTTAATTGAATTAGCAATATTAGAAATTTGAAAATCAGAACTAGATGTTGAGATGTTACATTATGAAAATGGTTGTGTCATTATTAAATAAAAAAAATTATTTTAATAAATTTAAATGATATAAAATAAAAATATTTTAATTAAATTATATTTTAATAAAGTATAAAATGAGTATGTGAAGAATTAAAGAGAACTGTTAAAGTATCCTGTTTACATTATCACATAGCCCATTTTCAGAAAAGTACTTAAATGTCATTAGGTACAATAATTTGACAGATGCAAACAGAATATAATTGTATTTGTAACTGTTTATATATAACTAGTCAGTTAGAAAAGAGGCATGAAAAAGTTGTCCTGCTACTTAAGTAAAGAGATCTTGAATTAAAAATGTGTGTTCTCTGGCATCATCCACTGGCAAAGAAAGATACAAGTTAGATATTAATGTTAGAGAGAGACAGAGAAAGAGAGTGATCAATTCCTTTCAGTTGCTAATAATGCAGGTAATTAAGATTCTGGATCATGTCCCAGAGTTTTGGCCAGAACTGTTTTTTTTTGGACTAGAAAAGAACAGTGAACTCCTGAACAGCCTGCTCTTCAAGTGAGCTATTGTATAACTCACAAGTAAATGGTGTCATTTTCAAGTAATTCACATAAATTGTGTTAACTTTCTGGCACTTCCTTCTGCACTTCCACATAAGGTTTTTCATAATTTCAGTGAAACCAAAAGGGTAGCATTTTGCCAAGAAAGCACTAGAAGCAAAAATATCATAATAGTAATACTATATATATATATATTTATGAGAGGTACGGAGAGAAGAAAATACAAAAGATAAAGTCTAAAAGAGTCATAACCTGTTTAAGCTTGTTTCTCTTTTCAATTAACTTGTTAAAAAACATAAACAAAACAGACAAACATGAATTATTACTGGGGTTATCTAGTTAAAAACTGTAAAGATACTAAAGTGGAAGATGATGACACTCCTTTTTTATGTATAAAATTAATTTTTTATCAGTCAAGTAAATGAAAAAATACATATTCACCATGATTAAAATAAACTTTTCAGTGATATTTTCATCTTTTTCTGAATCCCACTGACTGATTTAAATATGGGATCCAAACTGGGTTAAACTCTTCCCATGACTGGCATTTTTTGTAGCTTTCTGAGTATGCTGTATATCTCTGCCAGGGATAAATGATGTTGTTAACAGAATTCTTTTACTTTATTTAAATCACAAATCTGATTCTGAGTCTCTTCATTATCTATTTTGCCAGTATACTGTTCAACTGAATTACATCTGACAGTACTGTCTATAAAGAACTGCTGCTCTCAAAGATGACACAGTAGACAAAGGTCCAGATTTTTCTCAATAGGTTGCAAGGATCCCCCTTTCTAAGGATCTGACAGTCAGATTGTAGCTTCCTATCATATTACAGCATCATCTGAGTAAGTGTATCTGCATGGTACCCTTTCTTTATTCAGGGCAAACCTATGATATTTAACTTGAGCAGTACAATTGGGATGAGCTGATTGTGAGCATGAGGTGAAATTCATCTTAAATAAAAGCAGACTTAATCAAAATAATTCAGTCTCACTACAGTCAGTGGAGAGAGACATCCTTGCCATCATTCATCTCAACCTAGACTCCTGCCCTAGGATAAGCCTAGAAGTTTTTGTCTGGAAAATTTCTTGGCTGACTACTGTAAGATCTTCATATTCCTGAACCCTGAAACTTTTTTTTCAATGATGGTGCAGCCTGAAGGATGGATACAGTCCACAAGAAGATCCCATCTGTCATACAACTTATCTGACACTCTGCTCCCTAGGTGAACCTTTAACATATTGGAGTGGGCAGAGGCTTAATGAATTGTTTCGGGCATCTGAAGGTACTTATGTTTTCTATCCTGTTAAGTGGCCAAAATTCTTGCATTTCTGTTTTATGGTAGATGCAGCCAGACTTGTTAACTATGATGT
Organism: Nettapus auritus; assembly: GCA_011076525.1. Taxonomy (NCBI): domain Eukaryota; kingdom Metazoa; phylum Chordata; class Aves; order Anseriformes; family Anatidae; genus Nettapus; species Nettapus auritus. Next base: position 120,222,123 of record CM021765.1, on the reverse strand, counting down.
TCATCTGTCCAGTACAGATGCACTATTTCATCACGTATTGAGCTTTTGTCTCTTGATTATCCTGTTCTCCTTTGTCTTTACATGGACCAAATGCACTCAGAAAAACAATGTTCTAACACTTCACTCCCACAGTATTCACTCTCTAACTGTAGCCATAATTTTTTTCCTAATATATTAGCATGACCATTCTGGAAAATCATGGGACATAGTCAGATATCTACACTTTTGAAAGGAGGTTGATAAATGAGTAGCTATTCACACATGGAAAGGGTTGGCATATCAGAAAAGATATTTAGAGGAAAAAGTCTTCACACTGTAAAACACGATTACAGTGAGAGGTTTTAACAAGTTAGAAGAGCCTGAAAATCATTAGATGATATTCTGCATTATGTAACAGGTCAAGCTACATGATCACAGTGGTCCCTTCAGGTCTCACAATCTATACATCTTTATTCTGCTCATTTTTCCCTATTGGAAGTGGATTTCTCTAGAAGTGATTAAGCTGCCAGACTAACTGAGGTTTAGGTTAGCCAAAGAGTTTGAGCTGTTACTGGGAAAGGAAGTAGCCCACAAAATCAAAGTGATTTTGGCAGCTTGCAGAAATTTAGATTTGGAAAGAGAGAGAAGAAATATGTGAAAAAGTCAGTCACTAGAAATATGTGCAGGAGAGGGAAAAGAAGCCTGACAAGCAAGAAAACTGGAAAAGGGAGATAGTAGATATTTATTTAGCTGCGGTACAGAGATTTCTTTGTTTATAAGATACTATTATGTCTACATAAGCCTGAAGGATTGTAATGCTGTGATTAACAGAGTATTACTGATTAATGGACTATTACTATCAGGCTGAGAAAATTGGGTCTATTTATTCTGGAGAAGAGAAGGCCTTAGGGAGGTATTATAGTTATAGCCTTCCAGTACCCAACAGGGGCCAACAATAAAGCTGGAGAGAGACTCTTTAGCAGGGATTACAGTAATAGGACAAGGGGCAAGAATTGCTTTAAAGTGAAAGAGGGCAGATTTAGACCTACCCTCTTCTTTAGGAAGAATTTTTTCATTGTGAGGGTGGTGAAGCACTGGAACAGGTTGCCAAGAGAAGCAGTAGATGCCTCATCCCCAGATGTGCTCAAGGCCAGGCTGGATGAAGCTTTGGTCAACCTGATCTAGTGGGAGGTGTGCTTGCCCATGGCAGAGGGGTTGGAACTAGTCCTTTAAAGTCCTTTCCAATCTAAACCATTCTGTCATTCTATAATTCTGTGATTATTTGGTTTGAAATTGATATTTACTATTTCTATAATTATTTCGTGTCTTTATGAAAGGAAGAATATTTTTGTTCAAAACTGGAAAGGTTAGTCAGAGATTTTTGGTGTCATATATTTTATTTTAGTTTCTGAAGGTCTGGAAGGCAAATGGTAAGAAAAGTAACAAAACTACTCTCCGAATTTAGTTCTCATTCCCCATTAAGAAGGTCAGAAATAGCTGTTCATCTTTGCTAAGAGTCTAGTGTGTGTTCAATTGCTTTCAGACACATTTGTGAATTAACTTTGCCTTGAGAAGCAGTTTTACACATCTGAGTCAGTAATTCGCAATGAATAGTCTAATTGCTGCTACACATGGAGCACAGGGGTGCCAAGAACAGGTCTTGTATTGTTCCTTTGGAAAGGGAACATGTACCCACAGCTCACAAGGTAGAGGATTGTGAAAAATACTTGGCAGCCACATGGAAATCATCTGATCACAAGCTAGCACCCTACCTTATGAGATTCTCAGCAAATTTCTAGCCTGAAATTTCATCCTTCCTCATCTTCTACCCTCAAGTCTTTTATGTTCTTGCTCATGTGTATCTACAGTATATTCTTCGTACTTGTCTCTCCTCCATTTACCTCACCAATGAACTGACAAAAATAGAAGGCCTATCAGGCCTGCTATCATGTTTTAATAGCTGGGATCCTGCAGCAACACAGGGCTTAAGACACCAGCAAGATGGAGTTCAGCTGCTAGCATCTTTTCTACCCAAAGAACTGAATTATTGATGAATAGAGCCTGAAGCATTTAAGGCCAAAATGTGTTATAAATCATATGCCAACAGACGACCCCAAACCGAATATATAGCTGAATTCATTTCAGTTTCATGTGACGTCAGCACTGCCCGTTGGATGAGTTACAGCCTTGCATTCACTCTGAGGCTATCTATTATCTAATATGTCTTACTTGATTTTCGGTTTCAGGCAGGCAAATTGACCATGTATACTTGCTTGTGTCAGTAGCTAATTTTAGGTAGCTAGTCTAATTGAAGATGTTATGCTCCTTTAGCTTGTCAAATACAAATTCACATTTTCTGATTAATGTGATTCATTTGTAGTAGATTTGACTTGACAGAATGACAATGTGTAATATAGAATAGAGGGATGACAGGGTTTTCAGTCTCCTCTGTCACATTTCATTATGAATTGTCTAGTCAAGGCTGTGGCCCACAGTATCTTGCCCGCAATATGGTAAAATTTGAACAGTATTGCAGCCATATATGGTCTACACAATATGTTCTCACAGGTGGCTATATGCTTTTAGAAGGGTGACAAGTTAAACAGCTTTCTTATGTTTTTAACACTTATATGTAACTGACTCTCTGACATTTTGATGTGACTGAAAAATTACTGAGAACATGTGGAAGAAAAAGAGAAAATCCTTGAAGGAAAGCTAAACAAACTTGAACTAGTACAAAATAACAGAAATATGGAATGTGGAATGGGGAAATATACAAGGAAACTGAAAACAAACAAACAAAAACTACATTGGTTGGTGGAGCAGGGAATGCAAAAGGTGAGGAAAATGGAACAGTAGGCAGAAGTTGAAAACTGTGTCAAGAAATAGAAGAAAAGCATGACCTCAAATAAAAGGGTACTGGTAACTTCAACAAAAAATAGGGAAAAACAGTAGGTAATAGAAAAACAGTCCACAGTGGAGTCCATTAACATTTATGAGCTCATCAGCAAGAAGACACTTCATGCCAGGGTGGGTAGAGGGTGGTCTGTAAGTCCAGCAGCTATCAGAACTCAGGCAGCAGAGAGAGACTGGAGGTGAAGAGCAGAATCTCTCTCCAAGATCACAGACGGTATTAAATGCTTGATTCCAAATGGGAGATAATTTATTCTGTGGCTTCCACAGGTCAAATGCCTTGTATACACACAGGATAGGTTACTCAATTTTCCTTGCCACTACAGTCTCCTTTTTGACTGTGTCTAACATTGTGTTAACAATTGTGGTAGGGATAGGACACCACGTGCTTAACAGATTAATCTGCAGTCAGTCCAGCCTGCCCAGGCCCAGGTACTGCTGTACTCCCACTACAGATCTGCATGTGTAGGCAGTCACTGACTCATAGCAACATTCATGTTAGAAGGAGCTTTAAGACATCTCTAGACCAACCTCCTGCTCAAATTAGGTTCAGTACTGAGTTCAGGTTTTTGGGGGCTTGGTCCAGTCAGGTCTTTAAAGCACAAAATGTGTCTCCAAGGACACATGACTCTAAAATGCTCAGATTAAAGCCCCTATCTCCTCCCTACCAGGGGAATTCTTTTCAAACCCTTTCTTTCCACCCTGCCAAGCTGTATGTTCTTCCTAGTCCCATGCTTACTAAACCTTCCTTTCATACTGGGAACTTCTATTCTGATTTCGCATTCTGCCATCTCTTCCCTCATTTCACATGTATTTCTGTTCCCTACATTTCTGTACTGCCTCTGGGAAGGACATGATGGTTGGGGGTCTGATTCCTGTTGTTTCACAGAGGCAACTGAGCAGTTTCCAGCCTCACTCACACAGATTTTATCAGACAGTAACAGAACATGACAAATTTCTTTGTGTATATCATCAGGAAAAGATTTTAAAATTTTTGTTATGGCAATTTGAGAAATGTTCTTATTTTCCAGTGTAGACAAACTGCTTTTAAAAATAGATAAAAAGCATTTTGTCTGGTAGAGGAAATGCATAGAACAATTTTGATTTCCATCTATTGTTCTGGAAATGTTTTTTGGCTAAACTGTCTTATTATAGAGGACCTGGAGCAGCACCTTTCTCAGTCTGGTATTCCCAGCAGGCTTTGCACAAACTCTGTTTGCTGATGATGTTAACAAAGATGTTGCAAAGTGGCAGTTCAAGGGGCTTGGTAACTGTCAATAAAATTGGAAAAATGGATGAAATTTCTGGTCAGTACAGAAGTTTTGCAGTGGCTGATATTTCACAGCTTGTGTTTTCTTCTGAGAAGAGTAGCTGCCACTTTTCTTGGGGTTGTTTCAGTTTCATAGAATCAGAATCACAGAATATTGGAAGGGACCTTAAAGATCATCTAAGTCGAATTCCCCTGACATGAGCAAGGATACCACCCACTCGATCATGTTGGCTAAGGCCCCATCCAGCCTGGCTTTGAACACCTCTAGGGATGGGGCATCCACAAATTCTCTGGGCAACCTGTTCCAGTGCCTCACCACCCTCACAGTGAAGAAATTCCTCTAATGTCTAGTCTAAATCAATCCCATTTTAGCTTAAGACCATTCACCCTTGCCCTATCATTATCTGCCCAAGTAAAGAGTCACTCTCAAGCCTTTTTATAAGACCTCTTTTAGAACTGAAAGGCCACAATGAGGTCTCCCCACAGCCTTCTCTTCTCCAGGCTGAACATCCCCATCTCTCTCAGCCTTTCTTCATAGGAGATGTGCTCCAGCCCTCTGCTCACACTGTAGCCCTCCTCTGGACCTGCTCTAACAGCTCCACATCATTCTTGCGTTCCAGGCCCCAGACCAGGATGCAGCACTCCAAGTGGGACCTCACAAGGGCAGAGCAGAGGGGCACAATCTCCTCCCTCGCCCTGCTGGCCACTCCTCTGATGATGGTTGCCATGACCCAGATGCAGCACCTTGCACTTAGACTTGTTGAACCTTGTTTGGTTCACGCAAACCCACTTCTCCAGCCTGTCCAGGTCCTTTTGGATGGCATCTCTTCTTTCTTTGGTGTCAACTGCACCACTCAGCTTGGTGTCATCTGCAAACTTGCTGAGGGTGTACACAATCCCCTCATCCATTTCATTGATGAAGGTATTGAAAAGCACTGTTCCCAAGACGGACACACTTTGACATGAAATGGTTGATAGATATGAACATGCATCTGTCTTTTCTTCATTGTTTGTTTCTAAAGCCCTCAATAAGACATATTAATATAACAAAACACTTGTGGAATAAGAGCCTTGAGGATATTTTCTTTAATCAAACTGTTAAGACATATAGGAAGTAAAATAGATCTAAGATAAGAAAGTCCTGTCCCCAGTCCCTCCCTTCCAATGTGCAAAGTGAATAAGACTGCTGAATGAAGCTTTTAAACATTTCAAAATCACTCTTGAAATTCAGCTATTTGCAGTGAACTGCAGAGATTTCGGTATATTTGTTGGTAAATGGGAATGATTACAGCAATAATATAGTTGTGTATGTCTACAGCTGGGCTATGCTTGCCTAATAAAATTATGTTGTACCAAACACTAACAAAGTTCAAATATATATATATATATATATGCTTTAGCAAGATGAAATAGCAATTGCACATTACAAAGTTACTGGTGTAGTAAGAGATACTGAATACAGAAAACCAGGAGAAACAAAGCAATGAAGCTCAGTCAAGCTGAACGTTATATTCAAAAAGTAGTAGCATTGTTACAGCCATGATGGATAAAAGCAAGGCATAAAGGGGAAATTTTACTAAAAGCAACTGGGACATCTAGAAAAATAAGTAAGTTTTAGGTACCTTTTTCTGTCAGACACTATGACATAACTATAGATTATGTCCTTCAGAAACAAAAAGCACAATTCAGATTCTTTGTTCATTCTGTGTATTCTTCTACTTCTGTGTTTGCCATTTTGCAGATGTAATGTTGTTGCAGTTGTAATGATCTAAGGAAATATTCTGTATTGTCGATCTGCTCGAGGGTAGGAAGGCTCTGCAGGAGGATCTGGATAGGCTGCACCGATGGGCTGAGGTCAGCTGCATGAAGTTCAACAAGGCCAAGTGCCGGGTCCTCCACCTGGGGCGCAATAACCCCAAGCAGAGCTACAGGCTGGGAGATGAGTGGTTGGAGAGCTGCCAGGCAGAGAAGGACCTGGGAGCGATGGTTGATAGTCGGCTGAATATGAGCCAGCAGTGTGCTCAGGTTGCCATGAAGGCCAACAGCATCCTGGCCTGTATAAGAAACAGTGTGACCAGCAGGACTAGGGAGGTGATCGTCCCCCTGTACTCGGCTCTGGTGAGGCCGCACCTCGAATTCTGTGTTCAGTTTTGGGCCCCTCGCTACAAGAAGGACATCGAGGTGCTTGAGTGAGTCCAGAGAAGGGCGACGAAGCTGGTGAAGGGCCTGGAGAACAAGTCCTACGAGGAGCGGCTGAGGGAGCTGGGATTGTTCAGCCTGGAGAAAAGGAGGCTCAGGGGTGACCTTATTGCTCTCTGCAGGTACCTCAAAGGAGGCTGTAGCGAGGTGGGGGTTGGTCTGTTCTCCCACATGCCTGGTGACAGGATGAGGGGGAATGGGCTTAAGTTGCGCCAGGGGAGTTTTAGGTTGGATCTTAGGAAGAACTTCTTTACAGAAAGGGTTGTTAGACATTGGAACGTGCTGCCCAGGGAAGTGGTGGAGTCACCATCCCTGGAGGTCTTTAAAAGACGTTTAGATGTAGAGCTTAGGGATATGGTTTAGTGGGGACTGTTAGTGTTAGGTCAGAGGTTGGACTCGATGATCTTGAGGTCTCTTCCAACCTAGAAATTCTGTGATTCTGTGATTTTTTTTACAATAGAGGAGATTCGTATTTTTGAAAGTTCGTATACTTTTTCCCACTGTTCTAATAAAAGATGTCCCCTCTCCCTGCCATTTTCTCCTTCTGTACAGCAAGAATATAGAAAAAGTTGTGCTTCTCAAAAATGTAAGACTCACAGCTATCAATTTCAGTAAGACAGTACACACAGAAAAATCTATGTAGTTTTATATGATGCAACAGAAAAAAAAAAATCCTTTGGTGTTTTGTGGCAAGGGAAAGCATATATGAGAAAGAAAAGAAAAAGGATGAAGGAAGCTTAAAATAGACAAATACATGAAACTAGGGAACAGCTGCACCACATGCTTCATGTAATATGGAAATTGCAGAAGTGAGAAAAGGCCATTGGGGATCTTTTTAAAAAAGACTTGGAAACATTTTTTGTATTGCTATTTTTTCCAGATGGTAAGATTTTCTCTCCCTTCTCACCATGCTACATTTTTAAAGACAATTTAGAGGAAAAGAGGGAGAAGTTGTAAGCATCTTTAAAAATAAATGTTTCATATTTCATGTGTCTCAAAGAAAAAGTGCCCCCATTTTCAGATAGATATTTCAGTTAGTCTGTTGTGATGTGTGAACAGTAATAAAGACCTACATCTGACTTAAATACAATTGGCAGTAAAGTTAACTGAGCTTCAGATTATTTACAAATACAGCAAAATGTGGCCTCTGTCTTTTGTGAGTAACATATGTGACAGTACACACTGAACTGTAAACATTATTACAAGAATAATGCAAGGTGTGTGAAAAACTCAAAGTTGTGTTTTGATGGGTCAAGTATGAGTGTAATCTACCATTCAGGAATCCATGGATGAGGATCAGGGTAGTTATGACATTCAGAGTTTCACCCTTGACAAACAATAGATGTTCCTCTCTTATAAATCCTGGTGTACAAAGTTCTTCATTGTTAAAAAGTGTGGGGTTTTTTGTTTGTTTTGGTTTTTGTTTGTTTGTTTGTTTTCCAAAGAGCTATGATTCAGACTGATCTTAAGAGCACTTCTCCTGTCACCTCCTCTCAGCCTAATCAGGGTTTTTATAGTTTGAGTGGCAAGGCCAGCCCAATTTTATCCCTCCACAAAGCTGTAGCACAGGTAGAATTGTCCCAATTCATCCTCAATGTTAACCTTTCATTAATTTCTGATGTTTTCATCTTTTTTGACCCTTAACTCCAAAGTGGCATCTCACTACATATTGGAACTTTGACACAGAATTTGTTTATTTCAGAATTCTTCAGGCAACCATGTTTGTCACAATCATATTCCTGACTTAGATATCACTATGGTAGTCCATACACTCTTGGAGGTGAAGATGATGGAACCAGGAAGATTTTATAGTAATAATAGATCTCCTTCTCTTCATTACATGAGGCATTCTAGTTCATGTAATGTTGCCTCTTCAGTGGGGGATGGCAATAGATTGCCCATTCTTGAGCTGAGTATTAGTTATGCTTACTAGTGCTTCTGTAGTTGAAGGTCCCATGATAACCCACTATTTTATTTTTAGGGGTTTATAATTCATCTTTAAAAGCCCACTTTGGACTGAAATATGTCCCCACCATCTAACACCCACTTATCTGGCTCAGCAATAATATATGATAGATATGGAAGGATGAAGCTGCACTTTGAATAATTCAAGGTGATTACTGTATGTGGAAAATCATTCTTTTCATGTGCATGTCATCAGAAGGGCCATATAAGTATGCAACTAACATCGACAGGCTATATCTCATCTTAGTACTGTGTCAATAAACAGAGGCCAGTCTGATTCTGTACTTTTTCTTCCTAATACAATTTGCATTACAAGAACTGAAATAAATATTTTTAAAAGTCACCAGAAAATGTTAAAAGAGATAAATTTATCAGTCTTTTGACATTTCCAATGTTAGGATGTATGGTGGCATGATTTCTAAAGGGATACCTTAATTTGTAAGTCACCAAAGAGGAAATATCTCCACCAATACTTATTTTATAGTGTTTTGGTTTGTGTTTTTTTTTTGTGGATTATGTGGTTATTCAATTTTAGATATGAGTTTTAGTGTTAGAGGACAGGTGTGCATATCACAAGACCACTAATGAATGTTTAGATAAACAAAATCAACATACTTAGCTCTGTACTCTTCTCAAACTATAGACTCAACTCAAAATTTTTCCAAGTACTAGTAGCGATGGGGAGCAGACCAGTTGCTCACGGAGGATCACAAGACATAAACTCAAAGCAAGATCTACCACACAAAATATTTACCTCCTTTCTTTGGTGCATTGCTCTATGCTTATTTGCTCACCCTTCCACCCCCAAAAAATCTTACTCTACAGAAGTATAATATTGGTGCTCCAAAAATACAGGAATGGAAATGTGAATGTACTTATAGGAGTGCAAATAAGAATTCTACTAAGTAGAGAACTTCTTTCTCCTAGCAACCGTTGCAAGACATATTTGCTGCTCCATTTCCCCGTTTTAACTTCACAGAAAATAAGGTAGTTTTAAAATATATTTTAAATTCAGAACTAAGGTTTTTGTAAACCCACCTTTTCTGATTAAAATCTTCTCTTCCATCATTTTTCTGATATTAGTGGACAATAATACTTCAGTTTAATATGGCATTTTACATATTTGCTGAAGATTAAATGCTAATTACTCTCTATTTTGCTAATTTCAGAGTACAGCTGTTAGGACCTTACCTTAACCTGTACATATTGCATATTCTTCAGGTGAAATTTGTTTTTCATTTATTCATCACCCTGGTAAACTAGACCATCAGTAAATCTGCACTCTCAGAATTTTGGTATTGAATTACTGGGTAGCTGCATAACTCAGAGTTGACAGAGTACAGTTCACTTCTGAAATTTTCTGTAACAAAAACTGTTGGAGCTATAGCATTAGCATTTTAAATGTAGTCCCAAGGTGTCAGCCTTCAAATAGCTGTGTCATAAGGAAGGTCTCCCAATGAAACAATAATAGTAGAAATGTTTCTTACCCAAAAGAACAGTTAATACCTTTAAGATCAACAGTTAGCCTCAATCCTAGCTTGACCTGCTGTTGCTCAGAAGTGCAACTCCAATTCCTCAAGCCTAACTGCAATGAAACACCAGGGAAGGGAGTACATATCTGAGCCAGGCACTATTACTTAAAATATTTTTTTTCTTTAAATATATGGACAAATAACATCTCCATGGGAGATCCTTCAGGATTTTGCAGTTTGCTGGAGCTGTATACATAGTGTGTTACTACACTGGTTTTACTTAGCTGGTGAGAGTCTCATAGGCTCTCCTTTAGAATTTAATTTGATATGGTTCATGAGTATTGAAGAAAATTTAAAGAAAAGGAGTTTCAAGTTGTGTTGGAACCAAGATGAAAGTTCCTTCTTTATAATGAGATGACTATGCATTGTCATTAAAATTTGTTTGATTTTCCATAAAATATTTCCTTTAATAAATAAATCTTAGTGGTCTTCAAAAATGTGAGTTTATGAACATATATCCCATTTGCTACAATGATGTATTTCTGAAACGACTTCATTACCTATCTCTACAGAGCTCATTTTTGAATTTTCACTTTTTTTTTAATGACTGTTTTTCACTTGCTGCTCTTATGTGTACATAGAGGAAATGAACTGATTTTGCAGTCCTTGTACCTAAAGACATCGACTGAGACAAGCCATATCAAAATATTTGTTGTTTGTTCCTGTGATCTGTGTCATTGTTTTCCCACTAATAGACTCCTAACATGAAGTAAAAACATACATCAGACATGCATTCACTTCTCTCTCATATTTAGACACTCTCAGTATTTCTTTGTGGGTTGCATTTGTAAATCTGATTTGCTGTTTGTTTATTTCTAAGACTTATTATTTTTTTTTTTTTAATGAATGGTCTAAAAATATACTTCACTCCTTCAGTCTTGTCCTTCAGTCTGATATGCAACAAGACTCCTTATAAAAAGTAACAACTTTACTTCTCCTATCACTTTTAAAGCACAGTTTACAAAGAAAATGTGCAGAAATACCTTGGTTATCCCCTACTGTTGTAGGAAAATGTACAAAATACAGTTTGAAAAGCTAACAACAAGATATGTTCAATAGTCTGAACTGGTGTGTTTTCCTCTGTAATAAAACAGTACAAACCATTACCATCATAACTGAAGACATCAGTATAGATTATAGTCTAAACACATTTTAAATATCTAAAATAATTCCAGAATCTTGAGTAAGCTTACAAATCACAAAATAATTAATATTTTAAGCCACCCTCCTGACCCCAAATCTACAAGCTGTGCTTCATTTACTTATTCTTGAAATAAAATTAATTTCAGTTTCTGAAAAAAAAAATAAATGTGTATATATCAGAAACATTGAAATGCAGTGAAAAATCCTCTTCAAGAAATTGTCTGTCAGTCCATTATCTCTCTTTGAGTTAGCAATACACACTTGTTCTTTGAACTTGATTTGTGCTCTTTTTAAAACAGAGTAAATGTATGAAAATAGTCACTCTGTCAAAATAAAGCCAGAATAGCTGAAATATGAATAGATGTATTGTGACTTCTACAAAGATTACTTGGTAGTGTTACTATTGCTACTATATATTCCTCTGCTCATTTCTCCTTCCTTTTCTATATGTTTGAAGAAAACTATGAAAAAAAAAAAGAAAAAAAAAAAAAAGACAATATCAAGAAAATCCACCACTCCTCTCATAAGGCAGTTCTTGTTTCCATACACTGGATGAAGAATGAAGAGTTACTGTTTTGGTGTAGCAGTTATTCTGACTTAATGAAGCTGATATGGGGAAAGCATTCAAAGGGAAAAATGTTCATTTAATTAAGAAGCTCACATTAGCAGTGCATATGTTCTAGCTGTCTGTGTATCTTTCGTGTTTTGCTTTTAAAGAAATTATGCACCTATAATGTTGTTTGATGCCAATTGACTGAAAGTTGTATTTAAGAAACTTGTTGAGAAAATTAGAAGTGATGAAGAAGCCCATTGAGGTAATGCCACAGCAAACAGGAGATTCTGATGTGAAGACCTAGCTTCCTAATTGTTATTATGCTTACAAGGACACTGTTAAAAGAAAAATGAATGCTTTGCTTCACACCTGCTGTAAAAGGTGCTGAAACTCTGGAGCTTGCTTAAATCATTCTTCCTGAAACAAACTATCAAATGAAACTCAGGCCATTTAATTTCCAAATACCAGTAATTAAAATGAGTCACATCATCAGAGTTTGGCAGGGCTACAGCTGCCTTTTATTTTTTCATTTCCACATAAATTTCAGAGAAGGTCAGATTTGTTGGGGGAGGAGAAGAACCTGCCTGCTTTTGTGCTCATGGGAGGTTAAAATATGACTTGTTCACAGTGTCCCTCATAGTTCAGGATTTAATGGTCCTTGACGGGGATAACCTAGAAGTTAATTTTACTTTGTGTCCCAAAAGCAGTCATTGTCACTGTAATCCTTCTTGCAGGCTGAAGGGTATCTTCACCACCTGATCAGACTTTCAATAGCGATTGATGAGCAATATCACCAATGAAGAAGTACTTTGCTAGTGCTTTCTTGTAAAAGACAAAAAGAAAAAGAAAAAATGGTGCTGGCTTAACTTTTCATAACTTTCAGCCATTCCAGTGTTTTTTACTTTAAATTTGTAGAAGACAAAAACTGCAGAAATAGGAACTGCTTCTTCTTTCTTTTCCTCCATATTGCTTGACTCATGACAAGGATGAGGATGAGTACATGGTAGAGATATACATCCTACTTCCAGTTTTGTTATACAGAGCAAAGGGATGCTTGAAGCCAGAGGTAAGCACCATCAGGAAGGCCTGTGCTGAAATCTCTGGGCAGTAAAGTGTCTCATGTGTAAAGGAACCTCAAAAAAAAATCAGATAATAAAAATAACTAAAAAAATAATTTTCAGATAATAAAAATAACTCAGATAATGTCTGTTGAAGTCAGTTTGGCTAACATATCTTTGAAGCATGTATACAAATTATTTATTTATTTATTTATTTATTTATTTAAATTTAGCCAAATGCATGGTAGGCAAAGCTTTGGCAGCAAAGCTGTCATTCAGGTGTGTTTAATGTCACTGTTCCAAGACAAAAACAATAAATGTTTTCAAGTAAACAGTTTAAAAAATATTTTTATATAGGCAAACACTATGTTTTTCTTGTCCTTACTCCTTGAGAAGCATTATTGACTTTTGTACTGAAACTGAAATGTACTGTACTGAGTGGCTAATTCTTCAAGGGAGAAAAATCCATCACAAAACCATTGACATTTATTGAGAAACAGAGAATTACAGAAAGTACAAGGCTATCTTACCACCTGCTGCAACAGGAAGTAATAGCTTTACACGTTCACAGAAGCTAAAGCAAACCACTGTAGTCTCCTAGAGTAAGCTCTTACACAACACATTCCATAGAATTGCCCTGAAGAGCTTACAAACAAACAAGAAAACATACAAGAAAAATCATGAGAAAAAAATGTTAGCCATATTCAGAATATTTTATAGATAGTGAATTTAAGAATTAACTGGATTAAATGACTTGATCAGAATTAGATCCATTATCTGGTGGAACATGCTTGTTTGTTTTTTTTTAACCAATTTTTACCCATTTTAAAATATGTCCCTTAATGGACACGACTAGTGAAGGTGAAATGACAGTTCAGGACAGAGGAGGAAAATCCTTCACCTTCCGATATAACAAACAAAAGATTATGTAATGGAAAAGTCACTTACCTCATGATTTTCCAACAATGTTAAATCTCAATTCCCTTAACAGACTATGTTGTCATGCTGGTTTATTTATAAGCATATATGCAAGAATTCATTTCAGTTTTCAGGAATTAAAAATAAGCTATGTACTATGAGAGAAGAAAAGAAGCTCTGAATATATGCAGTCCAAGGCCTTGGAATAGGAAGCTTCTCAGTTACTGTCAGGTTAGACTTGTCAATACATATGAGTGTTTGTAGAGAAAAGGAAGGATAAACACAGCTCTCTTGACTAATGTAACACAATTCCCAAATCTGTAGGGCTTTTTATTTTGTTTTGTCGTTTTTTCTTGTTTTGTTTTGTTTTGTTTTTCGTGGTGGTGTTTTTTTGGTTCTTTGTTTTGTTTTGTTTTGTTTTGTTTTTATCACATTTATCCATGTCTTGAATACCACAAATGGGCTGTAATGTTTCTTTCTTAAATGCACTGAATACCTCAGAAGCAAAATACCTGAGCTGAAATTTTATCCTATTTTTCAAGATTCCACATACATAGAAGGTCCTAGCCCCAAGGACCATATCTTCACTAGAAGAAAAATTACATTTTCCTTCAGGAGGAGAAAAGGTGTGTTTTTACCACATTAACTAGCCCATAGCACTAATTAGCTGAAAAATCCACCTGTGGGCAGGGCAGTTTGAAGTTTTCAAACATGCAGAGATGTCAAAGTAGACACATAAAAGCTGCACATTCCTTAGTCTACATGAAGATTTTGTCAATGGTAAGGTAATGCCCCAATTTTTCTGATAGTGCGGGCTCTTATAAGAATTCATTTCATTTTTCAGGAACTAAAATGAGCTATGTACCATGAGAGAAGAAAGGAAACTCTGCAATGCAATTTTCTAATAGTCACAGATTGCTAAAGGAAGATTCTTTCTAGTCACTGGATCAAGACTTCCCATTTCAAGGTATTTCACTTTTTTCCTTCTGAGGCTTCTATGCTGTCTCGGACAAGCTTCTTCCTACGTTCAGATGTTATTCTTGGACCCATGCTGCCTCTTGTAGGCCTGATCCTTGTCCTGAAGGACAAGGCCAGCAGCAGCCTTAGCTGAGTTTCTGCCAGATAAGACATCCTATTTTGCTCCATCATTATCTTTCTGAACAGTATCATCATTTCACTGCACATCCCTGCTCTTCTTGCCAGGATCTTTGACTAATGCAAAACCTTCTAATTTGTAAGTTGACCCAATGGTCAGATGAGCTTTACCACTGAGTCTCTGGAAAAGAAGTCTTTCTGTTGCAGCCAGTTTTAAAACCTTGGAACAAAATTACATTGAGTTCACACATTTTAAAAAAGAGCGTGGCCACATTTTTAAACATAAGTTCTTCCCAATAGATCTTAATTTGTGTTCTATTTAGTGCTGGCTTCAGACAAATGGTTATTCCAGTTGCTTTTCAAGGGAATGCTGCTTCAAAAGCACCAGTGTGAACAAAGATATTTATTGGAGATGTTAAAATTAAGATTATGTTGAGAATAGTTTCAATTCTATTGATAGAGAAGTCAAAACTCTCTTCTTTTTCTTAGTTCACCCGCTAAAGCAGTCTGGTAAAAAGGGTTTCTTTAGGGAACTCAACAGAGCCATGCAGATGGCTGATCATCTGCACAAAGGTTAAATTGGTGCCAAGGCTGCTGGCTCTACCCTGACAATTTACAGAGCCTCCCAGGCTAGTCCTAAACATTCCTTGGCATTTGAGGAAGGTCACTACTGTATGGATTGAATGCCCCATCAAAAATTTTGCACAATCAGAATTGATTGCAGATCAGAATTATGTGTTTTTAAAAGGTATTTAATGTTAGAGATAAATCACTGATAAATATATAAAAATAGGTAGAATAGTTTTAAATATGGCCTATATTACAAATCTTCATCACAGTTGATGTAGTTGGAATAGAAACTGTATTGTTTTGTATAATTAATAGTAAACATTCAAGACATAATTCAGATTGTTTTCTGTTATGCACAGCAGAAGTTTAGGTTAGTGTAACATAGTCTGCTAACTATGATAAAACCTTTTGGCCTTGAAAGATATGTAAATGCTCTTCCTGATCCATGTTACCTTAGTAACAGATAACGTTGCCTTGTGAGTATTAGTGACGGTAAAGGTGAAAGTAGGTTGTGTGTTTCAAGTGGAAATAAGCATTTTTTTAAAATATTTTTTTGCAGTTATATGAATGTAGCATCATCTTTACTATGAATGAACTTGTATTGTGGGGGTTAGCGTCTCTCATCGAATTACTTGTCAAAAAGCATGTACAGTTAGAATGGGTTTTGCATGAAAAAAAAAAGGAGTAAGAAAACAAAACAATTTGTTTTAAAGAAAAAGAAGAAAGAAAAGAAAAAAAAAAAAGAAACAAACAAAAAACATAGATAGTCATTTGTTAGAAAAAATCATTGAGCCTGTATATGAGTAAGATTTATTCAGTTTCATGGGATCTAACCTCACCTCATTTTTTACTGGAGTCATCTGTTGTGTCATATCAACAAAATGAAGCCTTTTAGCAGTACCAGGAGTAATCAGGCATTCCCTAAGATAAAATGTCATAGTAGTAAGAATAACAGATAAAAAGTGAAAAGAATAATAAAGAAATGCAAAATATTCCTTAAGGATGCATCTAGGCAACACACAGACCTCTGTGACCTCCACTAGTATTTCTGTTTCTGTTGCTGCTAGACAACAGTGATTTCTCTGTTTGGACCTTCTTTACTCTCCTGCACATACAGAATAGAACTATTATTACTAATACAGGATTAACAGAGTATAATGTATTGAGTGTAAAGATAAAAAATGTGATCTAGTCTAAAATGTCTGTGCTTATGAGGTGGCACTCATCTCTTTGGTTTTTGTTGTTTTGTTTTCTTTTGTTTTGTTATTTTCTCTTTATATCTTAAAAACACATCCTAACACACATTAAAAATACACTCATTTCATAGCACAGTATTTCTGCTGCACTAGTGCAGTTCCCATTGCAGCCATGAGGTTCTGTATAACTGCTAGCAGGTTCTTGTTTCTGGTGCTAACACAGCAGATATTCAGTAGCGGGCACAACAGCCACTGGTGACACATCCTCAGTTTCTGAATTAGCCCCCTCATTAAAAACAGGTACTTAGATGTGCTTTTGCTATCTGTTTGCAATCAGTCATCCAATTTCCTTTGAATGAAACTTCCCCACAGGCACCCTCAAGTCCTGTCAGGTGGTAATATTCTGATATCTGCTAAAGTGAGGTCACATTGCCACCTTTTCTCAGCCACTTGTTTAAAAGACATTTAAAGGAAACTAATTGTCTTTAAGACCTCTGCTCCTTGACAAATTTAGAAAAATTTGGTCAGTGAATTGAATCCATTTGTAAATTGACATGTAAGGCACTTCTACAGAAAAAGAGAGCGTGTATACAAGCCTTAGGAAACCATGTGAAAAAATAAAAAGCAAAATGAAACTATGGGATGATGAACAGAGAATGAGGCATGTTATCCCATTAAAAATGAGACTAAAAAGATTAATTATTCAGTTTAGGAAAAGAAAGCACAAGATATGAACAAGTTGTATAACATAATGCAGAGAACTGAGAGGGTCAACCAAGTCTTCCTGTTTTGAAGGGCAAGAGAGCACTTTATGAAAACACAAGGTAACGAATAGAAAATACAAAATGCTTGAGGCAAATGGTTTAGAAAGATTTTTAAAAGGCTCCAACATACAAAGAACAGCACCTGCAACTGCCATAGCTGAGACAGCAATTATGGTAACTATTACTATGGTAACATCTTAATACTTTGGAAAATAAACTAATTGCCGTGATCCCAAAAATAATTCTTCTCACTATGATATATTATATGCTTACATTACCCATATAACAGAACAAGGCACTGGACCTTCTTCTGAAGCATTTCATGGAGTTAGCAATTGTCAGAGCCACCAGTAAAAAAGAGGAGAGGTGTGCACTGACGTGCTCTGCAATTCAGCTGCTACCCTAATAAACATCACTACTCAGCTGTAAATGTTAAGAAACAGTATAGCCTTTCTTATGTTGTTTGTCAATGGCAATTTATGCATCCTGCCACCATATCATCAGCAGCATTGTTTAGTAAATAATTTGAAGGGTTTAAAATAAAAAGCACTTCTCCTTTCCAAGGAAGAGAAGCTTCCTTATTTAATTGCTTAAATAATAAATGTTGACTATTCTTAGAACTACAAGTTCTTGGTTTTATTATTGACAATTTATTGATTTTATTGTGGATAACATGTACCCTTAAAAATAGCAGAGAAATATCTTTGAAACCTCTCATAGAAGTGTGCATTTTGGAAAAATCATTATAATACTTTAACTAGACTCTAAATTGTTCCCATATTTACACTAGGATTGAAATAATCTTTTTTCATGCTTTGGTTTGACCTTGTTCACCTAGATACCATGAAAACAAGCTTATTATTTTTTCCTGCTGATAAATGTGTTAAGGACATACTTAATCAATTTTGAGTACTAAAAGAACTTTTTCAAATGAAATTGTCTCTACAACAAATCATGTTTCTTCAGTATATTGTGTCATTTTTTTTTACACTTGTGCATTGAGCTCTCATTTGTATGTAATCTACTCTTATTCAGTCTCCTGTGGTACTGCACATTTTGCTATGCAGTACTCACAAGAACAAAAAAAATATGCCTTTTACATTCCATTCTGGACATTCATCCAACCTAGGGTTTACCTTAGTTGCATGAGTTCATTGTATCAGAACACAAATCCAAATTCATTTTAAACTACCTGTAGTGCAACAGAAGATCTTACTTGAGAAAAATTATTAAGCACCTTCTAAATCTTGATAATTATTTCCACATTGCAATAAAGCCATTTTTCACATTTTCTTTTTTAAAGGAAAGAACAAAAGTACCTTTTTTCCACAGGGTTGGAAAACTTAAACCCTGTTGTCTTTTGGATGATTTTGTGCTCTCAGTTTCTTTACATGAACTGGAAACTGTGAACCTAAGGTTTACTGACTTCTTAGGTAATCACCTCAGTGCTTTTAAAGTTATTTTCCTCTTTAGAAAACAAGATATATATTCACCTGCCCGTTTACCTTCATTACCCATCTAATCCCCATCCATTTGAAGCATCTCAAAATATTTAATGCATGCATTCTGAGAATGTTCTGTGAGCTGCAGAGTGCTATTATCTTCATGCTACAAGAGCCTAAGGTCATATGAGAAGTGTGTTTCAGAGCAAGCAACTGAATAAGACTCCAAATAACAGGTTAACCTAGTGTCTTAAACATTTGTATTTGTAAGATTTTCCATCCTCTCTTAAGATGAATAAAAATTGTGAAGCAGAGCAAACAAGAAAGTCAGCTGTTTAACACTGTTATTTATTCAGCATTGGTATTTCCATTCATGCATTTATAGTTAATCTTGTAAGAAGCAGGAGATAATTAAAGCTGAAAAGCTTAGCATAAGCAACAGAATGAGCTGATAATGCATTAACCTTTTACTTTTTACTCACAGTCTAAACCAAAACAAATGGTATTCTGAAAGTACTTTAAGGTCACTAAATTAATATATAAATATATATGTATAAAAGAAGAAGGAGAAGACGGAGAAGAAGGAGAAGAAGAAGAAGAAGAAGAAAGAAGAAGAAGAAGAAGAAGAAAGACAATCTAACATGAATGTTATTTTAGTTCCAGTACTAAGACAGTATGAAACTCTTCTTAACCTGCCAAAAGGTGAGGGGAGCTAGGCAAACATATACAGCTATTGACATGAAGAACACCAACCTTCTGTTCAGCTTCTTTCAGGATTGAATTGGAAGATACAGGATATCTTTGCATCTAACACAATTACTGTTAGGATATTAATAATAGTCAAGAAGCTAAAGAAACTTTTCATCTAAATGGCCAAGTAGTATCTTTTTGTCCATTAAAAATTTACTTACTGAAACATAAGATAAATACAAACCACAGAACATGAATCTGGATTTCAAGACGAAATCTGACTGATTTCATTTTGGGATACAGGTCTTCAGATAGTATAAGGCAGCTTTTGTCACCCCAACTCCATCCTTCCCAATACTAGTAGTGTGCATATTTCCAAATTAAGGGCTTAAAGGTTTTCATTTGAGTTTTCATAAAAATAAGGATTGTTTATCATAATTAGAAGCAGTTTTGATTTTAAACCTGCCCTGCATTCAGGAGTGTTGGACCTGGGAAAAAGCAAAAGAGTTTTAGTTCCATCCCTGTCTATCTTGCTTGAGAAAAAGACATGAGTAAAAGTGCAAAAAAAAATTTTTTTTTGAACCTTCATTCGTCACCATGTTTCTGTCACCAGAGAAAGACTGGACACACTGCAAAATTAGAAAGAACATTTTGTTATTATCTAACTATACACTTAGCCTCCCACCTGCCTCTACTGGCCTACATGGTAATCAGAGTGACAAAGGACAAGATAGGATATTACAGCTTATATCTCAAAGAAAAGAACACACGTCTACAAGAGTATAACAGTGCAGCATGACCCACAGCATATCTCAAAAAGATGCATCCCACTCATGCAGTGACATCATAGGCATTTTCAACACCTTTTAAAATGTACACGGATCTTCTAACCTTTGACTTTTTGTGCTGCAAGGAAGGAGATTTAACTTGACAAACAAACTAGCATAAAGATGTACTTCTTCCTTTGGTATTTGGGTATTCTGTTGTTGTTGTCATTGTTGTTGTTGCTGTTGCTGTTGTTGTTGTTGTCCTCAGATACACTTTGAAGTCCGGGAAACACTTCAGCGACCTCTTTTCCAGAATGCTGCAAGAGATGTTCTTAAATAAAACAACATTAAGTTATGCCTCAGACACAATCTGAGTAATGGTCCAGCATGTCAAATTCCAAAGAAGAAAGTCCATAATCGGAAGATATGCATGGATACTGGGTTTAAATTCATCCCAAGTGCCAAAGATATCTTAATACCTTATGCAAAGTTATTCAGCTATTTCATTTCTCAGGCAACCAAGAGAGTGAAAGAGCACATTATTATTTCCTAACTTGCCATGGAAGTTCACCTCAATGTTTCATTTCCAAGCCCTGATCCCCCCAAAAAATGAGATGAAGTGAAATCATATTGTCCCATTCTTTTATCTCCCTGATAGGAAAAGAAGCCATTCCCACCTCCCAGAATTCCAGCCTGCTGCCAAAACCTCTCAAGAAATCTTTCCCAGGCAAATAACTCCCACCCGCCCCCCCCCCAAAAAAAAAAATAATAATTAATAGTGAAATGCCAAAAATGCTTCAAATCAGCAGTGATAAGAAAAATATTTCTGGGACAGGATGACCCAACAATCACCTTTATTTATAACTGAATAGATTAGGCTAACTTATGATTATTTGTATTGCTTATTGCTAGGCTGTGTAAACACTGAATATTCCAAAACAGCTATCATCCCAAAGAGCATGGAATCTAAGACCAAGTCATTTATTAATAATTTAAAAAAAAAAAAAAAAGATGATTGGGTCAAACCTAGATATCACGTCCCTCTAATTAGAATTAATAATTCTTACAAAAGACATGCCTCTATTAGTAGTAATGATTTGAAAAGTTTAAATATAATAGTTAAAACACTTGATTTCTTAGAGATAATGGTCATTAAATTACTTTTTTTCTCATTTTCTTGCTTTTATATTTTATTTTTTTGTAATAGCACTAAGCAAAACAATCTGGACTGCCTAGAAATATTTTGGCTTTCCAAAAGACATAGACTGTAATAAACTGCGATAATAAATGGATGTAATAAGAACTTATTTTTTTCAGAGGTTCAAATTAAGATTTCTGTTTGATTTGCTTTACAGAAGTCTATTTATGTTCAGTAGAGAAAGCACATTGCTCAAGAGAAAGAGTCAACAATATGCAGGATAGAGCTATGATTCTACCACCCTAGCAGAACAGTAATCCTGCCTGTATGAGTGATTTGCCTTTTTTTTTTTTCCCAACATAATGGAGCTGGAAAAAATATTGTTATCGGGGATTTTTGTATTATTATGAAGAGGGGACCAAGTTCAAGATGCTAAGGGCTGTCCAAATATGCATTTTGAAAAAAATCCTTTCTTAAGATGCTTGCAGTTTAATTAGGCAAGACAGAAATGGAAGGAAGAGCTCTTCTAGTAAAGACTTATTTGCCCAGAGTTTTGCAGAATTATACGTGTTTAATTATGATATTCCTTGGTATCTAATCTCAACAGCAGCTCTGACCTAAATACAGTAACAATAATAATTAAATCTTAAGATTTCATTAACACTGAAAATAATTAAATCTGTGTCCATGTATGAAAGTATAAAATCTAAAAAATATATATATATGCAGAGAGTCATATAGAATAGCATACATGCAGGACTTTTTATTTTCTTCTCTCTCATTCTGGGCAGTGTCACAGAAATGTCATGTCTTACAGAATTTATGCTCTTTCATTTCTTGGCCCAATGCACCACATTCTGCCCCTCTTGACTGCAGTGAAGCCAATCAGAAATGATTATTTGAAACAAGATGTGTGGGCCAGAGACAGAAACACAACTCTGAGGCCATTAAATCTCTATCACTGTTATTGAAATTGTCCAACGTTTAAAAAATTAAGGGGATACTAACAGACAGATGGTAAACTCACAATAGCTTTGTTTTGGTGGGAAAGTATGCTGGAGAATTTTAAAAATGTACCCAATCCCAATGTCATGGACAATGGTTATTTTTCCTTTGGTATCTGTTTTGATTAAGTTGTGATAGGAGTTGAGATCTCACCTGAGTCTGCTCATACATTTATAATCAATTTATAAACCATTCTTGAGAAGGCTCCTAAAGGTTTGTTTATCCCAGCTGAGATTTTATTGGGCTACATGTTGTTATTTGAAGAAGTGATCTTCACTGATCAAGTCGTGGCATGATGTCTATGTCCAGCTGCAAAAGAATCAGCCTGGTAGTCATCTGTCAAAAACTTTAAGGGAAAAATAATATATTTTTTTAATATTTTTGCATTCAGAACTATGTGCCAGGTGCAGCCTGATGTCTGATAGGCATGAACTTCAAATAAAGCACTATCTCATCTTAATAATATTGTTTGCTGTGGAAGGAATTGTCTACTGGGATTTTAGCAGTACACTTGAAATGCCTGAAGGGTACAATATATGTAATTTCAATATGCTGGTGATATTGTAGGGCTTGAACTGGAAAGTGATTAATTCCTGAATATCCTTACGATACAAAACACTGCTGATAATCAGAGTTTGTGATTCAAATTAAAGTTTGTGTCAAGTAAAAGGTATACTTTACACCTGCTGAAATCTGAAGATTGGTAGTGTAGCTACAACAAACCAGACAGACTGTGTTGTAAAATGCATGCAGTAATCTAACACAAATTATGAAATCATGTTGTTTGTTCTTGATTCTATAACTGAAGTGAGGAAAGGAGAGGGAAACAAGGAAGCAGATACACATTTGGCAGGCATATATTGCCTCCTGCCAAACAGGATGCACAACAACATGCTGCCAGGATGGAAAAGGATAAGAAACTTAAGGATGCCTAATTGAATGTCAAAGAGAAAATATCTAATATTAGAGTTCTTTTTTCTCTCCTCATAACTCTTATGCGAACAGCTCGGGGGGAGACATGAATGTGAAGTGTCTTTAAGATCAGTGCACCTTCAAGCAGTTTCTGAGGTTTGCTGGTTGATTCTCTGCTCACTTACACCACGACAGCAGCCTGAATAGTGGAAAGGCATGCTGATCCCCAGTTGCCTATTTCATTTTCATTTAAATATTAGTTCCAAACAGAAGAATTACATGCATATTACCATCCTTTCATCATCCTAATCTATAGACCAAAGCCCTTTGTTAAGTAGACTATCTACTGTTAAGAAGACTGACAGTTAAGGAACACTAGTCGAGTGTCTTTCATATAATCACAGGATCTTATGTACTGTAAGGGACTGCTGAAAACTACCTGGCCCAACCTCCTGCTCAAAGCAGGTCTGATTAGAGCTTAGAGCATGTAGGTCAGGGCCAAGTCCTGTCACAGACTGAGTATCTCTGAGGAAGGAGATTTCAGAACCCGCCTTGGCTTCTGCTCCACTGTCTGACCACCATTGCAATGAAAACTTTCTTCCTCATATGCAGTCAAAATTTCCCTTGTTGCTCCTGCTTCCCATACCTCCACTGTGCACTTCTGAGAAAAGTCTGGTTCTGTGCACTTCTAAGAAGAAGACCATGTCAAATGCCTTGTTAAGGGCAAGTTAAACATTCACTTCTCATCCATAGTATCAGTCATCTCATCAGAAAGCAATCAGTTTGGCCATGCCCAATCTGCCATAGTAAATCCACACTGGCTGATCCCAATCACTGTCCCCTTCATGCGTCCAAAAATGACTTCTAGGAAGGCTAGTTCCCCAGCCATTCCAAGGACAGAGATACAGCTGACTAGCATGAAGTTCCCTGGATCTTCCTTCTTGACCACCATCGTTCAATGAGGGGCTTTGCAGGGAGACCAAAAGCTTGTAAGTGGCCCTGTCCAAAGTGCAGATCTCAAAAATTCCTATTTGCTTTCATCTTTATTCTGAGAACATCTAAAACTACCAGTTTTTATTAATATATATTCAAAACATAGAAGTCACTTCACAGTGAGCTGGAAAAAAAAAAAAAAAAAAAAAAAAAAAAAAAAAAAAAAAAACAACTAGGTTGGACAGTGCCAAGTAGGAAACTGAAAACTCATTTACTCCTTTCAACAAACAATGTCCCATTTTTCTCCCTTTCCTGACCTAATTGAACATGTGAAGATGACTAGAAGACTTCACAAAACACAGCTCATTCCCTTTGACCTGGAAATTTGGTGATTAAAATTCTCGTGCAAAATGGGATTTAGACAGATTAGTTTTCCTCTGCGTCCTGAGGAAACCAAAGCTGCACATATCATTTCTACCAGAAGTTTGTCTACCTTTTTCACAAAAACTGTCGAGAACAGAATTTTCTCTAGTTCCCAAGGCAAGTTCCCAAGAAAACTCTTTGTTTTCAGCAATGTTCAGAGCCTTTGCAGCCACATCCCCACTATGCTAAGCAAAGAGGAAGGATTACTTGATGTGCCTTAAAACAAGAATCTTGTTTATGCACTGAAATGTGTGGTTTGCCTTTGTCACAACAACAGGACACAGCTGACTCACATTTGTGACCCATGGTGTTCCCAGATCACTTCTGAAGTACTGCTACTCTCCTGTTGCTTCCCATCCATATCAGAAAGAGAACCCAGGTATTTTCTCGCTTTCTGTATTTCTATTATCTACCTTATTTTTTTCTTTTTTTCCTTTTCTTTTTGTTGGTGGCGGGGGGGAAGGGAAGTGTGGGGGAAGTCATCTAATAGGTGTTTGCAGGGGATGGTATAATCTTTTATTTGAAAAGTTAGAGATGTGGTTCTTCAGCAGCAATTTCAGGCTATAGATCCTGTTTCTGTACTCTGCGCTCATGAATGGCTCACCCAGGTCTCTGTAATTGTAACACATCTCTCACACCACTATTTTCCTCTGTTTTGAGAATAAAATCTTCAAAGGGCCTAGGGACTCAAAGGCACTGCTGGAGCATTTGGTACCCTTTGTATAGATCACCATTTCCTGAATCATAATGACTGGACTCAGTTATCTGCTCCTATAGGGATAACACATTTTGGTGAAGTCCCCATGTAAGATGTTTTAACTCTGTTCTCTGAAACTCTGCTGGCACAAAAAAGAATTGTTAAAGGTGAAGGTCAGATGAATACCAGCATTTAAAAGAAAAATACATACAGAAAAGCTTCTGGATCCTCTGACAGGCCCCTTTGATAGGGTCACATTTGACTCAGTATGAATACTAGCAAAACATGCCTGGTCATAATGAATAGTAAGTGCCCTGTTTGTGTATGACCTGAAAGTAAAATAGATTTTGAAGTGTTAGGAAGCAGGCAGCATTAAGCAGTGTGAGAGTTAAATACCTGCCTGCAATGGTCTGAGATGAGTGTGACCCAGCAAGGCTTTGTCAGGAGTTTCAGGATTTTCTGCTATTATAAAGCTATTCTTGCTTTATAATACATGCACAATATGTGCACAGTTTAAGAACTTTGCTATCCAAAAAAGTAATCTGACAGCAACCTCATTAGCATTTTACAGTAAGCTTTTTTTTTAAAAAAAAAAAAAAAAAGCTCACTGGAGGAGCAATTATCATAACAATAGTCCTGGATGTGGACATGGACCACTTCTGCATGGCTAACTCTTTCCTGGGTGCAGGGAGAGAAGTGCACAGGCAGAAGACATGGCCTGACCGGGAGAGGTGGGAGGACCAATGGGTACCCACAAGAGAGTGCCTCCTCAGGTGCAGGGGCCACAGGAATGACCTATCCTTTCCCTTGGCTTCTCTCTGCCTTTGGGTTTATAATGTTGTCATGCATAGTGAATTTTTTTTAATAAATCTCCATTGTCTTTAGTTCTGACCCCCTGACAGCAACTCTGACAGGCACCTGAAGTATGGAGGTTGGTGGGCAGCACATGGCAACTCTGCAGGTGCTCCCTACCTCTCCCCTACACTCAGGATGTATCCCCTTGAAGACACACAATGAAAATAAAATGGCAGCTTTGTTTGTTTTTGTTTGTTTGTTTTTGATTGTTTGTTTTTGTTTTGTTTGTTTGTTTTTAATGAAGGCAAGAGTTTTGGTGACGTGAGAGGATGAGTGGGATATGAGCCACAATTTATTTAAATGAGCGAGGAACAGTGCATGCAGCAGAACTTAAAATCTTCAGCAGCTGTAAGCTCGAAGTGAAGCAATGTCCCTTGGAAAACAGCATTTACAAAAGGGGTAGAAATCATTTAGAAGATGAGGCCAGTGAAGAAACAAATGCTGGCAATTTATGGGAAAACAGCACATGTATAAGAATGAAGTGGAAAGAGGACTTAAAATGATAAGGCACATGACTCAGTGGGGAGATGCAGGGAGGTATCAGTGCTGGGCACATGGCCAAGGACCCACACTGGGGCAGGGGCACCCCTGAGGGACAGCTGAGCATGGGTGACCCATGCTGGGGCACAGAAAAACAGATAGGATGCCAAGGGCAGCAGAGGAAAATAAGAAAGGAACCATTGCATAGTGACCCCAATCTCCATCGCAGCCTGCTGTCTCACCAAAGGGATGGTAGATACATAGCATAACTCAGGGAAAGGTGAGATGAAGAATAGCAGAGGAGAGGTGTTGGGCTGAAGCTGGGCTTGTTTATGTTACCATTTTTCTCAAGATACAGATCATTAATCAAAGCTTGTTGTTAACTGGCAATAAGTAAAGTAACATTCCCAGACACAAGACTACTGTTGCCCAAAACAGCATAGCAGATTTCTACTTCACACTTTAATCCGAAATTACTCTGGAGAAGAGATGCTCAGTTCTGGGTGTTCATTGCTTTTATTATTATTTTTATTCACTCTTTTATTAAGAATAATGTACTTTGCATTTTTGTCTTGGTTCAAAACCCCATGAGAAGGAACATGCAAATATGCCCTGGGGACAATGTGTCATGACTGAAGGGGATTCCAACATTATGTTACAGAATCACAGAATCACAGAATCATCTAGGTTGGAAGAGACCTCCAAGATCATCTAGTCCAACCTCTGACCTAACACTAACAAGTCCTCCACTAGACAGACAGTTGATAAATCTCCAATTGCTGGAGATGTATCTGAATCTCCAGGCTATATTTGCTATAGAAATCAATCAGTGCTTTCCCAAATGCTACCAGTAAAGGCACTCCATGCACACACTTTTAAGGGCCAAAGCAATCACTTCACACACAGGCTGAGTGATAGTGCTGTTCATCCAGGTCACCATGTGTTTTTCCCACAGACCAGTGTTGTAGAAGCAATATTTTGAGTGTATTAAAACTGTGATAAAGTTTAAATACTATTTTTGAACAATCCTGCTCAGAAGCAGGATGTTGGCACCAACTTAATAGTCATTGTAGGGCTGAATAAAGTGAATTCTAGGGTGGTGATCAGCGGAGCAGTCTGGCTGGAGGCCTGTGACTAGTGGTGTACCCCAGGGCTTGGTGCTGGGTCCGGTCTTGATCAACATCTTCATCAACGACCTTGATGAGGGAATAGTGTATGCCCTCAGCAAGTACACCAATGACACAAAGCTGGGAGGAGTGGCTGACATGCCAGAAGGCTGTTCTGCCATTCAGCAAGACCTGGACCGGCTGGAGAGCTGGGCAGGAAGAAACCAAAGGAGATTTAACAAGAGCAAGTGTAGAGTCCTGCACCTGGGAAGGAACAACCACATGTATCAGTACAGGCTGGGAGACGACCTGCTGGAGAGAAGCTCTGAGGAGAAGGACCTGGGGGTCCTGGCGGATGACAGGTTGACCATGAGCCAGCACTGTGCCCTCGTGGCCAAGAGGGCTAATGGGATCCTGGCATGCATTAAAAGGAGCGTGGCCAGTAGGTCAAGGGAGGTGATCCTCCCCCTCTACTCTGCCCTGGTCAGGCCTCACCAGAAGTACTGTGTCCAGTTCTGGGCTCCCCGCTACAAAAAAGACAGGGATCTCCTGGAAGGAGTCCAGCAGAGGGCCACAAAGATGATATGGGGCCTGGAGCATTTTTCCTATGAAGAAAGGCTGAGAGACCTGGGTCTGTTCAGCCTAGAGAAGAGAAGACAGAGAGGGGATCTTATCAATGTGTATAAATATCTGAGGGGTGGGAGACAGAAGGATGTAGCTAGCCTCTTCTCAGTGGTTTGTGGGGATAGGACAAGGGGCAATGTCTGCAAGATAGAGCACAGGAAGTTCCACACCAACATGCGAAAGAACTTCACGATGAGGGTGATGGAGCATTGGAACAGGCTGCCTAGAGAGGCTGTGGAGTCTCCTTCTCAGGAGATATTCAAGGCCCATCTGGATGCCTACCTGGGCAGCATGCTCTGAGGAACCTGCTTTGGCAGGGGGGTTGGACTCGATGATCTTTCAAGGTCCCTTCCAACCCCTACAGTTCTGTGATTCTGTGATTCTGTAATTTTCTCGTGATTCAGTCACAAAAAATTTAAGGCACATCCCATATTTTAGCAGTTTATCACTGTTGAATAAAAACTCTAACATTTTGCAAGAAATCCTATCTCTATTGAGTGCCTGCAAAGGGACCTCATCAATCAATTATATGGGTGTAGGACAGAACATGTACATTAGCTGCTTGAAAATTGCTTCGAGCAGTAAGGGGAAGAAGGTGAAGGGTTTCTGTGATGTCTCATGCTTTTCTATGTACACTATTCCAGAAATGTATATATAGTGGGATTTTGCTGTAAATCATGCCATAGTCACATGGTTTACAGCTGTTACTTCCATATTGCAAAGTTAACATATTTTCTGTTTCTCAAACTGACAGCCCAAAAAGTGACCAGAAGTACTAGCTGATTCTCAGGATGCTGTGCAGCTGCTGTCCTGGCATCCTCTGTGATTTAAATAGCTATGGTGGCATGTATTAATTACACCAGCAGGGAGACAGCAAGTTTATGACAGTACTTAGAGGTTATCTAAATGTACATCATTAACACAGAGGAGCAGAAAAGGCAGTGTGTAATGATATTTTCTTTTTAGAGGCTATTTAAACAGTTACTCTTGTAATTTGAGTACTCTGTCACGGGATGGGGTGAGTGGAAATATGTTTTTAACTTAATGCATCAGTTTAATGCCTTTAAATGCTTTTATTTACCTTATTTTAAAGGTTTTTGGCATGTGTCAGCTTGGACAGAGAATGTCTGCAAAGTCCTGCTTGCTTGCCTTTCCGGTACCCTTTGAGGTTGTTTTGCAGAATCCCAGCTTCAGCTCCTCTGCTGCTAAAGGCTGGTAGTGATTACCTAGAGCACGTGTAGCAGGAGGCTGATTAATATTGACCACAGGTAGTGCTCCCTTGAAGCACCACTGCCACGGAGGCCTTGACAGGTCTGTGACCCTCGTCCCCACTCCATCCCCTCCCTCCAGCTGCCTCCAGCTCTGCTACTTGAACAAAACATCACATCAGCATTGTTTACTGAAGGAACTCAGCCAAGGAAGTCACAAGACAATAGACATATAATCTGATAACCTTGTTAGCTCAGTTGAATCAGAGCTCCTAACAAGTAGAAGAGATCAGCAAAGTGGAATAAAAATATTACAATATTTGTTGTCAATGGCTTTTCAGCTCTGCCTTTGAAAACAGCATTTCTTGTGCTTTTATTTAAGATTAAAGCTAAGCTCAAGGACGCTGAACAAAACAGCTTGAACAAGGTCAGACATGACAAAAAAAAAAAAAAAATGCTAACTGGAGTAGGCAGACAGACTTCTTCATTGTGTTCAAATAGCAGCAAGTAAAACTATATAAAAGTATGAGTTTACCATTCCAAAAATCACTGTCCAGTAACAATTTGCAATGCACTCTTTCACATTTTCTTAGGATCAACTGTGACAGTGCTGTAAGTCCTAAATGAAGGGCAACATGCAAAAGCATTGCCATATTAGTGACTGAAGAGCAAATTGGTGACCCCAGTCATGTCAAAGCAGCCATGACATCACCCACTGCTCCTCTGATCAAACAGTCTGAACCTCCCAAATGTCTCCCTTTCCACAGCAGTTTCCTTGTTCCAACTGGTGCCGTGTAGCAGCAGAGAAGTCAGAAGGCAGCACTTCCTACACACCTGCTGCTCCGGGACCACTTGTCCTGCTCAAGTGTGTGTGCAGTGTGTATGCGTGCATGTCTGCTAGTTAGTTAAAAATGAACCAGTCATAAATAATGTGGCAAATGTTGATTGCATTCAACATGCAGCTCCTTTTGTGTGTGTGTGTGTGTGTGTGTGTTTGGTTTTTTTTTTTGGCAATAACCAGTAACCATTATTAATCATAGAATCACAGATGGAAGGTTGGAAGGAACCTTAAAGACCATTGAACTCCAACCACCTTGCCACAGGCAGGGATGTCACCCACTAGATGAGGTTGCCCAGGGTCCCTTGGTATTGAACACCTCCAGGGATGGGGCATGCACAGCTTCTCTGGGCAACCTGTACCAGTGCCTCACCACCCTCTGAGTGAAAAATCCAAATCTTAGCCTCTAATCCACATCTCTTTTATTTTAAAACCATTCACACTTGTCCTGTCTTTATTTGATTGAACAAAAAGTCACTCTCCGTCTTTTTTATAAGCCCCCTTTAAATACAGAAAATACTTAAAATACTTAAGTACTTTATTAATGAAAGTCTTTGTTTTTCATTTTCTTTAACTATTAATTTCCTCTCCATTACCTAACCAAATGATTGTATCTTTCATTTTAAAGTATTCTGGGTTAAAGTGCACTGAAGGCTTGATAAATACTTGAACAGAAAGTTGTACAACTTTCAGTACTAAATAATGTCTGCAAATAACTATAAAGGTAGAATGTATAATCTGTGGTCTTGAATTTATTTCCCTGGAGAAATAAAATATCAATTGGGATAGGAATGTCACTTGTACCATTTCCAGATGCTGGAGAATAATCACAGAATCATCTAGGTTGGAAGAGACCTCCAAGACCACCAAGTCCAACCTCTGACCTAACACTAACTAGTCCTCCACTAAACCATATCACTAAGCTCTATATCTAAACATCTTTTAAAGACCTCCAGGGATGGTGACTGAACCACTTCCCTGGGCAGCCCATTCCAATGCCTAACAACCCTTTCAGTAAAGTTCTTCCTAACATTCAACCTAAACCTCCCCGGGTGCAACTTTAGCCCATTCCCCATCATCCTGTCAGCAGGCAGGTGGAAAAATAGACCAACCCCCACCTTGCTACAGCCTCCTTTAAGGTACCTGTATAATGTGATAAGGTTGCCCTTGAGCCTTCTCTTTTCCAGGCTGAACAATCCCAGCTCCCTCAGCTGCTCCTTGTAAGAATCGTAATGTGAGATGCAGTTTATTAAAGCAGGAGGTTTTCTGTTTGTTAGTTGTTTTTGTTTGTTTGTTGCTTGTTTTGATTTTGTTTTTAATTAAGGGGATAAAAATCAATGAAGTTGGCAGCGTTTGTTCTATTTTTTGCAAGATAAGCAGAAAAAAAAAAAAAAAAAAAAAAAGAAAGTTACCATATGTCAGTAGTTGAAGAAAACCCTGCAACTCAAATTCTTCTGTCTTGCAGCATTTCTGAAAGTGTCACTAGTGACCGAAAAGTAAACTGTTTTGAAGGGAATCTGCTGAGTGTTGAGCACTTCTGAAAATCAGGTCACTTGCCTATGTGCTGGAATATATATTTGGGTATCTAACTTCAGGCAACCACTCCTGAAATTTCAGTGAAGAGTCGGTCTTGAGGAAACTTGCTGCCCCATCTGTACAGTTACATTAGTGTAATTTTCAGTGTTGGCAGTATTTTCCTAGAATAATTTGTCTCGTTTATTTGAGAGGTGCTTGTTTATCTCAGAGTTGCTTTCCCTGGTAGAAAACAGCTGCAATTATATTGGTGGATCTGTGTATTACTTTTTTTAAGACAACAGTGGAATGAAGCCATGAATTTTGAGTAAAGGAAGCTGTGTTTTTAAAATGTACTTCTGGCAATGGAAGTATCATTCACAAGGAAGTCCTGCTGGCACAAGTGCATTAGAGATTGCATTTCTTACCACTTCAAACTCAAAACTAACATGAGCATTTCTGTGAGTGACTGGCAGGACTGACTCCTCCGTGGTGTGGGGCGAGAACGGGATGAGGAGGTTTCAATACAATGTCCTCAGACAAGTCCATCTGGTTTATGTGGCCAGCAGAGGCAGGGGAAATACCCTGTGTGAAGCTGCAGGGGATGGAAAATTGGGCTTAACCTTCTCTGAACCTTTGGGAGAAGGGCATATAATTTCCAGGAAGGCCTCCTCAGATGCAGTTGGGACCTGCAGTGCAGGGAGGCTGAGGCATGGCCCCATTCCCTGGTGGCTGCTGGTAGGGGCTGCCCAGGGCTGTGCCATGGGTGCACACAACTGTGCCGGGCAAAGCCTGAGCAACCTGAGCTAATGCCCCAGATAGTCTGCTTTAAGCAGGAGCTTGGGCCAGGAATGAGCTGCTTGCTTTCTTCCCCTCTCCTCCATCATAAACAGGCTACAGTGATGTACAAGCAATTACTTAAAGCCCAGGAAATTATCCTGACCTATATAAAAGTGATTACACAGTAAGTATTTCATTTCCCATATTTCTTCCTCAGCCTCATAAACAAGGCTTGAATTCTCTTCATATCCTTAAAACTCTTAATGGTTAGCAGTAACCTTTTAGTCTTATTTATGCCCAGTGGATTACTCAGAATTTTGTGTTCTGAGTATTTTACCAGATTAAAGTACATTGCTGAAGCCATATTTCAAATCACAACACTCGGAGCTGCCAAGAAAACAGTCTTGGGGGAGCTTCTTTATTTCTTTTTTTTTTCTTTCTTTTTTTTTTTTTTTTTTTTCTATGATAACAGAAGATATTAACAGCTTTTTTTTTTTTTTTTTAATAAATACAGCTGTTACAATTTCAATACTACTTCACCAACACCCACCTCCTCTCATAACTGCAAGTAGTTTGTAGTTCACAACACCAAAAGGTTTTCCATTCTAATTTACATCACTTTCTTTCTGTGTAACAGCATGGCTGTGGCCTTGAGAGGCACCCAATTGTGCTGCCTGGGTGAGATATTAAGGGCAGCACAGTAGAAGTAGGAATTAGCGCTAATTCCTGTTTGCTGTGGTTTTCCACTGAATCATGAAAGAATGACTTTCTGCATAAGTTATGTGCTGTAGTTCAGTGGCATTTTAGAAAGTCACAGTGATCTAGCAGAGATTCACTGCAGGCATCTTGCAAAAACACATTTCCTGGAGGCTGAACTCTTCAGAGCCTTTTGTGATGTAGTAAACAATTTTATAAAACATCTAAATAAACAGTGTACTGCAGATGTCAGGCTTTATAATTGAAATACATGGCATCAAGCTCCTGTTTCAAGCTATGTTTGTAGCTACAGCCCTGTTCTTGACAGTGCCATGTCCACTGTGTAAACCTTTAGGTGCACTGTTCTCCTTAGTGACAGCAGCAATGCACAACTCCTTGAGAAAAACATTACTTACAAAAAAAAAGACTTCTACTAATAAAACCTCACATTAAGCTGAAAATAGACTTTTTTTCTTTAAAATAATGAGCAGTATCTTATGATACCTTGTCAAATTATCATTTAAAATCTGTAGTTACTGCCATGTCTTTTCTGATTCCAGGAACTTTATCATTTATTAATTTTCATTTCTTTTTAATTTGGGAAGCTTATCATCTTTCCAGCTGAGGTAATTTTAGAACTCTATTAGGGAAGGATAATGTCATTCTCTACTGTTAATCAGTGCAGAAAGTGGGCCTGATTTTATTTTTTACTTTTTTATCATTTATGTGGTTTTATTGAACTTTTAAGCACAGTGAAGAGAGTTTTTGAATGTCACACACATTGCCTCTTGTTTTTTCTTGTTTTTTTTTTCTCAATCCAAAGTAACCTCAGTAACCATGACACAGCTCTTCTCTTTCTCATTACCAAGCCACAGTTAGCTGTGTTGGAGACTGCATGCATCCTCCATTGATTCTTTCATTGCTATGTTGCTGAAGCCATGCCCTCTGCAGCCCGTTCTAACTGTGACAGGCATTCATAGCACAATACTTCCACTATGTCTTGCCATCTGAATCTCCACATTATTTTGAACAATAATCCTCTGCTGAAGTGCAAGAACCTTCTTCTGTGGTCCTAATCCACCAAACAATGTAAGTACCTGTTTAAAGTGAGTGCTATCTGCTTATCTGATTTGAAGGTGTCTGGAATGGAAAGGATGAAACTTTTGAGTCACCATCCCTGGAGGTCTTTAAAAGAGCTTAGTGATATGGTTTAGTGGTTTAGTGGAGGACTAGTTAGTGTTAGGTCAGAGGCTGGACTCAGTGATCTTGGAGCTCTCTTCTAACCTAGATGATTCTATGATTCTGTGATTCCATTCTAGTAAGTAACTCCTTAAATAATAGAGGTGGAGATCTGTCTGAAACCATGCAGTCACTTACTTAAATTCTGCTGGTAGAAGAAGATTTGCTCAGGGTATTCCACAACTGTGCTCCAAAACCTTGTAGAATATGAAAGTTTAGAGTGCTGCTCATGATGCATGATATGTAAGATTAATGTTTGGATAGCTCTTAATCCCTCTGAAACTCCTATCAAAAAAAGAACCATTTTTCACTGAAGTATATTATAAAGTATCAAAACAGTTTGATCTTTCAAAAAAAAAAAAAAAGAAAAAGAAAAAAAAAGAAAATTAGCTTTTTTTTCAAATAATTATTTAATACAGCTACAATGTTCTGTGACATTCTAGCAGTAAGATTACAAAGGGTATTATCTATTATCCAATTCAATAGCATTTGACATCAGTCTGTTTAATAGAGAAAACAGGACTCTTCATTTCTACCCTCTTCTTTTTTTCCAGTTAGGGAAGACATGTAGTGAAATAGTAAAATTCCATGCTTTTCACGTTCTCTTTTTCGGATTGCATTTTTCCCATACTTGCAAATCCTATGTGATCTGAGAATATTCTGTTTTTTCCTCCATTGTGAAGCTTTGAATAAAATAACATTTGTTATGTCATTTTCTAATGAGCTATGTTTGATTTATTAAATCAAATCGCTGAAGGATTTCAGATGAAATAAAAAAATTTCAGTTGGATTTGGGGTTGTTCAGCCTAGAGAAAAGAAGGCTCTGGGAAGATCTTACAGATGTCTTTCAGCAGCTAAAGGAGACCTACAGGAAAGCTGGGGAGAGACTTTTTGAGGGAGTGTAATGATAGGACAAAGGGTAAAGTGTAATGATAGGACAAAGGGTAATGGCTTTAAACTAAAAAAAATGGTAGATTTAGACTAGATATCACAAAGAAATTCTTTACTACGAGGGTGGTGAGGTACAGGAACAGGTTTCCCAGAGAAGCTGTGAATGCCCCATCCCTGGAGGTGTTCAAGGCCAGGTTGGATGTGGCTTGAGTAACTTGGTCTAGTGGAAGTTGTCCCTGACCATTGTAGGGGGGGTGGAACTAGATGGCCTTTAAGGTTCCTTCCAACCCAAACCATTACATGATTCTATCATTCAGCCTTAAGAAGAATAATTAAGGCCATAAAAGTAGATTTTGGAGATTACGTTACAGTTTGCATTTATATATTTGCATTTAACCATAAGAAGTCCTCTGTAAGTTGTGTGACCCCTTCTGGTCTTCTGAAAGATTTGCATCTTATGGATATAAAAAGGAGCTTGGTATCTTCTTTGATGGTCCAAGGCAAGCAGACTGATCTTGTTACCACCTTCTCAAGAAGCTTGTATATAAAATGTTTGCATATATTAGCCATTCATCAGGTAACCAGAGTCAAGAAGCTGATTTATTTGTAGTTTATCCTGTATATTTCTTTCCATTCTTTGGCCCAAGATACAAAAAAAAATTAAAAAAAATAAAAAAAAATTAACTCAGATTTCACTCAGGAGTCTCCCAAATCTAGCCTTGTCATTAGTGGTCAAAGAAACTAGTCTCGTATTTTGACACTATTACTTGTCCTAGTCTATGGAATGTCATGCGAACTTCTGTTTAAGACAATTGCAGTAACACTGATCATCTCTTAATCTGTTAATTTACTACAGTACCTCCCTTCTCAGTCCTCACAGGTACTGCATGTCTCATTTTCACAATGTTCTGTTTTACCATCTAGCTGTCTTACCCTCTTAAGCTGTAGAACTTCCACTCTTAATTGCATCCTCAGTTAATATACCCTTAATACAATTCTGAGCTCTATATCCTCACCATTAATTTTTATTTGCTAGAAGTTGATCCCATCTGATCCTGCACATTTCACGTACCTGTGGTCTTTTTGTTGGTGCCTACACAGTCTTTGGATACACCCAAGAAATAGCATAGGTCCTTCTGTCTCACAGATAACAAAGCTGCTGGCTTCCAAATTTGGAAAGCAAAGTAGATTTGCTCTCCCTGTGTAGGAATTCTGCCTTTCTTCTTTCTGTTAAGAATTTTTGTCTTACAGCAGTCTGTCTTTAATAGAAGCAGCTCCAGCCTGAGGTGCCTCTATATATTCACACTATACGTACATACCTAAGCAACACGACAGCTCTATTGCAACATAAGGACTACTTACTCAGTCTGAGCTTTGAACTGTTCACAATTATTATGTCTGCTTCCTCTCACACAACAAGTCAAAAAGAGCAATAGGAG
This sequence comes from Nettapus auritus, assembly GCA_011076525.1. NCBI lineage: Eukaryota > Metazoa > Chordata > Aves > Anseriformes > Anatidae > Nettapus > Nettapus auritus. Next base: position 120,185,293 of record CM021765.1, on the reverse strand, counting down.
GTGATACACTGAGTTGAAAGCATTAGAGCTTCAGACTGGGTGCTCAGCCTCTCTGAGTGCAGGGTGCGCTTTCCTCAGACTATCTGTAGTCATAGAATCATAGTCATTTATGTTGGAAAAGACCTCCAAGATCATCTGGTCCAAACTTTAACCTAGCATTGCCAAGTTCACATTAAACTATGTCACTAAGCACTACACCTACATGTTTTTTGAAGACCTCCAAGGATGGTGACTCAGTTACTTCCCTGTGCAGCCTGTTCCAATGCCTCACAACCCTTTCAGTGAAGAAATTTTTCCTAATATCCAACATAAACCTTCCCTGGTGCAAATTGAGGCCTTTTCGTCTTTTACTCTTTCTTGTTTGGGAGAAACAACTGACCCTTTGAAGTAGTTGTAGCAAGTAATAAGCTCTCCCCTAAGCCTCCTTTTCTCTAGGCTAAACAACCCCAGATCCCTCAGCCACTCCTCATAAAACTTGTTCTCTAGACCCTTCACCAGCTTTGTTTCCCTTCTTTGAACACACTCTAGCACTTTGATGTCCTTCTTAGAATTATAGAATAATTAATATTGGAAAAGACCTTCAAGATCGTCCAAACATCACCCTACAACCAATGTCACCCACTAAACCATGTCCCTAAGCACCATGTCCAACATTTCCTTAAACACCCCCAGGGATGGCTCTACCACCTCCCCGGGCAACCCATGCCAATGTCTGACTGCTCTTTCTGAGAAGAAATGTCTCCTATTTCCAACCTAAACCTCCCCTGACACAACTTGAGGCCATTCCCTCTCGTCCTATCCTGTGAGTTACCTGCAAGAAGAGGCCGACCCCCAGCTCCCCACACCTTCCTTTCAGGTAGCTGGAGAGCGCAATAAGGTCTCCCCTGAGCCTCCTCTTCTCCAGACTGAACAAACCCAGTTCCCTCAGCCAATTCTTCTAGGACTTGTGTTCCAGGACCTTCACCAGCTTCATAGCCTTTCTCTGGACATGCTCCAGGGCCTTGATGTTCTTCTTATACTGAGGGGCCCAAAGATGAACACAGTAGTCAAGGTGCAGCCTCAGCACAGCCAAGTACAGAGGGAAAATCACTTTCCTAGTCCTGCTGGCCATGCTATTTCTGATACAAGACAGCATGCTGTTGTCCATGGCTACCTGAGCACACTGATGGCTCATATTCAGCTGGCTATTGACCAATACCCCAGGTCCCTTTTGGATGGACAGCTTCCAGCCGCTCTTCCCCCAGCCTGTAGGCCCTTCTCCCCCCCCCCCCCCCCCCCCCCGCATGGGGTTGTTGTGCCCCAAGTGCAGGACCCAGCACTGAGCCTTGCTGAACTTCATACAGTTGGCTTCAGCCTATCTGTCCAGCCTAACCAGATCCCTCTACAGAGCCCTCCTACGCTTGACCAGATCAACACTCACACCTAACTTGATGTCGCCTGCAAACTTATGGAAAGAACACTTGATCCCCTCGTCCAGGTCATTGATAAAGATAATGAAGAGAATTGGTCCTAGTACTGAGCCCTGGGAGACACCACTAGTGACCAGTCTTTAACTAGATTTAATTCCGTTTACCATAACTCTTTGGACCTGTCAACCAGTTAGTTTTTAAACTAATAATGCGTACACCTATCCAAGCCTGGAGCAGAGAGTTTCTCCAGGAGAATGCTGTGGAAAATGATGTCATAAGCATTACTGAAGTCTAGGTAGGCTTTCACATCACTCTCAAGTGACATCTGCAAAGTCTAGCCCATTAATGCCCACCAGTGATTGGAGCATCGTGTATTCCTGGACCATGTCTTTGGGTTTTAGCGGAAATTAATCTAGTCCATACACTCTGAAACTGTTCCACGGTACAAACAAAAACACCATAAGTGAAACTGGTTCAGAGAATTACTTCAAAAAATTTACTCCAAATCCAAATTAAAATGAAAATTTAATCCAAATTAAAATTTAAATGCATCCAATAGGTAGAATGAAAGGTGACATCCTTTTTCTCTCTCATACAAGTTCCTAAATCAAAATTCAGAGTGTGTCACTAGAGGACATGCATTTTCTGCGCCATGAACTTGTTCTTTTCCCACCTTTGAAAGTATTTGTCTTGTCACTTGCTTGTCCTGTCTGGACAATCCATCAAAGATACAGGAAAGGATAAAAGCAAGCAGATTAAAGCTAAGAAAGGTATTTACAAATCCTCTGATTAATTGAGGGGCTACCATGAAGGTTATCATAACTGGTTTTAGGCATATAGAATCATAGAATCATAGAATCATAGAATGTAATTGCCTAGAATATGTAACTGTGCTGTAGCCCATGCTTCAAGGAAGCAGCAGTGTCTGCTAGCCAACTGTTTTCCACCTTAATGGCCAGTAGTGGGTTTCAAGCCAAGACACAACTTGACTGCGATAGCACAAAGTTGGTTCTTTGCCTCCATCACCATTTTCTTCATGGTCCTCTTATTCCAACTTGCAGGGGACATCAATGAAACAAAATGTAGCTGAGGGAGTAGCCTCTGCCCATTAACCCATGGAGCACCAACACAATCCATACTTCCCACACCACAGCCCATTACTGCAGAGGTTTAGCCAGGTCCCATTTATGGTCATCATGGTGAGAAACTATGGCCTTGACTATTACTAGATACTAATAAAGCAAAAGCTAGAGGATTTAATGGTGCTTTTTCTTCATTGCAATTGCAGAGAAGTGTGTGCTTACTCATATACCCTCTGTCCCTCACTAGGATGTGGTAATGTACTTAGAAAAGCTAATCACCTCATTGTGATGAACAGTAGCATAAATTCTCAAGGAGTAGGTTTTCCAGTGAACTTCCCCAAATACTTCTGAGTAGGCTCAGAAATCTGAGTGGAATTACACTTAAGGTGGACATTAAAGAAAGCATTTATATTCTCTGACAAAATATTGAAAAGTAGAAAGCATTTGCACATACCACTGCCCTCCAAAAGGTTCAATGTTGGCATGTGCTGGCCACCTGCTAGAACTGCTAGATATTCCTCCCAGATTACCAGTCTGGCCATAGGCTCTCTAGCATAGTCTAATATTAAATCAATACTACAGATATTTTTATTCTCTATTGGGAAATGCATAAAACTAAGCATTTAAAAGGGGGAAAGGCCAAGTCTCTTCACTTTTAACTTCTTACTGAATCTATCTCTCTCATTATTAATGATATGAAGATCTGGATCGGTCTTTGACCAATAGTGTTCTCTGCTACTTTTTTGACTACGATATACAGTTTTCCCATGTAGTGGAAGGAAGTTAAGGCAGGGTGAAAGACAGTTTCCAGTCTCTATCTTTGCATTAGTGAAATATTATTCATAAGATGATAATTCTAAAGTATAAGAATTTATTATATAGAAACAAAAGCAATATTTCTGGAATTAACAACTTGTATTGTGTTGCTATTTTTCCCTTCCCAGTGCTGTTTACTATTTATTTAAACATAGCTTTTACTGTAGGATTGAATTCTGTCACTTGTCAGTTAAAAAAAACACGATACATCCCATGTTCATTTGAGGAAAATGCATATCTCACACTGTAAATCAATAATTAGTTTTAAAATATTTGATGAATCCTAGAAATTTATGCAATAATTAAACAATTATATAATTATTTATATATTAGTATATTGTATAATAATTATAATAATTAAAAAGGAAGATCAAGATTTAGAAATAATATCTCCTTGTAAGCATATAAGTGCTCCCATTGTCAAAAGTTAAGAGCATCAAGAATCTGTAATTGGCTTCCTAAAAATAGGTTGAAGGCTTTAACTAGCAATCCTTTCTATAATAGAAAAGTAAGTGATATAATATTTGGAGTATCAAGTTTTTCACTTAAACTGATAAAAACAACTATTAGTGTTATTATTGCTACATCTTATTATTATAGTAATTACAATTACAGTTATTATGATCAATGCAATTGCAGCCATGCCAGCAATAAGAACAGTGTTTGTATCTTAAAGTAGTTAAAATATAGTTGGCAAAGGTCTGAGAAATAGACATGATTTCCTACTAACCAGATTTAGGCACCTATTGTATCCAGTTACATCAGAAGCATAGAATGCAGAGATCCCTTACTCTGTAGATGAGGTGGCAGTCACTCTCCGAGGAGCCTAAGGAGAGTATGCCACATCAGCTGGCTCTTGTGAAAAACTCTCTTGGTGAGTGCATGAGAGTCAAATGAGGGTCAGAGGAATGTGGAGTCATTCAAGCAGAGGTGTTCAGGGAGGGGAAAAAAAAAAAAAAAAAAAAAAAAAAAAGCAACTGTGGGCAGGGTTTGCCAGGGACAATGAGCAGCAGCTTCTGGCATAAAGGAGCTGGTGGGAGATGGAAGCTCCTGGACACTGCTGGGTCAATCACAAACAACTGTAGCAGTGAGATGTGTGGGAAAAGAAGAACTCCGAGGAAAAGCTGTGAATGGGTCACCCCTGCCTCCTAGCTGGTGGAATGAACAGATAATGAAAATCACAGCTACTCACACCTCAGGTAACAGGGAAAGTCAAGGGAGCTCTCTTAGTACCAAATAGAGAGGTCTTAGTGCGTAACAGAGTGTGAATAGTGATACCAGGATTTTTACACTCATTTGGAAACAAACAGGTTCCTTCCAAATGGTGAACACAACCAAAAGACATTTTTTTTAAAAAGTACCTTTAAGGCTATATAAGGCAAATTCCAACTTTCTTTTTATTAATGTGATGTTTGACTGCTGACAATTAGTAACCCCATCCTTCATTCCTTCATTGTTTCTCTTTTTTTTTTTTTTTTTTTTGAAGTAGCATAGGGGAGTTTGTTTGCCTAGAATAAGGCTTTGCAGAGCCATATGGTTTGTAACACCACAGAATAAACTAGTGGTACGTCTGAAATGACACCTGCATTTCAGAGCTCCTTTCCCTCTCCACAGACACTGTTATGTCACTAGATTCCATATAAAATATGTAGGAGGTCAGTAAGGTATCTCTGAACATTAAGAGACTAAAGACATTTCTGAAAGATCCCCAAATCTGTAGTATTTTATAGCTCAATTGACTTTAAAAAAAAAAAAATATATATATATATATATTAAATCTTGTTAGATGAAACCCAGGAAACAGAAATATTTATTTATGGTAAAAGAATACCCTGTTTTACCCTTGCATATACAGACTTGAATGTTATTATTATCTAGCTAATGTGTCAAGGGTATGAATGTAACATTCAAATTAAAGGGGAATAATCATATTAAGCATTTATATTAAAGGGGAACTATTTTTGAAAAACAGGGAAGTGAACTTGTTTTTCATAAAAAAGTCACAGAGGTCTATCTGGTGGTGTGATGCTGTGCTCAACAGCATGTATTAAGTGATAAGATGTGACAGAGAGCACAGTTCTGAAGGTTAAAATATGACTAAAGGTGCAGTATGATTCACAAGGCTGAGGGAATTGAGATTTCAGTCCGTGGAACAAGGCAGTCATCTCCTGAAAATGGACTGCCTAAAGTGACTTATTATTATTGTACAAATGTAGAACAAATGTAATGCTACCATTAACTATGAATTGTCTTATCTCTAGTCTCTTTATACATGGCTGGAGGTAAGCACAGACAAGGGAGGCAGTTGCCAGAGGTCTCTGAAGCCCTGTAATGCTGGCCCTGTCTCAGGCCATTATTATAAACAATTGCTTTGGCAACTGATTTGGTAGTATTTCACGGCTGGAGATGTCCAGAGACATGTCTTACACCCTAATAAAGCTCTTCAGGGCTTACTGGAGATACAAGCAATAAAGTTCTCAAGCAGAGCAGGAGCTCTACAGCACAACTTACGTGTCCCATGATCTGTCTGGCAAGGACCAGCAGAGATGCCTCCACGAGCCAGGGAAAGAGAAAGGGGAAAGGAGAGTCAGTGACCTTCAAGCAACCTCCCTGCTGTCTCTAACTTAGCTACCATTAGAGTTTCAACACTGTCACACTATCAGCAAAGAGGTATGACAAAGTCCATAACTGTGTTTACTGGGAAGTATTGATTCTAGTTGTTAATTTCTTTTAAATTTCCAAACATTTGAAATCTAACTCACTGAACAGCTTAATTCAGCAGGACTCTCATACTCTGCTCCATGTTTTCATCTATTACATAAATTGTATTATTTTGGAAGTGACGTTAATAGTAATAAATGTCCAAACAGTAGTTCAAATATTTTAATTTCAAGAGAAGTCATAAAATCTTAAGTCAAAATTTCAGTTTCTACCTTAAGATGTGGAACTGTGCAAATGCTCAAATTCTATTTTATTTAACTGCTATGTGAAATTTATTATAGTCCTTCGTTTAATAATAATATTAAATATATATATATTACCAAATTATAATCCAGAAGATGTCAATTAATGAAATAATCAGCTTTAACTTAGAAAATCAGAGGTATTGGTTTTTTTGCTCTTGAGTCATGTGTTTTGAGAATGTTCTTCTAAGTTCGAAATTGATATAGGAATCCAATTAAGATGGATTGTCATATTTATTTCAATATTCTGAAGTTCATTTCTTATTCCTCCATGGCCAGTCCACGTTTTAGAGAGTTTGAACAGTTAGTGTCTCTTTATAGAGTTGTCTCTATTTATAGGGTTGTCAGTGCTTTGTGTTTGCCTGCACGAGCTGTAGGTTATTTCAAAGCTGAAACAGATTCCCTGAGTTACACCACTTCAAAACACAAGAAGTTGACACCTGCCCCATTCATGAAGAGCTCTTACAAAAAACAATATAAGCATCTTCCATGGGGAAATTTCTACTTATGACTAAGCAGCCTAACAAAAGCACTCTAAAGATGAAATATGAAACAAAAGTTTTGGCCAAGTGCAGAAGTCTGTGAAGGCCAGTTCGTGTGACAAAAAAAAAAAAAAAAAAAAAAAGAGAGAGAGAGAAAGAAAGAAAAGAAAAAATCATCTCTACCTACTTTCCTGCTTTGATTTTTAAAGTGTGAATATACAACATATGCCAGCTAATTTATGGTGCTTCAGAACAGGAAAAAGTAATGACAGTAACCACTGGTGAGGAGAGTGGTGCCCACCCCTTATTCCAGGAATCTTGTGTTGGAAGATTTGTCACAGCATCTTTTAAATGACGATGAATTTCCTAACAGATACTTGTTCTTGCATAATGAAATCTATTGCTTTGATCATTTCCCAAAACTGTGAATCACACACAATAATTTAGAAATATAATTTATAAAATTCTCTTCATGTGATCGATTGTCTTTCCCTTTAACTGCACTGTTTTAGCTGAAGTCTGCAATGCACCATTTCTTAGGCTGCTCTGATGAAAGGACCTCAGGCTCCTCTTACTCATCTCTCAGGTTAAGAGATTATTTTGCCTTCAAGAACATGCTATAGGGCATTTACAATTTTACAGTCAAAATGGTCTTAACTAGAAGTTAATTTAGGTTGAAGTGGTTAACCAGCAAAAGAAATAAAAGACAGAAACAGTAAGAATAACGATTCATAGAAATATCTTCTACCTCTGCTGGCTTTCACCCTTATATTTGGGTGTAATGGATAAAATTACGTTAAAGACAGCTTATGCTTCAGATTCAATAGTACACTCCCAGGCCTGTGTGCAGATTTCCAGGAGCCTGTGCCTTTTTTTTCAGTGTCTTTAGTCTCTTACCCATCTTGCTTCTCCTTTCACTGCTCCTGTCATTATCAGACATTTTGTGGTTAAAGCTCTCATTATATTCTATTGCATTTTTCTACAAAAAGATCAAATTACAAAGAATAAAACTTTTTAAAAGGCTATGTATAGTAACATAGCAGACAAGCCCCCTTTCAACCATAAGAAACCATATTTCTAGAATAATTTAAGCACTTTCTTTCCTAAAATTTTACTTAACTTTAGAGTCAAACTTTTTTGAGCTTCAGAAATACTCAAGTATGGGTGTGAATATACATTGTGTATGTGTGTTTGTAAAAATGGAAACAAAAATGAAAAATAGCATACTAAAATAGGTATGAAAAAGATGCTCTGTAGCTATACCTGAGGAGATCGATCCTTAAGAAAGTAGAGAATTAAAGCTACTGTTTTCCTATTAAAAGGAAAAAAAAAAAAAAAGTTCTGTTCTGAACTGGGATAACAGCCATGATGTTGTGGTGGCTAAAAACATCAGAAGAAAGCATGAAGCATCAGGCAATTCCCACATGTGCAAATATTGCACTAAAGCATAGGGCTAGGGCTATCATTGGGTTAACACTGAATTGGATAAACAGCAAAAATGAGGAAGGGTTTGGAAAGAGACTGTATTGATTTGAGGTGCATAAAGACATCTGTTAGAGAAAAGAGAGTGGTGTGATACTTATGGAACAAATGTATGGAAGTTTGTGTGATATCCCTATGTAATTCACAGAAGGGAACAAGTTCAGAAATTTCTTAACCATCTGCATATGTGAAAATTCTGAAAGGCTGTGTGTGAACTGAAAAGTGTTTATATGTCCAGAGACTGAGAGAGGTTGATTCAAGAATTACTAGACTGCAATGCTTATCCACATAAAAGGAAGGAATATATTTTTCTGCTGCAGGAATGTCTTACGGCATTACAGAAAGTCATAGCAATCCTTTCCATCTTTTTTTTAAATCTGTTGTTCACCTTTTACTTTGTAGGATCACCAATTATTATTATAATGAGTCTTCAACAATTTGTGGAATGCACTTAATTTTCATGTGCCTCCAAAGATCACATGCTCATGTTAAGATTCTTTTAACCACTCAAATCATTATAAATGTCTTGAGGACCTTCCTGTCTTCACAAACCATCTCTACATACTCTTATAAAGTATAGACCTTGGACAGGTACACTATATTCCAGTGTTGTTCTCACAGAGGCCGGTATAGGTATCCTTTTCTACTCTTTTAGTATGTTCCTTTTTTTCCACTCAAATATAATACTAGTCATTTTCACCATTATTTGATGTTAATTCTGTCACATTTTGCCTCTTTCCTGGATAACCTCATAAACATTGTCATATGTTCTTTGTTCCTATGCTCTATCAGTATTAAAACATTCCTTCCTCTGTCACAAGCAGCTTAAGCAACCCAGGAAGCTTTGTATGATCTGCCTCTTTTTATTATTTAAGTACCACTTTCACGTTTGTGACATTGACAACCTATATCAGCAAAGGTTTCTATTTTCTTCCCTATAAAAGCCCTGAATAATGCAGGGACAATCATCCCAGTGGCAACCCTTGAGACAGAGTTCTATTCAGCAAATGTTTCCCATGGACAAGTGTGGCTGGAGAGCCAGGTGCAATTTTGTCCATTTCATATGGACCTGGACCCGAGTTATGTGACGTGATCTCAAAATCTGCTACCCACTTTGTAAAAGACATTGTTTTCATTCCCATTCAGAAACAAGTTGGAATTGTATTAAGCTCTACCTAGGATTTAGTTGGCTTGACATTGAACATAAATTTGAAAAGTAACACAAGACAAAAACAGTCTTTAAGGTCAAATCACTCAGCTATCTGTATCAGCTAATTATATGGCAGCCTCCCTGTTCAAATATTATGAAATAAAATGCTTATTGTATTTTTATGAAGTTGGGAGTCTTTCGGTAAGAAGACTCATCTTAAGGCTATAGCCCTTTGTTATGTTATTTCAGCAGGTATGCATTTTCCCACTACCATGTCTGAATAATGTAGACTGCCACAGTTATTGTATTTACACTGTTATCCAATCCAAATGTAATTGGAGTATTAAAATGTATGCTACTTGTGTGAAGGACAGCCTGTACCTTAGGAAGTTTTAAAGAACTGGTAATAGTGAGTGTGTTAAAAAAATAAATAAATAAAAATTAAATTAAATGTGTATTTTTCTCTATTGTACTGCATCTGGTTTTTGTCAGAATGAATCTTGCTGATGTTGGTTTCAAGGTTTCCATTCTGTGTGCTTTTAAACCAAGGTCAAGCAGTAGGCAGCAGAGGGACCTTGAAGATGTCATTGGCTGGAAATACATAAGCTTTATAGCTACACCACTAATTATTTATCATTCATAAAAAGAAATATAGATGGGCAAAATGATACAGATACTTTTGTGGCTCTATGCACACCAGATTGTCAAAATACAGAAGCTTAAGGTTATTTGGTAGTGCCTGTGAGTATAGGTGTATGTTCCTGAGTACAAATGTCTGTAGGGTGATATGCATTCCTACTTCTTTTTCCTGTGTCCAGAATGAAATTCTTCTCTGTATGTGTTGCGCTGCTTGCACATACAGTCTAAGAAGCATGAGAAATCTATGAAGGGAAAAATTGTTTAATAAAGCTGTCTGTCTAGTATGATTATAAACTACTATATGTTTTTTCAAGGGTAACCTTGAGGTTGTTTCTCTTCATTAAAAATAAAGCCCTTGGAATGAGGCCTTACACCTGAGAAGGCAGACATTTTCTGAGTGGAAAAAAAGCAAATATTATTTTAGTAAATTGGGGAAGGATTCGCTGTTATGTTTTTCTTTAATTTTATGATTGATGAAAAAAAAAAAAGGTACAGCATTCAACTGCACATGACCAGTAACTTATGGCTTATGGTTTAATTTAAATTTAAAGGAGAGGTTATAGGAACGTTTAATGTATGTTCAGAACAGATATCCTATTTGTCTAAGACAGCTGTGACGTCTGTAAGGAACAGAGCTTTGAATTTGTCAGGCAGAAATGATGCAGAATTATGTGTGGGAATCTCAGGAGAAATGTTTTCACATAAAGACAAAACTTCTGGCCCCAAATATCACCGTCTGCCCCTCGTACTCAGCACAGGAGCAGCTACTCATCACCAGCAGTGCCTAACCTTCTGGACAGGCAGTCTCTGTAGCATAGTACATCCTACTGTCTCAGCTCCTGGGTTTTCAGGTACCTGTTGAATCACACCAGCCGTGGGTCCCGATCTCCCTCCCACATCACACACTGAGGTCTCACCCCAGCACATGGACCAGCTGGGCCAGGGCAGGCAACTGGAGCCAGGAACTGGGAAATGCACCTTAGCCCCACGGGCTACGTGTTCCCTCGAGCACTGGGTGCTGCCACTCTTATATTAGCAGGTAATGCAAAGCAACAGAAGCAGATCTGCTGATTCAGTTTACACTACGCACCTGTCAAACACACCCTAAGCATTTCAGAGAAGGTTATGATAGACGAGCTTTACTCTTGCTTTATGGATTAAATGTCCATTAGCAGCTGAAGTGCCCTTTGTGCATACCAGAAGAGAGTCTGCCAGTTCACTTTCACCAAGGAATATTGTTCATGTCCTCCAAGACAATTCTCTGATGTAAGGCACAGTAACTGGAGACAAAAATGCAATCCTGATTCAAAGTAAAACAATAAAGTAGGCACATGTTCATTTCGTGGGTGCAGCATGTTGATACACCAGGTCCCATCAGTTTTCCACACTTTCTACAACGTATGAAAGAGTACTCAGGTTTCACAGATGTATTTTCATATGAAAAACCCAGTGTTTGAAATAATAAATGTTTGATTCAAACTGTATATGCTTTTTTTTATTCAAACTGCTGCAAAACCTTGGATTACGGTTGACTAGTTAAAAAAAAAAAAAAAAAAAAAAAAAAAAAAAAAAAATCCTTTAATAATCTTTGTTCCCTCCTTTAATGTGTGGCTGAAAAGATTTGAGTCTGCCTAGCAAAATCAATATTGATTTTTGGCAAACCCTGACTTCACTGATATGCCGGGGAATCATGACATTCCCTGGTTAGGAAATAAAAATGAAGAAATAATATTTCTTAAAAAATAATAGGCACACAGTTCAGACCACATTGCAGCACACTGATTTCATTCCTTTATTCTTTGTCCCCCCTAAAGGACTCCGCAAGATAAAGGCCAGAACCCAAAGATTCTCTTTGTGTAACATACGTCTGCATCTGCCCACCATTCAAAGCTGTCATGTTAGTGCTTTTCTCAGTTTCCCCAAGTTCTTCCTCTCAGATGAGGATGACATTTTTCCCCTTTGCTTTCATGATCACTTCCCTGTTTTGTTTTGTTTTCTGCTTTATCTGTTTGTTGCTTGCTCTTGTCTCATTTTTCCAGAGCAGTGAGACCCTAGAATAATGTTCCAATCATTGGAAAAAAAAAAAAAAAAAAAAAAAAAAAGCCTGCAAGCACTTCTATAAGATTGATATATGATGCCTGCATGATCAAAGTGACAAAGGAAAGCCTTTTGCAGATATTACTTTGCACATTTTTGTTATAAGCCAAACACTGTATCATCTGTCACCTTCATGCAAGCATCAGTGTGGCAGTGACCCTTCCAGCTTGCAGGCTGCTTAGTTTAAGGACACCAGTGGACATGTTGCAGCTACCCAGGTCCCAGGCTGCAGAGAGCAATTTTAGAGCAATGTTATGCCTACCTGTAGAAGGCCACAATGTGTTATCTGCAAAAAATGTAGGAGTCAAAAGCCCCCCTTAGTTCTTTGTTTCTAGCCTTCAAAGGTATTTCAAACAGCACATCACAAATAGCATTTGTTCTTTTCTTCCACATTTTCATATCAGATTTAATGGCTGACTTTTTTGTCTCTCTTCAGCCCCTTTTTATATCTCTGATTGCACAGCACAGTTCTGAAGGGCATCATCTTTTCTGCCAGATCTGGTAGAACAGCTTTACTCAGCCCTTGTCCTGACCCAGGTTTGAAAGCTGCACAAGAAGTAATGCTGTAGTTCTGACATCTGGGTCATGAGATTTGGAAACCAGGAGCACTCTCAGACAATTTAATGGGAGGAAATGTGTATGTCTTTACAGATATTCCACAAAATAAAGGACATGTTTTGCTGTCTGTGCTGTTTTGTGCCAACCACAGCAAAGCAGAAGAGACTCCAACTTTTGGTTGGAACTATGAACATAAAATACTTTGAATCATGATTAAAAGAAAAAAACTAAGAATGGGAATAAAAACATAGTTTTGGAACCCCCTGAAGTTCCCTTTGGGTTCTTCCCAAAGTAAGAACCTGGAAGAAATACATTTGAGATTAATATTTTCTTTAATTTTCAGGGTATTTACCTGTGTTTCATATCCATGTGTGTCTGCAAGAGAGGCGGAGATCCATTTAATCACAAAACATCATGTGACACAAAAACATCAGGATGTTTTATTTAGATTTTAGTACTGTGAGGAGTAGAACTGATGAAATTTGGTTTCCAAAGGATTAATTCCTTATAGTTGAGTCTCTGGTGACTAATAAGGAATTAAGTCCCACTGAAATGTTTCCCTTCTTAGGGATATGCACCCTGTTTTTTCTGTTTATGGAGCTTTACATACTTTATATGAACTGACTGTTTACTTCAGCATTTTTCCAGGATGGGTCTGCACAGGGTTTTCCTTATATACCTAGCTCCCTAATATATTGGAATGTAATAACTGAGATTCTCCCAGGATTGTCAATCTCAAATATGCAAACAATTTTAAGTTAATGGTGGGAGAAGAAACAGGTAAAAAGGGGGTTAAAATATTTGCAATTTGGTGTCCTAGTTTAGGAGGAGGAAATATTTGGAAAGCTAAACTACTTCTGAAATTCAGCACACATTGGGTAATTATTTGGATTGATCTATAGATACATTTCAAAAGAGTATTTTATTAATGTGAAAAAAATCCACATAGCTCTGTTTGTGATTTTGTTGTTTCCTGAGTAGTGGATCCTGTGCTTGGGCCTTTATCCAGCACTGGTTTAGCTTCTCTGAGCGCGTTATGCATCTAAAACAGCAGACTTTGTATCCTGTGACCAGACTGAAGCATGGTTTTGCTTAAGATTTTTACGAAGTAAAACTTATTCAAATTTTTATCAGAAATGGTTTTTGAGCACTCCACAGGGAGCACATCTAATCCAGAGCTTTCTCTGCAGGCATTCTCCTTTCATGCACCAACAGCATCTGTAATGGAAATGAGACTCCATGACTCCTCCGTTTAGGTGGAGAAGATGGGAGGGGAGAATGAAACCATGAGGCAGTTTCATTAGTCAAAAGGCAAGTGGATTTATACAGGCTTTGTAAAGCTTTTTAAATTCATCAGAGAGCTTGTTAATGTCCTGTGCTGTTAACTGGGAGTAAACATATGACATTTGTGCTGCTATGAACTCTGTGGGGCTTTCTGAGCGTCAGTTCTTCCATTGTCAGCACCATGGGCAAACCACTGCTGATGTGAGGTAATCACAGTCCTGGGTATAAATGTCAATATGCCAGATTAATCATATTTGTAGGGAATACCACCACCAGGAGAACTCTTAAAGTTGGCCTGCCTCCTGACGTGCTTCAGTGCACAAAAATGCCCTTGCTTCTTAGGGCTCCTGCCTGCTGCAAGGGGAGTGAGGAGTTGCTCTGATCCTTGTCAGAAGGGCTTGTATGGGGAGAAGATGGTGGTGCTCCCCTTCAGCAGGCCAAGTTCCCCTATGGTCAGTGCCAAGCCGAGCAAGGAAAACCATGAGGGAAAAGCATCAATATGTGGGGAAAAAAAGGTGTATGGAGAGATTGTTGTTGGGTTTGTGCACAGCTGGTGCTCCTCTCCATAGGGTTTGTGGTCCCTGTGTGCAGCGGTCAGCCTCTTCTCGCAGATAGCTAGCAATAGGACGAGAGGGAATGGCCTTGAGTTGTACCAGGGAATGTTCGGATTGGAAATTAGGAGACATTTCTTCTCAGAAAGAGCAGTCAGGCATCGGAAGGGGTTGCCCAGGGAGGTGGTGGAGTCACTGTCCCTGAGGGTGTTCAAGGAAAGTTTGGACATGGTGCTTAGGGACATGGTTTAGTGGGTGACAGTGGGTGGTAGGGGGACAGTTGGACCAGATGGTCCTGAAGGTCTTTCCAACCTTAATGATTCTGTGATTCTGTGTGATTCTGTATGGCCAGGACATGCCTGGCTCTGTCCCCGCTGGCAGCCGTGGTCTCCTCGGCTGAGTTCTCGCCCGCCTCTTCCCTTCTGCATGCTCTGTGCCTCCGGGGCCACTGCCTCCTCTGCAGCATCTCCGCATCTGCTCTGCATGTCTGCTGAGAAATTAAATCATGATTGTTGATTAAGTGTAAAATTAAATTCAATCTGATAGTAAAGAATTCTGCTGTCATTAGCTGGTTGTCTGATTATTATTATTTTTTTTCATGTCATACTGAAATAAATACAATTCTTGCCACTGAAATTGGAAAGGGCCTCGTGCATCTGGCTTTGTGTTATTATTTCTATTGTGGGAACCGTAATTTCTGTAGAATTTCACTCTATAAAGCAGAGTGATGGATTATCCCGGTACAGGGAGATCCATGAGTGACTGAACTGTGAAAGACAGACTCACCTAGGCTAGTTTCTGACTTCTGCATGAGCATGCTGGAAAATTATTGTAGCTGAGTTGAGTCAGGAAAATATTCATATATTTTAATCCATGCTGATTTAATAAATATTTTTCTGGTGACATTTTACATTGCACTCTAATTCTGATCTCAAAGTTCCAAGGAATACTAATCATAAAGGGGTTGTAAGAATCTTTATTAACAATATAATTTCTCCAAGATATTTAATTCAGGGCCTTTTAGTTCTGTCTTTGACCTTTGCTTTCCTTTCCTGCACAGCTATTTAATACTGCTCATAAAACTGATTTTTGGGACACTGCACTTTAACAATTCTCCTGAGCATGAAAGACAGTTTATTCATATCCTATGTTTCCAGAAGCCATCTGGAGCTCACAGACAAGAGCCTCAACTCTTCAGAAATAATTCACTCCAGTTTACTAATATACGTACTTAAGCACCAGTCTACCTAAAGAAATATCATCAGAGTGAACTAAAACACAAAGGAAATTACCTACCATTTGATATTCCCTATGCCTGAGGCTTAAGTGAGGTCATGAGAAATTTAAGCTGCAGTAAACATTCTATTTCTATATCAAAAAGTCAAAAACTTACATCTCTCCTAGGTTTGTTTCCAAGAATTTTTACAACATCTTGCAAAACAAAACGTAGATAAGCAACAAACACATATGCATTTTTTACCATCCTATATTGGTCTTAGTAGAAAGAATTTTGCTTAGCAAATGAGCTTTTGTATTCCATTACAAAATACTGTGGAAAAAATAGAAAAGGTTAATATCCAACTAGACAACGAAATGTAAAAATAAATAAATAAAATAAATAAAAAGTCTTCGAGTTTGGGGGATATTATGCTATGTGCTATGACTATTTTATCCCAGCTATTTTATCCTCATTTTATCATGAGTCTCATTCCCATGTCCATTATCCAGGCTGGACACCCCTACATCCAGGGGCAGGTCCGTGGTCAGGTGAAGTCAAGTCAGACCCATTAGCACATCAGAGTCCAGCCATCTCTTCCTACCTCCTGCTCTTCTCCATCCCTCCCCATCCCCAAAGTAAGCAGCATGCCATGGTCTTCCTTTTAAGCAGGGCTCCTCGGGGAGCTCCAGCCTATCCGCTGGGCAATCCCCAGCTTCCACAAGCATTTTCCGCCTGCTGCACCACAGGCACTCTGCGGGGCCTGGGGCATTATTCATTCTTAACTCTTCTGGCAGCAAATCTCCGGAATCATCATTGCTTCCAAATGCAGACAAGCATCTCTACTTATTTCCTTATTTTCACACAGTGAAATGTATCCCTTTTATTACAAATAAATGCAAATATTTATTACCAATGTGTGCACCCATTATTATTGTTCTCCTGATTAATGCTGTCTCTGAGGCAATGGAATGTGAAATATTGCTTATAGCATCTCGAAGTAGAAGCAAAACTGCTCTTAAAATGTTCTTTGCAGAGTTTAATACAAAGAGTGAAAATAAATAATGTCAGGCCCTTGCCAAGATCTGCCCATTTTAAACTTTTCAATGGCACAAATCATCATTAATGAAGCACTTAACATTACACTCCCGACAGCACAGTATAAAAATTACTGCAGTCATCCAAAGGATAAGAAGAAACATGGCAGATAACTTCTGGAGGGGAAAGATTTATACTCTTTTAGCAAAACTTTATGGGTTCAAGTTTATATTATAATAAAGGAAGGGGGAAATGTTTATCTCTTAAAAGCTTTTGGGGGAGACATTTGGAATGAAATTGCATTATTTTTTCCAAATGAATAGAAGAAAGATCAGAGAGCAAGGTCTCAGCAGTAGTGAAATCTGGTTTGCATCATCAGCTATTCTGATATAGTGTAGCTGAAGTCATAGGACAAGAGATTTACATTATAATACAGAATAAAGTACATTATATTATGTAAATCCCTTTGTTACATAGTTTTAGCCATAGATTGTTCCAAAAAATAGATGACAGTAAGCTCAGCAGCTGGTATCTAATGCTTAATTTCTTTCCTGATTATTTGTAAAAGCAGAATACCATGTTATTTGTGATAAATTATGCTTAGAAAGCAACCTCATATACCTGCATTCCATAGATCGGAGCACAGATCCCTGTTTCCGACACAGAGAAAGGGCCCAGGCGAGAGCATGAGAGTGCAAAGCCAGAGGTTGCACCCACGGCCACTCAGAACCGTGGCCGTACTTCCACGGCGTGCTGTGGTGGCTGAGCACAGGAGGCGAACATCCCTTGTGGCACTAGGTGCCCAGCTCCACCAAAGGACTGCTCTGTCTGCACGGCTCACTGGTGGGGAGCTGGTTTTGAGCTGGCCAAAAGGGGAGAGGAAAATCCCTGCTGCTAGCCATCAGCATTTGCTATCAGAGGAGAACAACGTGTGGAAAGAAGAGAGGACACATTTAGCAGAAATACAGTAAACGAAATTTCTATGTCACATCTCTCCTGCAACCTATTTTTAACAGAATCAGCAGAAGAAACGGTCATCTTTGGCTTTGCTTTGTAATGCATGTAACTGGAAATAAAAGACTTGTGTACCGTGATGCCTTCCAGCCTCCCCTTCCCCCCAAAAGAAACAAAATAGAACAAAAAATACCTTACATAATGCTTTACTCTATTTATTGTAGTGAATACAGAAGCAGCTAACACGCATCAGAAATAAAAAACTCTACAGAGGGCATTGGGTTGTGTTCTCCCATGGGAAATGTTTTGAGGAATACTTAACAGTACACTGTGCAGAGAGAAGAGCTTTTCTATCTTGATCTTGAAAAGATAGTCCCTATGTTCTAAAACTCTATCTGTCAGCTTATCAGGAAGAACATTTAGTCTCCTCATTGAATTCAATAGATCGAATTCAATCCTTACTCAAAATAAGGTGCCAGTGTTAAACCTCTTCATTTTCTCAAGCTTAATTTACTTGGTTGAAAATGTGGGATTTTCCCTTGATTTATTAAGCAAAGTATTTGTAAATGTAATCCTTGTTTTTTTATTTATTTATTTTCTGTCCCGGTACCTGATCTATTTAAACAATTTGTTTTGTTTCACCCTTTCCCTAAGCCAGCATCAATCACGCATTTATCTTACCCTTTGCAAAGAACAGATTGTCTTTGGGGAAAGACCATAAGGATCTTAAAAAATCTTCTCTGCTCTCTGTATTCCATACAACAGTTCTCTAGAGCATCACAGATTCTTCCAAATGTTTCTGGTATGAAATAAAAAATAGCAGCAAGAAAAGCAACAAAGAACTGTAAGGTTTTCACATGCTACTGACCAGGCATAGTGTTAAAGAAGGCTGAACTAAAATTTAGTTCCTCTTGTTCCTAGATCAGTGTTTTGCTGGTACCTGTCTGCATCACAGATTTTTTCTAATTCTGTGCCAAGTTCATAAGCTTTACGACAGTGCTTTAGTCGGGAAAATCTGAATGTTTTTAGTGCAAGTTTCTAGGAAATGCATCATTAAAACACCATAAAGAAGTGAAAGGATGTGCTGCTTTCCTTTGACACACTTACTTTGCCCTCTATCCAAAACGGTTCAAGTGTTCCTCCAATATGATTTTTTTGTTTTAATTAGAATAATTTGTTGTGTAAAACACAGACCATCCATGCAGTAATTTTCCAGAAATAAAACTGTGACACTGCTGCCTACTATTTCGCCATATAATGTTTTCATTTGACCCATTTTCTTCCAGGATTCCTGATGGTTGCTGTGGGAAACCAAGACAATCCAGAGCTCCTGTTAAGTTGAAATGTGTCCCTGTGAGTTTTCTGTTCTTATTAGTGGTGGCGGTTTTGTTGATTTTTGTTTGGTTGATTTTGGTTTTGTTTTTTGAAATATAGGGCTTACATTTTTCAGCACAGAAGCTGGAGATGTATTTGCTGTCACAGGGGGACATTTTCAAAGGCAGAAATAGGAGTTAAGAGCCTTTGAACATTAGTAAGAGGTTGGTAAACAGCACCCGCATCGCTTTTGATTAACATAATGACATGGTGGGAAAGAATGAAAAATAGTTCAGTCGTTAGACATCTGTTTTTTAAGTGGTCTTCAGAAACAGCCTCTTCATAGTGAGACAAATTATCCTAAGGGGTCACCTCATTTTCTCTTTACCTTTTCCACAGATTAAAGTCTTCCACTTGACTCACTTGCCCATGTAAGTAATACAGTCTGGTTGGAGCTGAGAAAGCTGATTAAGTCTAGTGAGTGCAAAGCTTGGCTGTTAGGGCAGCCGATCCTGTCAGCTGCCTCTTCCACATGTTGAAGTTATTTTGCAGCCCACCTCTTCTTGCACACAGTGTCCACACAGCTCTTCTCCAGTATTTTGCATCACTTGATCAAGATGGTAGCAGAATCAGGCACACTCAGTGCCCTGATATATCTGTCATGGTGTCATCAAGTCTCATGCTAGCCCCAACTGTGGTCAGTGGTAATTATAGGCAGATACGTATTTTAAGAGCAAGATCCGACTGAGCATTGAGTGTTGTCACTGTGTGCTACCAGAGGCAGCCTGTTTAGCCTGGAAGGACTCTGAAAAGACAAATACCACTTTGATATTTGTCCCTTTATTTGATAAGTGACAGCTTGACTGTATTCAGTGAATCTACTAAGGAGTACCCACTGTGTCAAAAGCAGGCTATACAAACCAAATGCATGATAACAGACTGCCTGGAAGGTATTCAGGGACCACATGGTGCCTGCCTAAGCCACTCCTGTAAATCTGGCAGATGCAAAAAAAAAAAAAAAAAAAAAATCATGAAATGAGGCTTGCCAAGCCCTGAAACAAATATTAGTGTTTAATTGCCTCGCTGCCCTGAATGTAAGAACAATGTTTCTGGAGAGGCTGCAGCAGGCTCGGGCTCTTGGGCTGCTCCCTGCGGGAGCTCTTTGGCCTCCTTCAGCCGCCACAGGCAATGCAGCCCCAGCGGGGTCCCCATGGCCCCTCCTTGCCCTCAGAGCCACAGCCACCAGTCTCGGCACAGCCACAGCTGAGTATCTGCACTGGCACGTGTGGAGGCAAAAGGGATGGATGAAGCTGCATTTCCTCCAAGGCTGGACAAGTAGAGCACATGGAGGAAGCCCCTAGTTTGGTGCTTTTCTTAATGAATGACTCATTAGCCTTGTAACTGTTGCAGGACACCTGGAGCACTTTTGTGGAAGGCAGATTCATCATTACCATTGATTATTTTCCATTTGGCTTGAGGTTTATTCAGTGACCTATCTCATGGGGAATAGCCGTGGCTGATGGTTTGAGCTGAAAAAAGGCATTAACACAGTGACATTTGAGAAATCATTAGCAAAGGTGAGAGGCATCTTTGATAGCCCGGGGAAGAGATTCAACACAGCTCAGAAACATCTTACACATCCCAGTGGCATGAGTCATGCTCTGTCTGCCTTTATTAGGCTTAGCTGTTACTACTACAAACATTGGTTTTGTCAAGACTGATTTTCTGTTAAACACTTCCTAGTACACATGTGCTGGCTAATGAAAACTAATGACAGCAGAAATAAAAGCAGGGTGAAATGCCCAAGCACACTGAAACCTGCTGGAGAAGATGTGCACACGTGTAAACTGTAAGCAAGAACAGGTGGAATACCAGGATGTAGCACAGCAGACTGCACTGTACTGCTGGCTGCTGCTGTCAGTGTGCTCTGTGAGGTGATATCCTCATAGGAAACATCATGTAAAGTGTGGTTTGCTTTTCTGCATGAAATCAAAGACAATACTACTACTACTACTAATAATAATAATAATAATAAAGTATGTTTGGTACATTCATTGGTAGGAAAAGAAAAACAGGAGTCACAGAGAAAATAATCTGTGCTCTTTCTTACACTGATTTTTAGTATCAACACCGACTTTTGGAAAGAATCCTCAATAAGAGCTTAGCTCTCTGACTGTTCAAGTTAAAATTTACAAGAAATGTTGAGGCAATAGAGCCTCTCCCTTGAGCATGTCTGACTGATACTGAGTGCATAGCCTAATGTCTTTCTATAATCCCACAAATTCCTGTGGATAAATTCCCTTTTTTTTTCTATACTTGAATGCTCTTCAGAGAGTGTCACTGTTTATCCACAGAAGAGGTAATGACTAAGACAGCTATTTCCAGCAAGGTTTTCACATGCCACTCTGTCATCAATCTTCATTCCAAGCTGAAGGAACATTTCTGATTATTCTGAAGCTTTGGAAGACCCATTGAGATTTCCAAGACAGACTGCAAAATGGAGGATCTACTCACCATCTTTAACACCCATTTTCAGCTGGTACCTGTATGATTTAATGCATAGGAGTCCTTTTTATTATTATTTTATTTTGTTTTATTAGGTTGCTACCTTTATCATGGATACACATAGGTGGGCTGTATCTGTCCTTTAAGCTCAAAATTTGTCATACTTGGTTTGAACAATGAATGACTGTTAACATACCAACAAGTTCCTGCTAACACACCAACTTTCCTACTCAGCCATTCAGAGACATATCTGATGTTAAGAAACTCAAGCATCCTCTCCAAGGTACCTGGAGAGTACCAGTACCTGGAGAGAAAATCCCAAGATAACACCTACTTGTCCACTCTGTTGCCTCCCCTGTGCTATGCCTTACAACTCTCTTGCTGCATCCTTTTTTGCAGGATTTCTTCCAGCCTTGCACATAAATGCCAGGTCTCTCCCACTGAACCTCTGAGCCAACTCATTTCGCTCCCTCCTTTTCCCTCTCCCTTTCATCCCCCAGCTTTTCTGAAGGTTTTTGCATAATGAACTGCTTTTGAAATAGTGTTTCTGGCTACCTTGAGCATAGAGAAAATAATGCAATAGCTGAGCAGCTCCCTTTGTAGTCCCTATTCAGAGCAGAGGGGAAATCCTGGCTGAGCAGACAGCTCTCAGCTCTGTACTAGACAAGCCCTATAGAAGTGATGAATAACCCTACAGGCTTTCTCTGATAAATTTAGCCATATTTTGACAACAAGGTATCTATCTGGAAAAATTCCCGAATGGATAAATATTCTTGGGGCCTTACTTGCCTGATGATTTTGCAGAAAATTGCAGTGTTCATGCCAAAGCGCATTTGTTCCCTACATATGCTTAATACTAGCATTTCTTCTTTGCAGTATTGTAACAGTGCAGCTACCTGTAAAAGGCTCAGCGCCCTAGGCAGAGCCATGTAATGACATCAGTCCAACTACACAGGTCCTGATGTCCAGAAGGTAACAGACAGCAAAGCAAAAGCAAGAAAATCTGCAAGGGGCAGCTGTGGTGGTTGTGGGTCTCACACCTGAGAGGGCCAGCACCTGAATTTGTCAAACTGCCACATGTAATCCTCGCAGACATGGAAACAGAAAGAATTAACAAAAAAAAATCCTTACCTTGCTTATCAAGATAAGAGAATCAAATGGCCACGCTGAATGCCTTTATGCAAGAAAGGAGAAAACAAAGCAGACTGAAGACCTTGAAAACTCTCTCATACATTAATAGGTGTCAAGAAGATCTCTCTGATTTAGTATTTGACAGGTTGCCATTTTCTACATTCCTCATACAGGTAAATGCTATATAATTATCTGTGTATGCTTCCAAGCTCTTAAAATGCCAGGCGATGGGATTTTTGTGCATTTTCTTACACATTGGATTTTCAAAGCTGATCTTGGTAAAACAGTGTCACCTTGTGGCAGAGAAGAGCAACCAAACCCATAGAGCCACAGTTTTAGAAAAGCATTTCCAATAAATAAATTAAATTCCCTAGAAGTATTTTCAATTATTGATGAGCTGTTTTAGCTATCAATTTCTTCTTAGATCGTTAACCTAAAGGTGTTCTTGATGTTTACAACATTGTAAGAATTTTACCAATGATGAACGTAATTGTTTAGACAAACATTATTCAAGAATATAGCAATCTGAGTGTCCTGTAATTATTCTTGCAATTAAGAAACAAATATCTTCACTGACTTAATATATTAGTCTAAAAAATCACACAACATACTCATTCATTTTTTCAGTCTTCCTGACCTTATTTCTAGCAAATCAGATGCTTTGAAACGCACTGGAGGGAAAAATATTATGCAGAATTGATAACAAGAAAGATGTGATAGCTGTTAGTCTTATGCAGGTTAAAGGGAGGATTCCAGCTGTCCAGAGCTTTCTCAGGAAGGAGGAATTTCTATTATAATTATTTTAAATGGGCATAACTGAATGGAACAGATGTGGTGTTGTGTTATTTTAGAGTTCTGAACAGACGTTAGAAGAATTTGAAAACACTGACTTTATACCAACTGTATTAACTCAAAAAGGCTGGAGAGCTAATGATTTAAAGACTGTTCTTTCTTTAATTTGTGAACTGTTTAAATTGGAAAGTATTAACAAAAACAATTGGATGAGAATTCATAGGAAGCAATAAATAAATAAATAAATAAATAAATAAATAAAATAAAAACCACAAGACTATAGCAGCCTCTCATGTAAAATATTTCAAGTTTTATACAATTCCCAATTATTGCCCCATCTACTGAGCACCAGCTTTCACAAGTAGCACTAATTACTGACCTACCACTGTTCTTCTCTGACCTCCATTTAGAGAAGGTATGCTGCAAATTATTGGATTTTGAGTGAATGATGATCTGATTAAAATGACTGGTGAGCTATTCCTGGTATTACATTATGAAACTAAAACATTATGCCTGCATTCATATATTTTATAACTGTCTAAAAATTAAAACCTTTTTGTCAGCATAATAACATTGCTGGGACAGCACTCCTCAGTTCCAAGGGTATTCTGGGGACAAGAATGAAACCTACAGTGTTATATAAAAAGCACATCACAGTCAAAGAAGTGATATAAAGAAACAAGGTGTATTTGGTGCCTCTGTCATTTATCATTGTGAAGTTTCAAATCTTGACACCCTTTTTGCATCAAGAGGAAATTTTTTCCAACCTCATGGCAAAAAGTATGCACAAACTATATGTTTTACATTGGCATGGTGAAAATTACAAAATAAATCTTAAATAGTATTCATTTGAAACATTAGACAACAAACAAACCCAATATTCCAGCATTGGCATATGACTAATAGCATACTTATATAAAATGTGATGCCAGGAAAATCACTTCTCTTCTTGTAAAGGAGCCTGCACTAGCCAATTATTGCAAAATCTAATGATGCATAAAGTGCTTGCTGCTGTGGGCAGTGAACATCCAAAAAATCACAGAGCTTGTCTCACACATATTAAATCCAAAATACCTCCCTCACTTAGGGCTCAGGGCTGCAGTAGAGGACTTGGCACGTGCCCAGCCATGTCTTCCGCCTTTCAAATTTCACAGCCTGTCATAGAATCATAGAATCATAATTTAGGTTGGAAAAGACCTTCACGATCATCAAATCCAACCATTTACGCAAGCTACCGAGTCCCAACAATAAAGCATGTCCCTTAGTCATGAGGCATCCTATAGCTAATCATCAACACAGGTCCAGCAGGTACAGCTGGGAGATTTCTATCTGATAGGAGCAGTACTGCTTGTCATGGAAGCAAATATGTGACAATTTGCACCTCCCTTTTTCAATGCCTACAAATGTTTTTTCCACACAGAGGCTAAACCAGTCTTTGGTTACACCACTCATCTGCTAGCTCTTGTTCTGCTAGTGCAGAAGAGCAAACGGACAGGTTCATCACAGCCTATACAGATCACTGAGTCCACACAGGACCACCTAAAAATCAGACCATGTGTCTGAGAGCACTGTGCAAGTATTTCTTGAACTCCTGCAGGCTCGGTGCTGTGACCACTGCCCTGGGGAGCCTGTCCCAGTGCCCGACCTCTCAGTGCCTCATCTTCTCAGTGAAGAGCCTTTCCCTAACACCCTGCCCCTCCCTCCCCTGTCCCAGCTCCATGCTGTTCCCTCGGGTCCTGTCGCTGTCCCCAGAGAGCAGAGCTCAGCGCCTGCCCCTCTGCTCCCGTCCTGAGGGAGCTGCAGGCCGCCATGAGGCCTCCCCTCAGCCTGCTCTGGGCTGGACAAACCAAGGGGCCTCAGCTGCTCTTCCCATATCTTGCCTTCTAGACCCCCCCATCTTTGTAGCCCTCCTTTGAACACTCTCTAATAGTTTTATGTCTTTCTTATACTGTGGCACCCCAAACTCCACACAGCACTTAAGATGAGGCTGCACCAGCACAGAGCAGAGTGGGACAATCCCTTCCCTCCACCCCAGCTAGCAATGCTGTGCCTGATGCACCCCGGGGTATAGTTGGTCCTCCTGGCCACCAGGGCACACTGCTGGCTCATGTTCAATTTGCAGTCGACCACCACCCCCAGCTTACTTTCTGCAGGGCTGCTTCCCAGCCTCTCATTCCCCAGTCTCTCCACACAGCCAGGGTTGCCCCCGTGCAGAAACCAGAACAATTATGCATACAAAAAAAAAAAAAAAAAAAAAAAAAAAAAAAAAAAAAAAAAAAAA
>CM021765.1:120051393-120159449 GCA_011076525.1 Nettapus auritus | reverse complement strand
AAAAAAAAAAGTGCCATGCCTCCTTACTCTGACATGGAGATAAGAATATTTATGTCCCAATCTGCATAGCAAAGGAGATGTTTTTTTCTTTCTTGCTGTCTCAGTGAGTCATTAGAAAAAAATGAGCTGATGAACATGAATTTCTATGTCAGAAACAACAAATTAGTCTTCCTTTCTTTGTTCTCACCTTCTGTTTGTAAAGTCCTAGGAAACAATAAAAACTGGCACTCTCACAGCTCATAACTGAGAATAAACTATTCCTGTCGTGAGTTTGGAGAAGTTTAATTTAATCTCCCTTTGACTCTGCTGTGGACCTCTGTGGCATTTTTAGTGTTTTGCCACATTAAAAACAAGAGTAGATAAAGAAATCCTGATTCTGCTAAAATTCCTTACATAATATATGTTTTCCATTTCTGAGTAGTACCAAAAATACCTCTGCTTCTTCTGACCTTCTATTTCCTTGCCGTATTCTTGGGTTCCTTCTCTTCTGGATCTACAGACCCCTCCAGCCTAAAGGTAGCATTCCCCCATATAAAATGGGGGTTCGGGAAGGTCTGCTTTTGGAAATATCTGGAAACTGAAAGCTTCAGACATCAGTGAGACTATGTGTCATCCACTCAGAAAGCCTCCAAAATCTGTCTGCCTAGCAAAAGCTCTTTGAGAAGTAATGGCATTTTAACATAAGAAATGTGTGAAAATTCATGTCAGACTGATGATGCGCCCTTTTATGAGCCCTTTACAATTCATTTGCTACAGCTCCTGCCAAATGTGGAATCCTAAAGAAAAAAATAATGAGAACTTTCCTCTCCATTAGATGTCTGGCACTAATATTTGAACTAGAATTATGAGCTGCTAGAGCTCAGAAATCCTCACATCAAAATACAGCCACAGGAAAAGCTCAGGAAAATTATCCTGGGTGGAACTAGAATGTGGCCAGTAATAGGATGGCACAACCTCAAATTTTCCATCTTGAAGTGGGACAGAATTCTATTATATAGCAAACAAGTTGAAAATGGCTCTCACTCAGCTTGTATAATGCTGGCTTCTTTGCTTGGAGCCATTGTTTCAGACTCTGTCTGTCTGAGTTTCAGACTCATATAGATAAGCAAATACTGGTTATGATCACATCCAGCTCCAAACTTTCCTTCATAACCATTTTGTATAAATATATATTTGTATTTATTATTATTTTTAATTAATGAGCTGTAATTCTTGCATGATCACATCAGAGCTAAGGCATGTTCCTGTCTTTTCAGCTCTATGTTCTCTTCAGCCATTCCTCCATGGATACAAGAGGAACAAATATCTGAAAGTCCCTGTAATTCTCCAGCAACATTTGTACAAATAATGATCTCTAAGCCTCTGCACTGGGGCACGCTAAACGTCTAGTACCAAGAAGGAAGTCTGCTTTCCAACAGAGCACTGCCTGGGTAAGGACACTTGGCCCGCACTGAGGCTCACAAAGGCAAGAGGAACTGAAAAGGAGGAATGTTAAAAGCTGTTTTGGCAATCCGTGCTGCTGGGATTGGAGCTGCACTTGGCAACCACCTTGCTGCAGTGAGTGATGGCCGACAGTGACTGCTCTGTTGCACTGAGGAGCCTTTCAGAGGTGCTCCTTCTCTTCTTTCATCTGCACACATATCACCTCTGGCCTCACCTACTTTTCATTTGTTGGCTGCAGGTAGGAGTATAAAGCATTTTAAATCAGCACCATTTTCAAACATTCATTTTATCCTCAGTCAAACTTTCACGTTAATCAATGAATAAATCATAGCAGCATGCCCGTTTCTTTACGAACTTATACATAATGAAAAGATATGTCAAATTCACACAGCTTTCTGGGAGGACAAGGGGTTTGTTTGAAAACTGCAATCCATCTGAGACTAAAGCTCCCAGAGGAAATTGGCTTGAATCATATCTTACAATCAGAATATGCCTAAGCCAAGAAATATGCCATCTTTAAAAACTTGTAATGTACTCTGTTTCAATTACAGGAGCTGTGGGCTAACATTACCACTGCACAGGTCAATTTAGCTAACATGTTTCTCAGTGCATGATAGCTTAAACCTTATAAAAAGGATTTAAAACCAAATTGGCTGAAACATGAAAACTAATACATTTTTAGTTATGCGTTTAGATATATTTTCACTACCCTAAATATAACCACAACATTCAATTGGGCTGTTAATGTGAGTAAGACTATTCACATATTTCCTGAAAATTAGTAATTTGGCTCTCAAATTCAATTGCAGCTGTTGCCTGTTTAATATTAATGCCCTTTTTCAATATGTTCACCAGACATGGGAGTTAAAAGACCAAATAAAGAAGTTCCCAGACCTGAGTAAAGCCAAATTGTTTTAAATAGTATGATGAAAAGGCTTTTCATTTTGCTTTGCTCAGTCTTCAGTCTTTCACAGACTAAATGTTCATTAGTTCTCCAGTCACTGTTAAGTCTTTCAAGGAAGACAACTCACTAATTTATAATGGAAAAAAATAGATTAAAAGAAAGAAGTGTAAGCTTTCTATATTCTTTATGTCTCATAAAGCATAAAAGATAAATAACTTTGGTTGTTTTGCTTTTGCTATTCCCTTTAATGATTGTTATCTGGATTTTTACACAGAACTCAGTCACAAATTTTTCTTATCTCTTGTTTAAGTAGTTGTCCTGTGGTTAATATTTAGGATCATAGTTTTATTTTGTGAGTATACTGATTTGTCTCAGAAATTCTTGCAGATACTACACAATGTAGATTAATTCAGAAGCATATGCACACTCAGATATTCAAAGACTAAAGTGGTACCAATACTTAGTACTTCCTATCTATATTTTAATGTATACATAGGCATGCTCATAGATGAACATTGTACTGTGTGTAATGAAATATTCCTACATCTACCATTTGCAAGAGGAGTAAAGTATGTATTCTGAATCAAAACTTAATCCCATACTATTTTTTGATCCATATTTGGGCTTTTTTTTACTTTTGGGTGTATAGCAGGGGATGACTTCCTCTACAGCCTAAAGATATCAGATAAAATGAAAAGGAAGCAAAACAGGCTGAGTAAATGAAATGTGTCCAATTTGACCTATCAGTCTTGCAAAGTTCACATATATTCTGTTCAGCTTCTGGGCTGTGACTTCATATTTAGTGCCATATTTTCCATTCATAGATTTCTTAGCATATATTAATGAAAATCTTCACAAAAATAAAGCTTTTACAGAGAATCTGTTTATTTCTTGCCATTATCTAGCTACTAAAAGAGGATAAAGTAACTCAGAAAGCTCCTATTTGTTCTGTTTTAAAATTATCTTACACTGGCTGTGGTTGTTCCTTTTTCTTTCATCTTCTGCACACATTAATGTTTTTCCACACATATATTTGTGGAAAGCGATTTGTATGTTCCCATTCTCAGCCATTCCCATAACAAAGAACATAGCTGGTATGGTATAAGACACTTCTTAGGACAGTTTCAAAACACTCAAAGCCCGGGATAATTAAATCACCCCCCAGTGTGCCCAACCTCATTTGTCTATATTGTGAAAGACTTTGAGGAGACTCCTAGAGTTTAAAGAGTTATAGAAGGTGAGGGCCTAGATGGGGAAGGAGCTGCTCCCACAGCAGCCCCAGCACTGCTATGGGAATGCCTTTCTTTTGGGTGGAAGGGACGGGAGAAAATTTAAACCTAGACCTTTCATCTAACCAACAAATCTTGACCCTAATTTGTTTCTTTATAGGAAGGATGCCTCACACAAGGCTTGTGTGGCCAGCAGAACAAGTGGTTTAAAATCTTCTAAACTCACTTAATCAAAACTATCTGCTACCTCTTTCTGAGTGATATGATGTCCTGGTAGTTTATGGAAATCCCCAATCAGAGCAATAAATGTACATTCTCTGACTCCATTTATATGGCCCACCAGCATGCACAGCCTGAATTTCAGTTGAGAACTCACAGTGAGCTGCTCAAGTCAATTCTCAAGGGAATAAAAGACCAACATAAATTCATTAAAATATATTTGCAATTGAATAAAAGTAAGAAAATAACATTATCCTCTCTACATGTTCTGCAAGCATAAATGGAAACAGGAATGGACAAACTAATAGTTTATAGTGATTACTGAATACATCATTATTAGTTCCGTTACTGAAGGCTGTCAAATGAGACATGTCTATACTCTAAAAACTCTTTACTCAAACAATTATCATTATATAATCTTTACAAACAGGACATTTTACTTTTTGCTTTTACACTTGCAGAAGTTATGAAATCCAGTTTGTCTCTCATTCCACTTGCAGTATCTATTTCAAAATTCACCTGGATCTGAATCAAAAGATATGCAAGCCGTATACACAGTTTATTGTATACACAGTTTGTTGTTTGTTTGTTTGTTTTAATTTTATAGACTTGTCTGTGAATAAATAATAATCATCAAATAAAAGATTTCTCATGTTTTCAAGTATCCTTTGCACACCAGCTTAAAAAAAAAATAGTTTATCTGTTTCTAAATAATGAGAGATTCCAGATTTTCCCCCTTAAGAATGGGAGATAAATTCAACATTTAAGATCAAAAAGTTCAAGAAGAAATATATTTTTTCTTAATCTGGATATGGAGGGGTTTTGATGGCAAGTTTCTCATCTTCTTCCAGCTGTGGTTCCTTTGCAAGACTTAGATAACATTCAAAAGGAAGACTAAGGAAATTGTGGGTGCACTGCTAAATAAAGTGGGTGCCTTGGTGATGGCAGATACAGAGAAGGCTCAGAGATACAGAGAATGCCTTCTTTGTTTCAGTTTTCACTGCTAAGGCTAGCCCCCACACACTAGTGAGCCCAAAAATGACAGAAAACCTGGAGGGGGGAAGACTTTTCCCTGGTTGAAGATGATTGGTTTAGAGGTTATTTAGGCAAGATAGACACCCATGAATCTATGGGCCCTGATGGGATGCACCTGAGGGTGCTGAGGGAACTGGCAGGTGTTATTGCTAAGCCTCCTTCTATCATCTTTGAAATGTCTTGGGGAATGGGAGGGGTACCTGAGAACTGGAAGAAAGCTAACATTACTCCAGTCTTCAAGAAGGGCAAGAAGGAAGACTCAGGAAACTACAGGCAAGTCAGCCTCACCTCCATCCCTGAAAAAGTGATGGAACAGCTCATCCTTGAGGCCATCTCTAAGCACATGGAGGAAAAGAAGGTGATTAGGAGCAGTCAACATGGATTCATCAAGGGGAAGTCATGTTTAGCCAACCTTATAGCCTTCAATGATGAAATGACTGCCTCGAAGAATGAGAGGAGAACAATGGATGTTGTCTACCTTGACTTCAGCAAGGCTTTCAACACTGTCTCCCATAACATCCTCCTCAGCAAGCTCCAAAAGTGTGAGATCCATGAGTGGACAGTGGGGTGGATCAAGAATTGTCTGGATGTCAGAGCTGAGGGTTTTGCTCAACAATGCCAAGTCTAGTTGGAGGCCTGTGGCTAGTGGTGTCCCCCAGGGGTCAGTACTGGGTCCAGTGCTATTCAATTTATTCATCAATGACCTTCTGTGATACTATTGTCTTAGTCTGTTTTTGTTCCTGTGATAAGGCACAAAATGCTTAGTGGTTACTGCCAACCCACAATCTTCACTTTCATATCATTGTTTTAGACTGTTGTCTCTCCTTTTTTGTAAAACAAAACTACACTCACCAATGAATTTACTGAAAGACAAAAAATATGGAGGTCTCTCAATTTAAGTGATCTACTTTTACACACTGTAATACATTTTTGAGGAATTGCTCAGCAACAGATTGAAAAATTGCCAAAGCACCACCCCCTTCTCCTACTATTTGGTATATCACTTACATGAAGAAATTGATACATCTAAAATAATTATTTTTAATGAGGATTTGTCTATTCTTTTTTTCACAGGGAGATCAAGAACAGAAATATACAGTTAAGATGAACATATAGTGATCCAAAGTCTTTTAGGCCCAAGGTGCTATGGATAGGTACCAGATCCTGCTTGTTTCTACAAAGACTGTAATTGGTCTTCCATTTCTAGAGAGCACTTTTGAACAGTTTACTCCACTTTGAAGAAATGAGAAGCTTCACAGCTGACATTTTGCATTCATCAAAATATGTCATGCTAGATGTAGTAAGGCTTTCTTCTGCTAATTTACAGACAAACTGAACATGGAGATTTAAAAAAAAAAAAAAAAAAAAAAAAAAAGTGATTCAGATGAGTTCTGAGGATGTGTATCAGGGAGACTGGTGCTGCATACCTATTCTCTTTCCTCATAGCTCATTGCTCAAGGCAATGAACTATCTTGTTTTCCTTCTTCAGTATCTATGTGAGACATTTCTCAAGGTAGGGGGCAACCATGACTTCTAGTATTGTTCAAATGCAGAATTACTCAGCAGAATATCTGTTCCCTTGCAAGGTTTACTATAATATACAAAGAAACATACCAATGAACACCAAAATTCTGACCTTTCTTTATGTCAAAGATACTGATCTTTAACAAGTGCTATAATGTCTCAAAATTAGGTTAACTCATCGCTCAGTCCAAGCAATCACAGAACATTATGTCAGTGTCTTCAGACCTTTCTAAAACCAAAATCAATTCCTCCTTTTGCAAAAGAGAGCTGGATACAGTGCCTTTGATTTCATTGCCTTCAGACTGTATTACTACAGCTGTCTATAATGTAGAAATTAAGACAAATCCAAAATATATGCTTTTGATAAATCTGTTCCTTCAAAAGCTGCAAAACAGCATGCAGTCACAGTAGGCTTTAAGGACCATGTGCATGCTAGATTAGGATGCATGAAATTGGATACCAAGGCCTATGCAGCAGTCTGCCTTTAATCAGAACAAGCTGCTCCAAAGCATTATTTTTTCCTCAGTGTCCCACTCCAATGGCCAGCTCAAATCCAGAGGCCTGATTTTCAAGGGCATTTGTATTTCTGGCTCCCACTACATCAGACATAGGCAATACTACAGCTGTGTTCATATGGGTCAAGTCAGGTAACCCAGGCCTGGGTGAGATAGAAGCAAACATGGTATGTAATACACATAAAAGAAATATAACTGAT
The DNA here is from genome assembly GCA_011076525.1 of Nettapus auritus. NCBI lineage: Eukaryota > Metazoa > Chordata > Aves > Anseriformes > Anatidae > Nettapus > Nettapus auritus. The sequence goes on along the minus strand of CM021765.1, from coordinate 120,152,380 downwards.
TCCAAGTTGTTAAAATATTCTCCAGGGCATTCTGCCCAGGAAAATCTTTCCCATCAGTGTGACTGCTCTCTCTTATGTGTCAGTAAGAAATGAGAAATGACTAGTTATTTCTGTTTTCTTCTCCATCTTCCTTTTTAAGAGGAAGTGGAGGAGAGACCCAGGAAAAAGAGGCTTCCAGGAAAGTTGCCAGCTCTCTGTGCCCACAGGGATGGTGGGAGAGTCAGCTGTGGGAGCTAGACACAATTCCATTGTCAAACTACTGCTCAGATCAAAATCCCCATCACAGAATATCAAGTTTCTTCCACATACAATTAGCATAATTCTCAATTGAATTTCTTTCTCTTTATTATTATTTCTCTCTGTGAAATAAAATTGGAATACTAATATAAAATTCAAAGTATGAATTTATGTCCTAGGTAGCCAGGGAGAATCATGGCATGATATCTTGACCTCCATACTCCAACATTTGGACTCTGTAGTAGGAAAATCTCCAGACTAAAATTTAGAGGAAATACTGAAATGGGGTAATCTTAGCCAAAAAGAGGAACCTGTATGTGACATATGACAGGTTACATCAGAACCACTACACCTCTTTGTTTCTACTTCCTCTCTTTCTCTTACCATCTGTGGAATGACCACTCCATTTCATGTAGCTAGCATGCATCTGGAGTATATATCATTTCTTTCAGCTCTTAAATGTGTCAAAGAATGGTATCTTTTCAATTGATACTACTCCTGTAGCTGTCTTTTGCTGCAGGTTTACATCATGTGTCTTGGGTCAAGGGGCTTTTTTGGCTTCTCAAGCACAAAAAAAATATTTTATTCCACATTCAAAGTCCATCTCTTTTTGGCACTATTTCTCTTAAAAAGAGTACAATTTTTTAAGCTCTCCCCTCCTCATGCCTTCCATGAACCTCTAATCTGCAGTCTTTTTCTCTAATTTTATTCTAGTTTCACTTTTTCTCTCCATGGTCTCATCAATGTCTACAGATTACATGGTAATTATTCACACAACCCCTTTGCTGTATGTTTCACCAAACCTTTTGGCAGCCCTAGTCAGCCCTCCAGGGATGTCATCACCAAACACCTATCCTTTTCTGATCTCTCACTGTTTGTTTTCTATTGCAGTCACTGCCCGGGCTTCTTTTCCACCTGTCCCTAGCCAACAGTACCATGACCTTCCTGACAGCCATCCAGTTCATCTGGTTTTATGACATTTTTTCATCTTAAGATATCTCCTGCCTACCCTCTCTTTCCTCTGTATCATAATCACTGCTTTTCCTTGTGTTTCAATCAGGACTCTTCAGTCTTTGTAGCTAAATGACTCTGCTTTTGCAACTCATTTGACCAAAGCTCCAGTCATTTTCACATCTTTTCCTTGCCTATTTCCTTTCCCTGTTTACCTCTACATTTTTTTTCACAGAAGAACTGTTGAGCACCCCAAATTAAAATTACATTTCAACATTTCAGTGCCAGGGCATTATAACGTTCCATGCTCTCATTGTTCTCCTACAAATTCACTTCATTTTTAAATTTGATCACCTCTACTTGTTTCCATGGCTTCATGTTCCCAATATAATTTATTTTGCATTACTCCTATACTCTTCTGACTCTTTACTTTCACATTACAAATGTCTTATTCTCTTCTATCTAAAATAATAAATAAATAAATAAATTCCACTTGTTGTTTCCCTAACAGTCACCTGTTTATCTTCTCCTTTTACCTTAAGTTTATTCTGCATGCTATTTTCAATTTCTATTTAACCATCTATCAACAAATATAGTTCTTATCCAAGCTCTTACTTTCTGCGCTCTCAAGCACTACATCCTTGAAAAAATCAGTCCTGCCTTGATCATTCTCCCCCCAGTTCCTATTTTTTCTTACTAATTCCTTGTTTTGACCAAATAATTCTTCTCTTTTCATTCCTCCATTGCTACCCTGTCTCTATGTCATCAAACATAAATAAAAATAAACAGAGTGCATCTTTTCATAATTTATCCCTATCCCATCTATTACAAGCAAAATAATAATTAGTTTGAAAAAATAACAGCAGACACACGGATATACACTGCGTTCAAAATTATCAGATTTGAATATCCCATATCGGGAACTTTAATCTTAGTAGGAGCACCTGAACACATAGCTTCACTCTAAGTTGCAATCATGTCACTGAAGTTACTGTTCAATTTAATTAATTGGAACCAATTATTTTGAACAAATTTGCTTTCTTTCCTTTATTAGAGGCTTTCATGTGGTGCTCTCACTTAAACTGAATAACATTTTGTTTCATGACTCAATCCATTGAGTTAATGACTTGAAAAGAAAAGTGCTATTTAACCGGAGTAAAGATGATACAATTCACCTATTTTTCTTTAATTTGTATTTGAAAGATCACTTATTCTTTTTCCTCTTCCTTTGCTCTGTTGCATTTTAAAATATGCTGGTCACAATTTGAAGACAAGGATCACAGGCTATATGACTTCATTAGGTAAAAGAATATGTACCATAGATTTTTCCAATATGCTGCTGATCATTTTGTGAGCTGAATGAAGAAACAGGTCACTAATGAACTTCATTTCACAGTAAGCGACAATTGGGACGTAACCTGAATGTAACCCCAAACTGTTTTATCTTCTTACAACTGCCTTTGATATTTTAACACAATAGAATATTTAGAATACATAATTGGTTCAATAACCCTTATAGTGTATGTAATGACAACTGACATTAAATTAATTGACTCTTACACAAGTACTTCAGATATGTGATGAAATCATCAGGAAATAATCATGTTCCTGCCTGAAAAGTAATGTATTATTTTACAGAAGGATCAATCTATTATTTTAACTGTTTCAAGTTGACTTAATGAATATGATTCTAGCATCTATTATTCTCCTTCAGAAATCTCCTAAAGCCTTCACACATATATTTCTAACGAGACCTTCTGTGCAACTCTTTAATGATCCTACATGTCCAGAGGACCCCTTTGAAATTTTTTTGGCAATAGATAGGCTAACAGAACTAAAGAATCATTACTAGATGTATATTAAGAACTGTACTTGCACTGGCTGGGATAGGACTTGATAAAATTTAGCTGCTGTGAGACTGAAGCCAGGGAGGTCCAAATTCCTTGAAGAAGGAAGGTGAAGAACTTCTGATACATGCACACAGCGTAAGGGGACGTAGTAGTGACATGTAGTGTCAGGTAAGTATGCACTGTGAATATTGCGTGAGAAGTTGTCCTGAGCCATGTTTTATGTCAAGCATGGAAGTTTCTTCTTGAGTTTAGAAGATGCTGGGATGTCTGAAAGATGGATAAGCGTCATCTGAGAAGAGGCACTGGAAGCAGAAGTCTGGAATTTCACCTGGATCATATACCTAGTTATAAAGAAGAGAATTTGGGGAAAGTGGATGTCTATCTACAAAGCAGGATAATAAGAGAGTCAGAACATGCTGGAGAGAACGTAAAAGTAATGCTGATTAGGTCCATATGACTTACTGTCACATCAGCTGTTTATATCTGCCAAGTCATCTTGCCTCTCCACTGCTGCTGCATGTTCCCTCCTTCTTTGCCCTTCCTTTTCTCAGCCTAGACAGTGAGCACAATGCTGTTTATTAGGAATACATCGTAAATGTTTGGGCCATTGATGTGTATGTATGTTTTTTAAACAAAGGTTCTGGATTGCTGGGACTACGGACCACAATCATCCATACATCTCAACACCTGAAATTGCCACAGCAGCCCTAAGGCGAGGGACTGTGTGCCCAGGGAGCATCCACGAGGATTTCCAGTGTAGCACACAGACAAGGGAGGACACAGCATCCCAGGAGACCTCTTTGCTCTATGTGGTTGAGTAACTCAGCTCAGTACCAAAAGTGGCAGTGGCCTGTGAACACCAAAGCAATGCCAGCTGCCACATGTAACAAAAACAAGGAATTTTTGGTTCCTGTTCTAAAGCAGTGAGAATTTAGGGATGGGTGTTTCTAGAAGGGGCTTGGGTGTTTCTCATCTGTGAATCAGCAAAAATCAGTCTTCCCAAGGCATGCTAAGAACTGTCACTCCTTCCTCAGCTCCTGAAACACCCCTAAAGATGGATGCAAGAGCAGGAGACATTTTTGAAACTGTGCTATGTACAATTTGATACTAACCACTTAATACACAGATTTGTGAGTGCCTAGACCCTCTCAGGATCAGTTGCTGGCCTTTTCAGTGCTTATTTTTGGAAAATATCTTTTGATAGACTACCCTTTCCTACCTGTTAGATTCCGTTTTTATAAATAATGGATTCTAGGTTCATATAATCATGTAATCAAATTTCTGCTTGAATTCTCCAGACCAAAAAAAAACACTGCTGTACATTTTTAATATGACATTACTAATGCTAAAACAGACTGTTCTGTAGTTTTATCTTTATTTTTTTTTACTTCTCAACTGTACCTCTTTAGTCAAGCATTGTGTTTCTGAAGTAATATGTCAGCCAGCTTTTGCTAAATAGTTCAACACTTTGAGATTAATTGGTTTAACTGCTAGCCTTGACAGCCCCTAACCTCTTTCTTAAAACTGTCGATCCTATTGTTCAATACTGTAGGACAGTTTGGATTGGAAGGAACCTTCAAGATCACCTGGTTTCAACCCCCAGCCATGGGCAGGGACATCTTCCACTAAACCAGGTTGTCCAGGGCAGGGATGTGGCATGCTCTGCCTGCCTCTAGCATCCTTAATACGTGTATGTTTGTTTGTTTGTTTTGTTGCAAGGTTTTTATTTAGAGATGCATTGGAATTCACTACCTCAGTTAGAATGGTACTGTTTAAATGATTACTGTTTGGTTTGGGTTTTTGTTGTTGTTATGTTTGTTTTCCTTTTGTTTGTTTGTTTGTTTGTTGCTCTGCTCTGCTCCTGCGCTCCAAACACAACCCACTTATAGAAAAGAGGGTATTTGCATGTAAAGATGAAATACAGAGAGCTACATCAATGACAATTGCCTAAATCATCTCTGTCTTCTGTGATTTTATTCTCATAGCTACATAGTTCCATCTCCCATTATACACACACACACACACACACACACAAAAAAAAAAAAAAAAAAAAAAAAAAAAAAAGAAAAGAAACACAACTAGGCCCAGTGCTGGGCAGCCCAGGGCTGCTGCAGACCCCAAGGCCTAAGCCAAGGCCTTGCACCACCTCCAGAGAGGGCACGGAGCTGCCAAAGGCAGCCTGCACACCTGGGGCTGCAGAGGGGGGTAGATGAAAGCCTGGGGGGGGGGGGGGGGCAGATCTTGCAGCTCTGTAAACTTGAGAAGTGGCACAAGTGGAGCTGGCAAGATTGTTGTCTCATCCAGAAGGCTGGAAGCATCTTTGCAGCAGGGTTGCTGGCTCCAAACCTGGTTCCATGTGGGTGTCCTGCACCCACAGCTGCCCATGGATTCCTCTCGCCTGAGCCACCGCCAGCCTGCCTGCAGGTTCCCATCATCCTCAGACATAACCCCTGCTCCTCTCCAGACATTTAGTGTCCTGTCATGCCACCCTGCTAGTCCTTCTCCTACTTCCAGGGGGGCAGCAGGGCAGCAGAGAGGCTGGAGAGATGGAGCAGGCTGGCTACAAGCAGCAAAGCAGCATGGCAGGAGGAGAGAGGAAGGTCCCAGGGCTTTCCTCAGAGCTCTGGCATGGTAGCACAGTGTAGGATTGTGCAGTGACCAGACTTTTTGAAAGATAAAGTGGGAAAGCAGTGCTGGAGGGAAAGGCAGCCTGGAGTTCAGCAAAAATCAGATGCTAACTCAAAATGAGGCACTGCTAATTTTCCTTGAGGGCATTTCCACTTCAGACAGTGTAGTTCACACAACGTTTAGAAGACCCTAAGGAACACTGCTCCCTTCAGCCATTGGAAAGCCTGCTTAATACTCTGAAAAGTCACCCTAATCCTGTCAGTGTTAATGCCAGGGAGAAAGCAAGCCAGCTCTTCCTGACACAGCAGAAGCAGCCGAATAATTCCATTTTGACCTAAAGGTCTATTTCTTTATGTGCTAGTTATTTTTATGTATCCATTTCTAAGACAGTGATGTTTTTAACCAAATAACTGGCCCTCAGTCAGTGTTATTTGCCAAGCAGAGGCCAGTCCTTCTGGCTCACACTGGTGGAGAAGCTGCCTGCAGTGCCTGCACTGTGTGTAATTAACATAGCTGAAGCTGCTCCTGTCTCTCCCAAACACCCTCCGCAGCTGCTCTACTGCTCTGTGGGAGATGCCATGCTCCTGGGTGTACAAGGATGCCAAGTGGCTGCTCAGCAGCTGTCATGGGCATACAGCTTCCTTTCTGAGTCCTATGGGCTGCATTGAATGAGGTTTGCTACTAGCGCTGTCAATTAACAAAAGCACAACAGGCCTTTCATATCTGGTATTGGTTTAAAGTCTGTAGTCAGGTCATCACTATAGCCTGGTAACCTTCCTAAGTCAGCGCTTGTCCCTCCTGAATCTATGAGGACAAGGTATACTACCTACACACAGTGCTACACACAGTAACTACATTTTACAGCAACTCTGATAAGCATGGTAAAAAATCATGTAGTCCCTTTGTCCCCTCCTCCCCGTGATAGGCATAACAGCTGGTGAAGGTCCCGTCTCTAAGATAAAACCATAGTAGAAAGAAGCTCTGGGAAGGAGTGGTCCTTAATAGCTGCCCCTACTTCAGGTGTGGAAGGCCGGTAGCAGCAGGAATAAGCCAGACCTCAGGGTGCCCCCGTCTCACCCAGGTCCTTCCCCACAGCAGCTACCTTGACACTGAAGCCCCAGCACTATGCCTGGATGCTGCAGAACTTCATCTATTTCAGTTTTAGGTGGTTAGCTTTTTATCTTCGTCTGAACACAGCAACCGGAGCGTGAAATGCTCGCTTTCACATTCAGCACAGAGCTCAGTCCATGCTTTATATCCCTTTTCCTTTCCCCCACAGCCACATCTTGGTGCAAGAACCAGAAACCAGAGCCGGAGCAGGGTTTAAACCCAAAGACAGGAGCCAGAGGTTGCTGAAAAGAGGTTCCCTCTTTTCTCCTTCCTGAGGATTTTTCTTCTCACACTGCACACCCAGTCTTCCTGGAAGCTCCCAGGAGCATTCAGTGCCCCTGCGGTGACAGCCTTGGACTCTTAGGGGCACAGTTGCGCTATATATAAACAATAAAACTCCTAGATGCTATTAACCATGATAACAGTAATATGTTCTGTGAAAAAATGTCTCAGGAAGCTACTGGAATATGCTAATGGTGGTCCTTCCAAGATCAGATTCTTGACAGTTGGTAAAAATAGGAACCAACCAACCTATTTTTGAAATCTTTGCTACTTTTTTAAAAAATTATTATTATTTTATTCTCAATTGATCTCAGTCCTATTCAGATAGTCTTATTGCTGGGAAATTGTCATGAGGCCAGACTTCAAGTATTTCTTTCAAACTACGCTCACCAGCAACCTGAATTCCACCAGTGTACAGAAAAATACGCGCCCCTGCCTTAAAAAAGGGATCTCTCTCTTTAAACGTTTGACCCTGAGACAGAAGAGGGAGGGAGGGAGGGAGAAGGAGAGAGAAGATGGTAATCACTTTAGATAACAACCTGACTCATGCTAATAGCAGCCTAATTGCTATCCAAGTGCTTTTAGCAGGAAACAGACACACCTAGAGAGGCACTCGTGCAGAAGAAGATTAGTTTTAAATGGAGGAAGGACAGAGATTTAAATGAACTTTCAGCTGAGCGTAGTGGAAAGTAAGAAATATTTGTTTGTTTATGCAAAAGTCACATCCAAGAGTTACTCAGTATTGCTTCAGGGACTAGGATGGTACGTAATTCATATGAGAAACAGACACACAGTAGGGCTCGAAGTGAAACAAGGAATTATACTCAGGCAGGGGAAATAAAATAGCCGTATTTTGGGAGGAAGTGGTTGAATGCTCTCTTTCCAGCATAAATCAGCTTCTGCAAAGATTATGACCCTTATATGAATAAAATTCATAAATGTCAGTCCAATAATACAAAGTAAGACCTTCATGTGAGAGTAGGTGTGATTATACTAAGTGATTTGCCTGGGAGAAAGCTCCATACAAATGGAGTGATTTGTCATTGACTGAATAATCCAATGTAAGCATCCAGCATGCCCTCTGATTGCAGCAGCCATGCTGTCTTACATTAAAGATCTGTCTTTTCTGAACAGCTGCATAGTGAGTTGCTGTAACAGCTCTTTCCTCTGAAAGCCCAGCCCCAAATCCTCATTGCAGCACTCTGACACAGCAGCTAACGGGTCAACACCATAAGAGAAACCACATTTCCACATCAGTCTGTGGGCAAGCCGCTTAGCTCCTGTTCCCCAGGTGCTGTTACTATTTCCTAAATTTATTCTCAGAATGGAGGCTGTGGCCAGCGGATGTTTCCTGCAGCTCTCAGTCACAGATCTGCCAGTTAGGAGGAGAACCAAGATCTGGACTTCCAAGTCACAGATGATAAAAAGCTCTTTTGTTCACATAGTGCATGCTCTATGTAGTGGGTAGAGTTGAGTGCGAAAATGGAGTATGTTCTGTGATGAAGATGGCAGATCTTTCAGCAAGAGAATTTATATATATATTTCACTCTGGAAGTTTCTCTCTTTTTGTTTTGTGCTATTACATGGCTACAGTCATGTGAATGTCAATAGGAATAAACAAAAAAATACGCTTTGAAAAAAAAAATGATCATGCATTTGTAGGACATTAAAATGACTGTTTACTTGCTTTTGCTGTCTTCTGCAAGCCATTTTCATAGATTCTTGGGTATCTTTTTTATTCTGAGAGAAATTAAAAGAAATTGAGTGATCTATTAATAATGGATTTTGTGTGTGTAATATATGACTGTACATTACCTTGAATGTTACTGTCTCTTTAGAATAGTATTTTTTCTATTTGTAAATTGAATTTGATAAAATTCTAGAAACATTCTAAGCCAGAAATTATCAATCCTGAGTTGTTGAATAATAGTATTGGGGTAGGCTGCTATGGCAACAGAAGTACCGTCTCTGAATTCACACAGGAAAGGTTCATATAGCAACTGTTTTTTTGGATACCCCTTCATTGCACAAGCAGGAAAATATACTAAGCTATCTAGTAGTCTCTGGGAAGAGAGCAGCCATAAAATAAACTGACATGTTTACTGCATTGCATTTGTTTTTGAAATATACATAAATGCATGCCTTACATTTGTAAAACAAAACAAAAGAGGAACACGAAGGCCAAAACAACAGTGTTGAATCACTGGCATGAATCACTGGCATGAAAACATTTGATGAATACTTATTATAAATTAGTATTTACATTATTTAAACTTAGAAACTCAACCAATGATGGATTGTCATTTTCAATGTGTTATATATCATACAGACTCAAAGCAGGTAACCAACCTTGCCTTTGAGGCAGCTAATTATTTTTTTTCTTTTTTTTTTAAGACTTGTGAGATTTTAAAAAGACCTATTAGATATATGGCAAGTTCAAAAGACCTTGGCCTATGACATAGAGCAACACTTGTTACAAAAGGAGGGGTTGGTCATGCTGCTGAGTGATCTGTTTCTGCTCTCCTTCGGTGGCCAAAGGAATTGGTCATGTTAATTACCGGGGCTTTGGCTTAGCCCTTATTTTTCAATTTGAAATTCTCTTAAAAATAGGAGGAAGAGAAAGAAGCTTTCCCCTTATTATCACCACTATCCCTACATGACCACTCCACAGCCACAGGTCTGTAAGTCGCTGACAAACAAAGTGTCTGTCTGTCATCACAAGTCACTGGCGTCCATCGTAGAAGATCAGCCAGCACAAAATATACAGCTATACATGCACACTCCCGCTGACAAAGTCTGTCTGGAAACAGAGTTCTTGCTTTGCAAAAAGGGATGGTAACTTTTGAATAGGAAAACACCAATGGATTAATTAGAGCTAGTACAGAAGAACCTGTAAAGTGTCTATTACTTGGTATGTTTAAGAACAGATTAAAAAAAAATCTGACAGAGGTGTTGTAAGTAAAGCAGTTTGGGTCAGGGAGATGAAGCAGATGGTATCCTGAATTCTCTGTTCCTGTGGCTCTGCAATCCCTGCGCTTGCAGGGGTGTGAGCCTTAGCTTCACAAAGACCCTCAGGTAGGATGGCAGGTTCCAGGGGAGGAAAGTTGAAATGAGATGTCAAGGGGGAAGAAAGAGAGCATCTGGAAGAGCGTCATATGCTCTTAGTTACTTTTCTACCTTCTTTTTTTTTTTTTTTTTTTTTTTTTTTTTTTAATGTCCATGACTCATTCACTGAAATAAGCCTTTGGGAAAAAACATTTTTTAAAAATGTAATTCATCTGGAGCACAATAGGGGGAAATCTGTGCAGTACAGATATTTTTACTTAATATGTGATGGAAAATGTAAATGGTAGACAGTAAATAAATTTTAACTAAGCAGAAAGATGTCTGAAGAGATTAAAAAAAATAAAATAAAAAAATAAAAGCTGAGTTTGCAGAATGTAAAACCTGTCTAACTGTAGAAATTCAAATACTACACATTAGTGTTGCTATACTGGGAAATATGCAGACTGGGTGTGCTAATTTCAGAGGATATTTGTTCACTGGCTATTTGTAGGAAGCGGCTGATGACAATGTCTTTGGCCTTGGTGGTCTCCATATTCCTCTCTCGTGATATCTGCATGCTTATTTGGTCTACGTTAGTCATGATGAGCTCTGACGCCAGGATCTGAGTGGGGGATGCCCTGTTTGCTGTGCTATCCATGATGTACTGCTTGTACAGCTCCACCAGCTTCTGTTCCAGGTAGTCATTGAGGGCCGAGTCGGAGAGAGGCTGCTGGTGTGGCATTAAGCTCGCAAGCCGCCAGCACGACGAGAAGCCTTGGACTGGCCTGCGGATGGTCTCGCTGGGGGGAACCCCCATGGACTCCATGGGCAGAGGAATCTCTGAGGACTCCAGGAAGGGGCCAATGCCACTGTCACAGGTAAACTCTGATGCCACTGAGCTAATAGGCACCACATAGTCCCCAGCTATATGCAAGTCATTGTAGTTCTTGCAGATGCTTTTGCAGGAAGAAGGAACCAGGTAGGTGTCTTTTCTTGCCAGCCCCTCACAGATGTACATAGCTGGAGATGTCTGCCCTTCGGGCTCTGGGTGCTGTGTGGGGTGCAGGAGATTATCCTTCTGCCTTCTGCTGTGTTTGCTGCCTTTAGAGTGGACTGAGGAAAAGAATTTGCCAGCAGATCTGCATCTCTGAAGGAAGCTTTTTGCTTGTGCTTCATCCCTGGAAGAATAATTAATGGACCTCATTTCATACACCACTTCCTCAGCTGCCACGTTGGTGCAGAGCTCAGAGCTCAAGTCTTCACAAAGGTAGGCAATTCTGTGAAGGTAACCTTCCGACAGCATCCTTTGAGAAAAGAAAGGAACCACCAGCAGACAGAAAAATGAAAAGAAGAAACCATTAGTTCATTACCAAGTCAGTGAGTGATGATTATACTCACAGCTCTGTTACAAGCTGCCGAGATATATTTCTGATTTGGACATTAACTCATGTCTCTGTCTTTCTGGGGAACTTGAGTCAATGAGTGAAGTGATCAGATCGTCTCCCTGTTGTGCTGTTAACTCAATTGCATCAAAGTATATTCTGTGTAACACAGCATATGGTGTGTATGATACATCCAAAGACAAGTGAATTGAGAAGAGAGGAACAAGAAGTGGTTTGTTGTGGTAATGTGTTATAATAGCTTGCATTTAAATATTTATATTTTTGCCCTTTATTTCAGCTAAAAAGCCGAGGTTTTTCCCCCCCTTCCCCTCTCTGAAGCAACTTTTATTGTGTGTGGTTTGTCATCTGCCTCCAAACTATGTTGACTTGAGATTCATATTGAGAGTATAACCCTTTATTATCCAGACTGATCAATGTCTGTAGGTGTGGGTCCTTTTTCACTAAGAAGTCTCAGATCATTAAATTAGCATTTAACACTTCCATATGCTAAGCTGGATGGAATTGTCTGTAGGTCTGTAGTTTTTAGATGTTAAAATGTCAATGACACGAGCAAGGCTTTTTGGAGACATGATTCATGAGACTTGTTTTAGACACCCGAATTGAAATTAGATGCCCTACATGTGCTTATCACTCTCCAGCTACTATGAAAGGATCTTTTTAAACTGACTGACCTAGATGCTTTTGAAAAGACACATTTCAGTGCAATGCGTAGGCAGATGTGCATTACAGAAGTACTCCAGCTCCTTCACTGTTGGATTAGCCATGAGTATCACCAGCTCTGAAAACATACATTTCATTGCGTTTCTACAAAGGCTCAGTCAGGTTCCAGAAGTCACTAACCCTACCCAGTCACTGAGCTGGTGGCTCATTCCCAAAAGCTATGTAGCCATGTTAGCAGTAAAAGACAGGGCTCACTAGCAAGGACAGAAATGTGTCTGCTCCTCAGCAAATGTTCTGCCCATGCTTTAGCACTTCCACATAATTAGTTGTTCATAACTCCACCTTTGTGTCTTTCATTTAAACAGATGTCGAGGAGATGATTCATGGGAAAAATGTCTTAATGAAATTGTGTGGTCCAGGAGTGAGGAAGTAAATCTTAAATAGATAAATTTTTCTTTGTTTTGGACAAAATATCCCGTGTGATAGAGAAGCAAATAAACTGTCTTTGTTTAAACAGTGGGTACTTCTTTCACTTACTATTTAATATGATTACATCATTTTAATCCTTACAGATATTGTCTGTGTAGATTTAGGCATATGTCCCAATTATTTGTCATGCACCTGCTGTAAAGGAGCACAGGAACATTTCAACATATTTCAACAAAGTGTGAATAGTGGGGAGGTGGGATCTGTGCAGCACAAGCAGTACTACCTCATTGCTGCTGACAACTGTTCAACTAATATTTTACAAGAGTGAAAAGACTTTCAGTGAAAAGACTTTCATTTCTGAGTCAGGTATCTCTTGTGTTGCAGTTGCTAGTGCAAAATGCTGTAGTAGTATTAACTGTTGCCTAAATCCTGTCTAAATGTGGATATGGACTTGAGGCATATGTTGGCAAGAAGATAGTGTGAGGAAAGACTTTCCTTAGGGGGGAAATAAATCATTTCCACACTATGAAGATGGCTGCTGGAGGAAAAAATAATCTTCCCTTGGAAGGAAATATTCATGAAAATTAAATATGTCCAAACACTTGCTTTGGTGACTCTGAATCCCTTCTGCTGCTTCAAGTTGTGTGAGATTTCTCACAGGCAGGCATAACATTTAATGAAATAATATAGTCCATTTTAGTCCATGTACATGAGAGGCATATATATATATATGGAGCTTGTCAATTCTTGCAGTAAGTTGCTGTTGTCTTGCATTAGGTTTTAGCTATAATTAAGGTACCACTACAGAAACCTCACCCAAATGCTTGAGGTGCTCTTGTTGAAACCTCCCCTTCTCTTCCCCTTTTCCTTCTTTCCCCTCCTTGTGCAGTACAAAGGCTGTTCTCTTCCCCTCTTGCCCTGGCCCAAAGGGCTTTAGTGTCAAGTTGCCACCAGCTTATGTTAGCAGGAACTGTTATACACTTATTTCTACATTTACTTTATATGTTGATTCTAAGAAACAAGTGAAAATATAACATCTGGCCTATTCACTTCTTAACCAACATGTGCAAAGCCATGTGTGTTCAGGTAGCATGTGACACTTCTGTCTTTCCTACTACCCAGATGCATCTTGTTTCTGTCATAAGGTGATACATCAGGGAAATGAAACTGCTGGTTTCGTTTCTTCGTGTTGCATTCTGCAGTACCCATTTTCAGAGTGTTAGAGCACAGGGTCTGAGACTGAAGTAGAAACAAAAGAACAGGCAAATTCAAAAAGATTAGGCTCCCGTCATGCTTACAAATTACATGTTTTATTGAACGAGTTAAAAGTTTACCCTCTGAAGGTTGCAAGAACTGCGGCACTAATCTGATGATATTCACAGCTCTGCAAGGAAATCTAATTGAAACTCTGATGGGTGTTGTTGAGAGCCAGAATGCAGAAGTGAGTCACATATATCTCTGGTCCTAATAGTTATCATATACCCATGTCACATTGTTATTCCATCACGACTGATGGCTGGCCACACAGTTGGGTCATCCTTAATTCTTGTGTTTTACATCAGACAAGAATTACATTTTTCATTAATTCTGCTTTCTTTTGTCCCTTCTCTTAGTCCCCCTCCTGTGCCACCTATACACCAAGATTGCAAATGTATGGAGATTATATCTAATGCCTTTCAATATCTGGGGTTTCGCACTCCCTAAATTCACCTTTCACTTCCCTTTTCCTGAACATAATTGCTTTATTTTTGTTGTAGAAGGAAAAGCAGTCTGGTCTACAATATTGATCTGATGCATTTTGTATACAAAGTGAACAAACCGATATTTCCTTGCACAGCTACTGTCTTGGCAAGGGGAGCTGGCTACACCCTATCTAAGCACAGATCACAATTGAGTCAGAGGGAGCAGGTTGTCTACTATACAGTCTTTTCTATCTTACATAGTCTTTATTACTCTCAGAAGTTCTTAAAAACTTGTAGGCCTTCCCTGGAGTTTTTGTTCAGCTTTTCAGAAGAAGAAAATCCTAAAGGCAGGATGAACATTTAAAGCCATGTGGAGAATCCAGTGGTATTGCTACTATTTTCTGAGTGGCAGCAAATTTGCTGGAATATAATGCTTGGAGATGGCACCAATGTTTGCATAAAGACCTCATATTATAGTCTGGGAGCAAGCAAATAGAATGGGAGTTCTTGGCTTAGGGTAAGGAAAAAAATTAAGGAATGCATGAGAAGTGTAGACAAAGTGATATGATAAATTGTGCCCCATATAAAAACCTGAGCAAGGTCAAAAGTTTCTAGGGAGAATGGAAAGAACATGGTGCCAGCTGGGATCACTGCTTTGTGGGGAGCGCATTGCAAAAGGAGGGGACGGAAAGCTCACAGAATAGACAGGCCTGTTTTGAAATGGAATATATCTGGCTTTCAGTTCTCTGAATGAGGCTCTGAATGGTACTGAAGTTGTGCTCTTGGTGGTTTCAGTTCAAGTTATAACACTGGGTATAGTTATAGGTATAGCTTAATTAAGCTATAGACATAGCCTATGTTCTAGCTTACTTACTAGATAGGACTGCAATTTAAGTCTCCCAATCTCAAGGGAACCCAAACCTTGTGGATCCATCTTTTGTATGTTCTATCTAGTATTAACAGACACTTTTATAGTCTGTGGAGAAACAGACCCCTTCACTGAGGTTTGAGATCTCCCTCTAACTGCAGGGCATGCATGCAAGAGTTTCCCCGGCAGGCAGGGTAGGCTGAAGCAACAAGCCCGCATATGCTGCAGGACCCACATCTCACCTTCCACCAGGGCTGAGATGAGAAGCCTTAGTGCAGCCAGCATGGGGAAATCAGGACAGTGAAGAAGGAAGTGAAATGAGCTGTGCATACGGATGAGTATATAGCCTTTCCTTAATGTATGAAACCCATGGGTTTTGGTGGTTGAACCCCATTTGTTAAGGGCTATCTCCAGTGCCAAGAGCTGGCTTAGGTAAAGGTAATGGAGGCTGCTGCTTGAGGTGGGAGTTGGCCCACTTTGCCTATGGCAGAAAGAGGACCCGCTAAGCAGTGCTTCTGCACAAGCATCCGAATGCAATCCGTTGTGATTGTCACTTCCCCTACTGCTGTTCTGGAAGATCTGAGGCCTGTGGGACTGTGCCATGAGGCTCTTCCAGCAGCAGCTGCAGTCATGAGCCAAGCCTCTGTAACTCACTTAGTTCAGTTCTTTTTGTCTTCCTTCAAAAGAAAAATCTGAGCCTGGCTCATCTTTATTCATACGTCCACAGTTTAGGAGATGCAGGAAGAGTCCCACACCCACAAGGATACATGGGCTGCTCTCTGGGGAACTGGTAGAGAAAGTTGAAGAGTATGAAAATCCCGTATTTCAAGAGCATGAAGGAATCACCTTGTGCAAGGAAGCAACAGAGAGATCTCCTTCTCAGAAAATGCATTATGCTTTATATGTTTATAGTAATTTGAAATGTTCTTGTTTGACAAATGTCTACACAGTCATGCTAAATGGATGGCAATGAACGCCAAGAGCACCTGGCTTCCTTCACTTTGAAAAATACATTCTTAATGTATGTTTGAGTGCTGTTTTATCTTTAAGTGGAGTTTTAGGGGGAAAGACTTCCATAAAAATAAAATGAAAAGTGTACGTGGGTAAATAGAGCTCCTCGAGCTCTTAAATCCTTTCCCAACTAATTATGTTTTATTAGTTCCTTGAAGCTTTAGTACAAAGCCAGCCTGATTTATTGCTTTCCACATTTTCCTTAATCATCTGTACCCATACGAACTTGTTTTAGGACACCATCAATCTAATTCAACAGCATTTTACATCTAATATGCAAAGCTGTAAGCAGCAATATGAAATGTAAGGCAGGAAGGGATCGAGCTCCACATTCGTTACGATGACTTGACTACATAATATTTCTAGACTGTGCTTTTCTCCAGGGTGGAAATAATTTCCTGTTTCTGCATTTCTGTGTTTATTTTAATTAGTTGTCAGTTGTTGTTATGACTGAACTATTTGCACTGAAATATTTTGTATCTAAGCAGCTGAAATAAAAGGGAAATAAATTCATGTGCACATGTGATATAGAAGAGAATACACTTTCTAGAAGTGAAAAGGATAAATGGTAAAGCAAGAAAGACAGAAAAAGCTGAAGGGTTTTCCCAGGAGGAGTGAGGGAAACATTGTACTAACAAACCTTCAAACATTGGTCACATCTGCTAAAGAGTATAAAAAAGGAGAGGAGGGTGTACACCCATGTCATGCTGTGAATTTGCATCGAACCAGGAAATTGGCTGTGAATCAGGAAAATGCAATGACAAAATTTCTTTGTTTATACTTTGTTTATACTTTTTAACATCATCTTTTCTTCTCAACGTTTTTTCTGTTAATATTTTTAATATTATGGCCTTTTTTTCTATTACAGTGCCTATTTTTATTTCTAATCTAAAAATAGAGTACACCACTTCTAAGATGATCTGAACAGTATGCTACCATGCAAAAATCAATAAAAAATAACATTATTATAAAAGCAATACACCTGGTAAGACTCCCTGTAAAAGTATTCTGGAGAATATTATTTTAGTATGATTTTATGACAGTCTTCAGAAGGATCAGAGAATCAATCAAAATTTTTTTACATTCATAATCACAGTCAAATGTGGTTCTGAAGACAGCACTTTTGAAATGCTCTTATCACTTCTTAAGGCAGCATGCGGACAGTGGCTGGGACTCTGCAAACATGTGCAGGCATTCAGAACAGTCAGAAAAAGCACATCTTCATTTCACCAGCTACCAGCTGCAATCCCACGCAAACAGAACCAAGATGTTTGGTAAGCAAGAGCAACATTTTCATACTTTTATATAGCGCATAGTATATTTTAGTTCTTACCTCCGAAGATACAGCAGCTGACAAGGTACAGAAAACTGGTTGTCTTACAGTCTGTTTAAAGCTTCCTGTATGCTTGTCCTACCCCAAAATGCAGTGTTCTATTTTTATTTCCTTTTCAAATACACTTCTAAGATGACATATGCTTTATTTCCAATCCTCTATAGTGAAGAAGTATAGAAAGAAAGTCCCTTAGGAGATATGGGGGGGAAGTTTATAACTGACTGAACCACAACATGCTAGCCTCACTTCCTCTTTTATGTCTAAATGAAACTTCATTGTGAAACAGTGTATTGTTAAAATATCTGGTTACAACACACTCAGTCCATGCAGCCAGACTTCTTTTTATTAACCGTTTAAAACAAACAAAACCAACAATTGTTCACCTTAGTGAACTGAACATCTAAAACAATCTTAGATACAGTGCTCATCTTTTTGTGATTTATGGTTTATTATATTTCAACCATTACCTACCATTTTCTTTTTAATTGACACAGCAAGACATCTAGACCTGTCAAGATTGTGATGATGCCAAATACACATGAAGAGTGACATGCCAAAGCAGAAATGCACTTCACAGCAGGACTACTTTGTTGTCTGCAGACCTTCTTACATCTCAGCTTCCTCCCAACCAGCACAGCTTAGCTGGTTTATCAGGTTTTGTTTTCACTGCAAAACTTGTCATGAGGAAGGTTAGACTCAGAGTGTGCTCGGCTTATCTTATCAGGGACAGTACATTAAAATACTTTGGTCAACTGGAAGTTCACCCTCCAAGCTTGAGGTCCATGGACAATGACTATGACTTTGAGGTTGGTATGGGAGTATTCCTTAAAGGACAGAGGATGTGCACGGTTTCAAGGATATAACAGCAAGTCCAGCGCTTCGAGGACTGTATCCATGTCCTCAAAGGAGAAAAGTGCTTCAGGTAAGCTGCACTGTTCCTTCTTTCCTTCTTACCACAATCCTTCTTCTCCCAGGAAGAGCACTCCCAAGAAGATGTACTATGTACATCTATCTCATCTTTTTATTTGAGTTCAGGAGTGTGTTTTCAAAACAAATCTGCCAGGTGTATGCACTCACTGTGCTCTGGTTTGCCTCACAGACCTGTCTTGAAGCACGTGAAACAGGATTCCTCATGGGACCACAACAGTAGTCCAAAATAACTTCATACCATGTTTTCATGGTTTCACTCTGACTGCCATGCAATATGGGCTGATGTAGGCAAAGCAGAAAAATGTTGTCAAGAGGCTCATCTATAAGATAGTGCTGGACAGTTTATCATGTCTTCATGAAGAAAACCTCATCCACCGATGCCATTGAATTAGTGTATCTCAATATTTTATAAGTGATAAAGCTACACTGGTATAAACATAAGAGAGAGGACTGGATTTCCTTCTGTACAGCTACAGGCTGCACCACAGAAGTTCAGTATAAATCTCTGCATAGCCTGGGCCTGTTCAGTCAAGCAGCAAAAAGGCAGCTGCCTGCCAGTTGTACATGAAATGTCAGTTATAGAAATTGTAACTGGGGAGCCTTTGAGAGGACCCATATTCCACAGCTTTTTCTTAAAATTAGTAATAGGAATAAATGTAGAAAATAAATCAATTTCCTTGTGCATATATTCAAGCGGGTATGTACACAGTAAGGTTATCAAGCAGTTTTAGCTCTACCCCTGTTTGGTAGGTCTATGCCATTAACTAGGAATTTTGGAATTTAAAAAGGTTTAGAACAACACCTTAAGATTATCACCTAGCGTATAATTACTTTGTGCAATATGACAAAAGGGATATTTTGAATCTTTTCAGTCTTCGGAAGGGAAGTGGGTATGGGAAAGAGATATGCACATTATTCAGTACTTTGTCATAGAAAATGATGACAAATGATTCCTGCTCCTTGCTGTAGCAAAGCCGGCTGTATTTCCCTCCACAGCATGGAGAGGTCTGGCTGTGCTGGGTATCCAGAGCCTTGCTGCCAGGAGCCCCCCAGCAAGGTGGGGCAGCACCTTTGGCATGTCTTGTGAGGTCACGTTAGGCACCCAGCATTTGATGTTACATGCTTAAAAATAAACTAGCTATTTCATCATGCAAATGACTACTAGATCTTTTAGTTATCTACAGAGGCAAGGACCATGACCTTCCTGATTTCTTGTTGTATCATGACTTGCTTTTTGTACTTCAGTGACAAGTGAACTATTTGTTGACTCAAGTGTTCTTTCTAGTCAATAAACATTCTACAGGTTCAAACTCTGTGCAAGTCAAAAAGAAAAACAAGGCCTTTTATCTAAGAAAATTAAAAGCAAGACCATTGCACCCTGTGATAAAATCTTCAATGGAAGTTTGCTTTGAGAAAGGGCAGCGATGTTCGACTTAGTATATCGAAGCTGTTCTACAGTCTGTTCCCAACATTAGCCTTGCTAGGAATGCACAGCCAGCTGATGGAGTCTTCTCAGTGCATGCACTTTTCTCCTCTTGTACTTAACATGAACTGGATGATTGCTGTTGACACACTTCCAAAATCTTTCTCAACCTGTCTTCATTCATAATCTTATTTTTATCTTTAGTGGTCAAACTGCTCTACCTATATATATTTTACAAAGACCATAAAAAATGCTGCACTGGTGCATTCCAGATAAAGTACCTTGTTGCCCAGGTGATCCCATTGACAGCAGAGAGCATGATGTGCTTTCTGTGCACAACTATATTACAAGCACTGTAATTTAGTCTGGAGTGTATGAAGCACAGTGCTTGTAAAACACCAAAAAAGTATTGTGTAAGGCTGATCAGCCTCTTTCCATTGCCAAGGTCTGGCAAAAAAAAGTTATTTTCTTCTTTTTTTTCCTTTTAAAAATTAATAGCACGATAATTTGTAAATTTATGTTTTTGAATAAAAAATAATCTAAATGTCATCTGCTTTTTCAGACGTCTCTAGCATCAGATAACAACGAGGCTGAAAGGTGATCCACAATGTATAGATACATAGATAAATATGTACTGAAGTACTGGTGTACACAGTAAATAATGTGAAACACATCATAGCTTTTCAGTCAGCAGCAGAAAGCAGCTTGAAGCTGTGCTGGGCAGAGTGCAAACTGCACCTCTTTTCAGCAATGTACCTTATTCCTGCCCAACTCAGCGGCCTGCTTGGCTAAATGGGTTATCAGCAGCTACAAACCCCTGCTTGCTTTTGTACCTTCCAGGTCTCTTTAAGAGTCTTCTAAGGTCATTTGTTAAGCATTCCAGGGTACAAAGACATCAGCTCTTCTCCTTTCACAGAATTTGTGTTGTGGAAAGCCCAGTACATTTTTTTTAAAAGTGCAGTTTCAAAGGGGAAACTTAGCAGTGCCTTTTGTTTGCCTGAATTTTTCCCCAGGATGCATGATTCTTTTGTAAGTCCTTACACTTTCAAAATGTGCATATATAATGTGAAGGGTTGTTTGCTTCTCCCTGTCTCTAGTTTTATTTAATGCTTTGCATACACTGAAAACTTTAAATGCTGGAAACTCATAAATATTTTCTGCAAACAATGTGAAAAAATACCTTCATTATTATATTTTATTTGTAAATCTCAGTATGAATAGCAAATGTAGTTCAGGTGGTAAACAAATTAAGCAGCCACTTCCAGATCACTGCATTTCGATGTAACTGAAGAATAAAAAGTGCTTGAGCCCGTATCTCAGCTCCATAGTGCCAGATCATTTCCTACTGCAGGAATCCCAACGTCTTTGAACAGAGGGTGTTATAATGCAATTTTTGCTTCACAAGTCCAAAATGGCTACTCCTATCTCCTCACTTAATTAAGTTGTAGCTAATTACATCCTATGTACCAGATAGAAAAGCATCATAATTAGATTCCTGATAAGACTAACCAGTAGACCTGGGAGGAAATGCTTTTGCTGCTTGGAATGTAGTTCCACCTTTCTTTTAAGAAGAATTTTTATAATACAGTATCTAGAGGGAGATTTCTGCAGCCAACAGCACGGTCCAAGGCAGAGGACAGCAGAGACTGGCATTATTTTATCAATGTGGCCAGAGCAGGGTGTAACCTTCTGTTCCCTCCTCCCCTTGGCTTTCTCCCCCCAGGAACCTTTTTCTGATTTTTTGCTTTGGGTGAGCTCTGGCTTCCCTTCCCAGCAGTCCTCCAGATTTAACAGGCTTAAGCTTCAGCAAATCCCAGCTGTAAGAGGAGAAGCTTCTTTCACCTGTCTGTGCCTTGAGGACAAGGAAGGCTATTCATCTCTGCAGGACCAGCTCACTACGACATCCGTATTTTTCTTCCTGGCTTTCTTCTGATCAGATTTCCACTCTGGTTAGATGGACTCTCTGGGATGAGCCAAGATTAGCTGTGTAATTCCAAGGTGGGAGCCAGTTAATTGTATTATAAAACTTTCGCGTTATATCCAGAGGCAGTACAGACAGGCTGGAACACTGCCTACCTGTATGAAATCTTGCCACATGATACATACTCTAATTCTGATGCTTGTACTGAATCTTTGTTAAGAATAAATCACACCTCATGCTGCTGAATTACTTCTTGGTTTAGTGACAACTAGTTGCTAGAGCTGAGGCTTCAAGTTGTCAGGGAGAGAGCTTTTAACTGACCGTGCAACAGACTTATTTTTCTTCTTTTCATAGTTTTTTTTTTTTTTTTTTTTTTTTTTTTTTTTTTTTTTAAGAATACATCAGTGTAACACAATGAAGTTGAAAACGCTCAGGCTGCTAATAAGGGATTTTTTGATGATCTATCAAAATCCCACAAAAATCACAGAAACTAAAGAGGTATTGCAGTGGTCTGGTTATGTTAGCTGTACTGGCACGTGTGCACTGTCCAAGCAGAGCCATCCAGTGGCAGCTGGCTGTATTTCATGTATCTCAAGTACTGGCTTTTGCTTTAACTGTGATTATCACACCCTTCACTTCTTAGTCTTACATCTTTCCGGTAACCAAGAAAATGCACTTTTTCAACTATCTCAGATTCTCTAATAATAAAATTCAACTGAAAATTATGTCTACATTCAGGCACTGTCTTCAGGAGGTTTACAACAGAGATGATTGGGGAAATTTGGGAGCTGCAACAGAAAAAGCAGTGGACCCACTGAATACTTTTAAGAAGATAATAATAGAAAACACCTCCGCACTTCGGTCCATATAAACCAGATCCCAGAAAAGCATTGCCTGTGGTTTCGTTAGAGTGAGGCATCTTTGGGCACCTGTGCCATGAACAAACAAAAAAAAGAAAGGCAGCAAATGTCATGAGCTGGAACAACCACAAGCAAACCACCGGCTCCATCTGCTAGCAAAGAAAGTACGCCTGCTGAGGTTTGCTGCTGAAGAGATACCCAGGGGTGTAAGACCTGGCAGAGGTGGTGAGTAGAAGGAATGGCATCGTGGGCAAGGGTCTGAAAAGCAGGAGGAAAGCTAAGGGCCACTGAGCTGATTTTTTGATGGTTGTTGCCAAGGAGCAGAAAAAAAATTAAATCAAGCAATTATACAGGCATAGCAAACCAAGGAAGCTTTTTCAGATAAGGGCTCAAACTGAGATTTTGCAAGGAAAGCTGAAAGCAAAAGGATTTTTAGTTGCATAAGTAAGAGGAAAACAGTGTAAGAAAAATGCATCCACTGTGGTTTCTGAAAACAACAAATATATTTTCTTGGAAGTGGAAAATAGTAAGTTACATTTTCAGGAAGAGTGGGATAGAACCAATATAAAGATTTAGGAATAAGATAGAACATTTTAAGTTTAAACGTATTTATGAGCCACCAATGTGTCCTCATAGCAAAGAAGGTCAATAGCACCCTGTGCTGTACTAGGCAGAGCAATGCCAGCAGATTGAGAGCTGATCCTTGCCCTCTGCTAGGCCTGGTGAGACACACCTGCAGTGTTGGGTCCAGGGTGGGGATGCTCAGTACAAGATGCCCAGTACTTGCTGGTGCAAGTTCAGTGCAGGGCCACAAAGATGACTGAGGGACTGGAGTATCTGACTTAAGAGGAGTGGCTGTGAGAGCTGAGGCTTCTCAGCCTGGAGAAGAGAAAGCTCAGGGGGATTTATTCATGTGCATAAATATCTGGCAGAGGAAGTAAAGACAGCAAAGCTAAACTCTCCTCAGTGTTACCCAGTGGCAGGACAAGAGGCATTGGGCACATACCAAAATACAGGAAATTTCACATTAAAAAAAGGCAGCATTCTTCTCCTGTGAAGGTCCTCCAACACAGGAACAGGTTGCCTGGAGAGGCAGTGGAGTCCCCATCCCTGGAGGTGTTCAAAACCCAACAGGACACAGTTCCATGCAGCCGAGTCTTACTGCAGAGCCCTGAGCAGAGCCTGGACCAGGCAATCTCCAGAGGCATCTTCCAGCCTCATTTGGTCTGGGATTATAAATAAAAGGAGGTAGAAGATATAGTATTTGGTACAAAAGACAACAAATATTTTTCTGGGTATATTTGTTGCTACTGCAGCATAAAATAACAGTGATGTGTGAAAGTACATTGATATAATACATCAGTACATGGGGCTGTAAGCACAGCAGTACAATAGATAAAAGCTGGATATGAAACTAGACAAAAAGGTAACAGAAGAGTCACAAAGGAGAAAAATGAACACTAAAGGCAAAGGAAGATTTTTACGCTTAAAGCAACTTTCAATATTAGACAATTCAGGCAATATTGACCACTTTGCTCTTGAGTTCCTCTGTATCCCTGAGTGAGACCTGTAAATATTGTATGGCTCATTTTCTCAACTCATAAAATCACTTAATAGCAAGCGTTAGTTCACACAACATTTTCAGGAAAATAAAAAAGACAATCTTGTGGATTTGGTTACATGAAAGGGAAAAAACCTCAAGTGATTTCAGTAATCACTAAGCAAAACTGAAAATTAAGTGAAAGCTAACCAAAGGAGGAGGCCACAGGCCAAGTAATTTCCATAGTCAAAGGAAATACTGGAACAAGTTTGGCTGCAGGCATCAAGAAATCAAAGAGAGAGTTTAAGAGTTGGGCACGTTAAGGAGTTTAGGACAATGTGCAAGACACGATTACTCTCTTTTTTTCTTTATTTGTTTACTTTAAAAAAGCAATTATGAAGACAGGAAAAGTAGGAATAGCACCTACCAAACTGAAAAGTTTAACTCCAAAGTCTGTATTAAAGTATTAAAGAATATTTGTATTTATTGTCCTGGGCATTCTAGAAGTGTTGAAAAATGTAGGCCTGTGTGTCAGGGTAAGTTGGTTATTTCTTTTTTTCTTTTTTCTTTTTTTTTTTTTTTTAATAATTTGCTGTTTATCTTTTGTTTTGTGCTAGGTAGTTGGCATCCTAATGACCTGGTAATGATTCTCCTTAAGAAAGAACTAAATGAATCATCAGAAATCAAAGGTGCTTCAATATCATCATAAAACTGAGCAGTCTCTCATGCAATGTCAGCCAATTGCATACACCCAGATGCCAGGCTAAGGAGCACTTGGTACCAGAGTGCAATTGATGTTCTGTTACGGATTCACTGTCACAAGTACGAAATATTTCACAACACCTCAGACTCATCCAGGCATGATACATGATGCAATGGCCACAGCAGTTTACATTTAACCTTGTGTCTGAACTTTGCACTTTGAGCCCACTGTTATTGTACATGCAGGCAGAGCTCCCCCCCTCCTCTGCCATAAAGCAGCAGGCTGCTCACTTGCTGCTCACAGGCTCTGGAGAGCAGAGAAAAGCCGTCATGGTGCAGGCGCTGTTCTCCAATAGACCTGCAGGCTCTGTAGTCAGGCTGCTATGGCAACGTGTAAGCTGGAGACATGGTCCTTGCTGATGGCCCTGAAGGCTTGACTTGCTTCTTATTTGTTTGTCTGGTTTATAACCAAAGTGTTTGAATCAGGGACATCACCCAAGTGAAAAGACTGGGGGGGTGGAGGGACACATCTCCATGTCTCCACAGCCACATCCCACAACTTCTCCACAGCTCCAGGTGAGTCTCCAGCATGAAGCAGGAGCTCTCCTGGAAAGCAGAAGCTGCTTGGTCAGCTCTGGATAAGGAGAGGGCTGAGAAGAAATAACCCCAGCTGTTGCTGCTGCTTTCCTGCCAACCATAGGACCTCCATGATGAGCTGAGTGGGTTTCACCAGCTCTTTATAGCAACGGAAGGGAATTTCCCATCTGGCATGCAGCTCTTAAAGCAGACCAGGAAAGAGGAAAAATTACCAGCACCCTGATTCACAACCCTAGAAGCTACAGATTGATCCAATCTGTACTGGTTGGCTATGGTTGCCAAGGAAGAACAGGAGAGGAGAAGGGAGGAGAGGAGGGGAAAGGAAGAAAAGAAGAGAAACAGATTATCAAATTTCTACCCTTCACTTTTTTAAGTGGTGAACTGAACTCCTTAGGATTAGGAGGTAGTGAAAAGTTTGTTGATGCAATCAGCACTTGACTGAAATGAGACACACAAGGTGCATTTTTAATGAGGGGAGAGGAAACTTTGTCCTATCCTCCAAGAAAATGACTACTATGAAACCGTTTCACAATTCATAAGATCTTTTACCTGCAGGCTGGAAGAAATCATTCTTTTATAACGGGCCCACAACCCCAGAAGGTTATCAGGATCACCTGTTGCAAATGGCACGGCTTGTGCTTAAAGACAGAGAGGAAAGAGGAACGGTTTGAGCCTCTTGAGATTTGCATTAGGGAAATAAGACAAGTTTCATAAGATTTCCTGAGAAATAGGCACTCCGCCCTTGAACTGCTTCCTTTGCAGAGCACATTCCAGTTACTCATTCTTTGCCTCCTGTGGTAAATAAACTGAGCATTACTCATAAAATTGTAGAATGAACTTTCCCATGACCACGGAAATTGGTTATAAACAGTATCGTCTCTGAACCTGACTCAACAAAAGAGAGGCAGACTAACAAATAGTATCCATCCACCAGCCTCTCTACCTGCAGAAGAACACAACATATTCAGTAAAAACATCTTCTCATCTTTCTTCTGCAGCAGCCTCTTCTTCAAGGAGCGGCTGCATATCAGATTTCTTTGTAAGGCTTTATCTGATGAGGGTTGTTTGCATAGTTGAACAATAGCGTGGAGGTTGTTTCTTTCAGGAGATATTTTCTGTAAAGTGGTATAAACCTTATCTTCAAATTGCATTGGACTACAATGGAAAATAACAAAAACAACAAAACTAAGGTTCCAAGATAAAAATATGTTCTCCGAGTTAATCCATTTCAAAGAAAAAATCTCTCCTTTATTTGACAAAATATATAGCCCTGAACTGAATTTAAAGCATCTGAAATGCTCAGTGCTTAATTCTGTTATGTAATTCTTAAATCCTTCCTCTCCTGCCCAGCAGGCTGTCATGAGAAACATGCTTTGTTAGCTGGGATCACCTGTTTTACGTACGCTGCCTCAGCTGTCAAAATGATGAAGAGTAAATCTGCTGAGGTGTAGAAGAAAAACAGCATTTCAGACATGGAAGAACTCAATGATTTATGTCAGGCTTCTAATTATTGTGATGTTTTAAAAAGAAAGGGGCAAAAAGCAAAATAGAATCAGTCTTTCCAGAAGAGGTTGTGGGAAAAAAATTATTTTGTTTGGATATTGTGCCCTCTATGCTGTTAAGGAATAGCATAACTGAGTCCTAAGCCTCTAGGGAGGGGAAGAAGAAAAAAAAAAAAAAAAAAAAAAGTTTTGTTTTGTTTTGTTTTGTTTTGTTTTTAATCTTATAAAAAATACTCTCACTGATCTAGGATATCTTTTTTCCATCAACCAGATGTAAATAGCAAAGGATGGGTAATCACAGAGAAATCAAATAGAAGCACAAAAAGAAATACAGAAGAAGTACAATAGAAAAATGTATCCAAGAATTCAAATCAGAAGTGAATGATTTCAAATGCTACTTTGATAGTTTGATAATGTCTTTGATAATATCTCTACTTTGCTTTGAATAAATGTAATAATGTTTTAATTCTACTATTTGCAAAATGTTTTGCAGTAACTTGTGGCTTTCTGCTACCTGAATGATCCCATATACTTGCTGAGCAATTTTCCCCAATGTCTTCAAATTTTCTGCTTTTCTTTTGGTTCAGGCATCCCCATTTGTGTGAGTGGGAGTTCAGACATGCCACAGTCGCTCACACAGTCTTCAGCTCTTGATGTCCTCAAAGACTGTTGTGTCCAAGTAAGCAGCAATCTTTTCATTTATTCAATTTATAGTATTTCTACAGCTATTCAAGACTGAAAGCATATATTCAAAACTAAAAACTTACGACAATGTGGGTTTTATATTTCACAGAATTTATAACACTTTTAAATAAGAAGGGTCAAATCCTGATCTGCTCAGTTTATTCAGTACCTTCCTCCACCACACTTCCAAACCATGTAACTGAATATGTACATGGACTGACACACAGCTGACACAAGAACAAGCATTTTCTAATCATATAGTGTCTTTTTTGGAGTTGATAGTGCTTTGAGTTTTCTGAGCAGCGCACTAGAAATGTAGAGCTTGGTGAGACTCTAGCATGTAGAGGGTAATGTGCTGACCTTCAGAGTTCCCTCCCAACCTAAATTATTCTATGAAAATGAATGGTGTTAAACTCTTAAAAAACACTACTTTATGCTATTTGATGTATATTGTGCTATTATTTTAATACAGTGTCTGGAAATAGTATATTATTATACTAAATCTAATATATGTTTATATATTTTTATATACAAATAATGTTATTTACTAAATTACATGTATTATATTATACATACTAAATAATTATAGTATTATAGTATTATATCTACATTAATTTATCATTAGCATTTATTATTACAATTATAATTGTTTAGTATTAGTACCATTTATTTTCAAAGTTCATGTCATGATTTAAAATATTGTTGTGAATTAATTGGAACTGTACTTTCCTACATTTCAGATGCCTCTGAGCATCTAATCTAATATTCTCTGTCCTTTTCTATTTTAGCAGACTCACATGTTCCACTATTAATCATCTGAGAACTTTGTACAAAATGCACTGTGGCAGTAGGATTGCCTATTTACTTATTGCTTATCTTGTTTACCAAATTACAGCAAACAAAGATAGTAAGCAAAGATATCCATGTATTTTTTAACATCAAATGTATTTTGATGTTAAAACTTTAATCTGGTTTCTTAAGTAAGCAATGATAAAACAACATATAGAAAGCAAAAGCACCCACACAAACACCAAGCACATTTTAGGGCATCCACAGGAGAAATGCCTGTCTCCTTTCCCTCTTAAATTCACTGCAAAATCTTCCCCTGACCGAGGGGAGAGCAAGAATTTTTTGAGAAGTACCTTTGAAACATTCAGCTGTGGTGCACACAGAGATGCTGTGCAGTCTCTTGGTCATTAACCAGATAAATATTTTTGCATAGAATGGAAAGAAAACCACTATATATATAGCACTGAAATGCAACTGAGCAGTGTGTTGCCTTGGGCTGGTATAAATGAAATAATATAGTAAAAATTAATGTATAAAAGAACCTAAGGGTAGCAATTAAATTTCTTTGTATTATTATTATACCAAAAATATAATCTCATACAGAACAAAGTCAGCTAAGAATAGGAGTATTATAATGTCAATAGAAATGTAATTTTTCTATTTCTGCAATAAGTAGATGAATTTTACCACTGCTACATTGATGTTCATCATCTGATTGTCTAGTCTTATGATTTTACCTATGCCCCTAATATTTTTTGGCTTAATACTCCCAAAAAAGAGTATATACATACAAATTGCTCTTTTATACTTACGAGAATTTTATTAAATTCCATAGAAGCATCAGCTAAGCTTCTAGAAATGAATATGCTTACAATAATTACTCACAAACAGGGGCAGATCAAAACCAAGCAGCTGGAGCAGTTTCCACCCTAGCTCTCAACTGAGCCCCTAAGGATCTTCTGTTCATGCAAAAGAGTGTGTGACCTGAGGGGAACGTCAGGTCATGGGAAGCACCCGTACTTTGGAATCCAGGTCAGAAGGGAACTTGAGAAGTGAGCCTATGTGAACCTAATGAGGTTCAACAACTCCAAGCACAAGGTGCTGCTCCTGGCTTGGGGCAATTCTAGACATGAGTACAGACTAGGAGAAGAACTTACTGAGAGCAGCCCTGCAGAGAAAGACTTAGGGGTTCTGAGGACAAAAGGCTTGACATGAGCCAGCAGCGTGTGTCTGCAGCCCAGAAGGCCAACTGCATCCTGGGCTGTATCAACAGGGGTGGCCAGCAGGGTGTGGGAGGTGATTGTTCCCCTCTGCTCTGCACTTGTGAGGCCCCACTTAGAGTGCTGCATCTAGGTCTGAGGTCCCCAGCACAAGAAGGATGTGGGGCTGTTAGAGCGTGTCCAGAGGAGGGCCACAAAGATGATCAAAGAGATAGGGCACCTCTCCTTTGAAGACAGGCTGAGAGAGCTGGGGCTGTTCAGCCTAAAGAAGAAAAGGCAACAGGGTGATCTCATTGCAACTTTCCACTACTTAAAGGGGGCTGAAAAAAATAGATGGAGAGCAGCTTTTTGCTCAATCACATGACAGGATGAGGGGGAATGGTTTTAAACTAAAAGAAGATAGATTTAGACTAGACATTAAGAGGAAATTCTTCACTCAGAGGGTGGTGAGGCACTGGCACAGGTTGCCCAGAGCAGCTGTGGATGCCCCATCCCTGGAGGTGTTCAAGGCCAGGTTGGATGGGGCCTTGGGCATCCTGATCTAGTGGGTGGTGTCCCTGTCCATGGCAAAGGGGTTGTAACTGGATGATCCTGAAGGCCCCTTCCAGCCTGAGCAATTCTATTGTTCTCTGGTACCAAAGCACTCTTCTGAAAACGTACCAAGAGCA
Organism: Nettapus auritus; assembly: GCA_011076525.1. Taxonomy (NCBI): domain Eukaryota; kingdom Metazoa; phylum Chordata; class Aves; order Anseriformes; family Anatidae; genus Nettapus; species Nettapus auritus. The sequence continues at coordinate 120,122,055 of CM021765.1, read as the reverse complement.
TTACTGGAATTAGGCAGAAGTCAATTACAAGTAGCTGCAATATGAATATATCCTTCTAGTGAACCACTGCTGGGTGGACGGAAATTGCTAAAGCTCCAGAACATGAGAGAATACCGCACATGACTACAGTGGGCCGTAGTTTTCAGAAAGTTACCCTGGGGAACTTCAGCAGGAAGCTATGTCTTGAGGTACATTCAAGAAAAACAGGAACTTGCTGTCAGAAAACCATCTAGCCAGTGTACAGGATTCACACAGTCTGACCATGTATCGAACCACATAATAACCTATTGAGATAGCCCACACCTGATGGCACAGGTGGGGCCACCTTTATGTTGTGTATATAAACCTGTAACAAACGCCTCTTGTTGCACAAGGACCCATGCTTCTGAACCCAGTCTGTAAACCTGACCACGCTGGTTCCCCGTGATGCTTCATAGGTAAGTATTACATTATTGTCGCTGAAGGGAAATACAATCTCCTAAATTTGCTTCTGGACTTGTCTCCTGCCCTTTGAGCTTGGTTGCAATACAACTGGATCTTAGAAAATGGGAAGTTCACAAGAGCACTACTCTGGCTTTCCTTAACAGCAGCTGGCTGGTTCTTCTGCTTGATCAGGACTGTGTGGTGTGCAGGTCATCTCTCAGACAAATTGATTTTCTTATTTCTGCTTGCTGTGCTTCTCCACCATTACTTTAGGAAAGTGCATTCTCTAGATTAGCTATCCTAAGTAATGTTTAAGACATGTAGTCTCTGCAGATGTTCAGAAAGCACACAATAAATCATCAGAAATGTCAAATTCAGTCCTTGAAGAACAGTCCGCATATCCACTTCTTTCTCTTCGGGTAACTGGGCATTCTGCCTTAATTATATCTACTGACTCCAACTCTCTCACAGCCTCCTTAGGATATTCTACTTTTTTTATTATTATTATTATTTTATTTTTTTTTTTACCTCACAACCTCAGTTCTTCTTGACTCCACAAAAAAACCTTTCTGTTGGTCAGCTTCATTGATGATGTTGATAACTTCACTGAGAGCTTGGTAAACTCCATCCCTGTCTTTTCCTTGTAGTTTAATTTATTCCAATTTTGAGAGTTTTCTCTCTCGGCATATATTTTTTTTTTCATAAGTGTTCTACTTTTTATAGGTGTTCTACTTTGGCAATCTCAGAAGGAAATCTATGCATCTTCCAAACTGAATTCAAATCCAATTCAATTCTCAAATAAACACAGCAGGACAGCTTTCATGATATTCTAAAAAGTTGGTGTTCATTTTGGTGTCCACATGGAGGTATATTTGCAAAGTGAGATAGCAAGTGAGGTTTTTTCTGTCTTAATGCACAGAAACTTGTGTATTTCACATGTCTGTCAGTATTTCTTTGAAAGTAGGACACTCGAAAGTAGAGAGCAGAAGTTTGAGGAATAGCTGCTGGTGTGTGCCATCCTGTCAGTGTCAGACCTAGGCACCAGGGAAGATCCACTGCTCTGAATGGGTCCCTTTGGACCCCAGCCCCTGGAATCATCAGTCAAATTAAGACCTCCTCATCTGACATATCCTTTCACATCTCCTTTTCCTTGAGAGGTTTTCTTTGGTCATCCATTCTGGAGGTTCTAGGCAAGGCTTCAAAGCCCTCTGATAATAACAGTGAAGGCTTGAAGGAGAAGCAAAAGAAGAAAAGAAGGTCCAAGAGCTTGGCTTGGTTCAGCCCTCAGAACCATTTAGAGCTCTGCCAGCATCACTGATACCAAACTCCTGCCCCATCAGCTAGTACTGCTGCACAAGGGGTTCTGGAGCCTCTCCTGGACTTACAGCACATATTCTCAGGTTTTCTGCAGGATTCAGTCTCCAGAAATCTTTTAGAATCACACCCAAAATTTTACAATTCTCATTACAGCTTTTCAGGAAAACACTGTCACTGACCCCTTTAGAAAGAAAAGGGTCACGGTCAGGGTGACTTCTGAAATCAAGGCTAGGACTGTCAGGGGTTCTCCTATTCCTAGAACCCAAGGTCCATCAGAGGACAAATGCTTCTCACACAAGATGTTCAGCCTCTTCAGTCCTGACAATGGTGCTGATCAGTCCTGGACAGCGTGAGGTTCAGCATTTTTCTGCATTTTAAAATAATGCTTTTCCAGGAAAGTGGCTCGTTTATTTCCAATATCAATCAGAAAGGATTCCTCACCCTACGCACAGAGCCCGTAGTCTTCCAAGTAGTTCACAACATAGATTCAGGTTTGTTTTTTTTTTTATAATCTCTCATAGAGGATATTCCCAAGTATTTCAGTACATCTGGAGGAGTCAGAAACACTGAGCAAGGCTTATAGGACAATATCCCTCACCCAATCTCTCTAGAATGCCTTTACCTATAAGTCTGGCTCTGCTGGGCTCTTCATACCTACCTTATGATCTGCAAAAGCAGTGCACTGGAGATATCAAGTCCTTGCTGGGATGACGGATGTTTTGTTTAAACATGCACCTTCTACATTCACCTTCTTCTTTCATTTGAGGAAATAGCTAGAAAAAATCAAAAATGCATAAAGAGATTAGAGCCATAAAAACAGAGGAAAAATGTAATCTGGCAGCTCATCTTAAGTCTCTGCTATACAATTATCACACAAAGCTTTGCTCCTAGCACTTCATTACTTTATTTTGAACTATCTGCTTAGGTTGAAGAATAGAGGTTAGGCATCAGTTTAGCTATTAATCTAGCAGTAATTTCTACATATTCCTCATTTGTTAAAAATGGAAATGGAAATGTTAAAAACTGAAGCAAAGGCACATTCTATGCTCTTCTTCTAGTGAGAAGTTCCTCGACGCTGTGAAATCTGAGGCTGGTATTTGCATTACTTCTGAGTCCTTGATGACCTGTGTATGGAAGTAACCACTCCAGTTATCAGCAGTTGTACGTGCAAAGTAACAACGTTCAGGCACTTAGAGAAGATTGCTAACAAGTCCGTTTTTCAGATGGGGTATCCCCTCAAACACATGGCATAAGAATGTAGTCATATTTACCAGCAGATAAGCTTGAACTATGTTTCCCAGCCTTCCACTCTCTAAAATAGAAGAATCACTGTACTCCCTGGGTCTCTGTGGAGTTCTCCCTTTCTGTATTTCAAAACCTTTAGATGTTCTTCAATATCATTTGTCCCATTGCTTACACACAGCCCCACACAGGTTATTTTTAATTTGGCTACCTAAGGTAAAGGTGACATCAGTGACTGATTGTCTCAGAATGATCTCAGAACTGTCTCCATCTTCAAAATCCATAGAATACCCCCCTCAGTTGCCTTTATTAAACTGCTTTAGACTGTGAAGCACTACATAATTGCTAAAGTCTTTGGAAATGGTTCAGGTAGTGGCAGCAGTCCTGAGGTCACTGTTTGCTTGAAGCACATTTTAGATAGTGCTTGGAGACCTGTCACATGAAAACTGACATGCAGTATGTCTGAAGGAAAGAAAGAGGTGGTTTAACTGCAGCTTAGTGTTTTTTTGAGATCTGTAATCCACTAGTGCACTTGCTTCATGTTCTCTTCCATCTCTACTTCATATTCTAACTTGTTTCTTTGTCTATATTAGAGAGGGACTGAAAGTATGTAGCTGACTTGTGCCTATGGACCTGTCATAAAGTTAAAGGGAGCAAGGGAGCAGAGCTAGAGGTATTCAACATGAGTGTTCATTGGACTTAAACTCAAAAAAAAAAAAAAAAAAAAAAAAAAAAAAAAGACCAAAAAACATAACTGCAGAATCACATGGGCTGGAGGGAGCCTCTGGAAGCTAGCCGGTCCAACCCGTTCAAACCAGCACCAGTCAAAGCAGGGTTTCTTGGCCCTGACCAGTTGCATTCTAAATATCTTGAATGACGATTTTACAACTTCTCTGCTCCAGTTTTTGACACCTCTCACTGTGAGGGGTAAAACAAAATGTTGCTTATTTATAGCCCCTCCTTACATCTGATCATAACTTCATGTGTTCCTATTGATGTGTGTTCCCCCTTGTCCTACCATCCTGCACCTCTAGGAACAGATGGGATCCACCTCTTCTATACCCTACCACCAGGCAGTACAGGCAGCAGTAAGATGTTTCCTCAAACTTCTCCTACAGCTGAGCAAACACAGGTGTCTCAGCCTCTCCTCATACATTACCTAACAGTCCCCTAAAACTCCAGTTACTGGTAGCTGGCCTCATTTTGCCTTCGGGTATAACGAGGGCATGAAGAATCTCCAGAAGACCTCAATATAGCTGACCTCTCCCGTCAGTTTCATGACAGAGGTACACTAGTTTTGTGATATCTGATGTAGATATATGTAAAATTGAAGATAGCAATGTATCAAAGTTGTTCTCAGAAACAGATGATACAGTTTCTTGACAATAGTATAGCTGTTCATATCTCCAGAATGTCCTGAGAGATAGCTGACATTTAATGTGATGATATGGAGGTTGAAGGTCCATGAGCAGTGGCAGTGTAAGAGCTTGCTATTGCTGATATTTCATCCTGTCCTTCGTCTCCTCCACATCATCTCCTACTTATTCTTAACCTTTCCCATGCTCCTAGCTGTGGAAATTTCTGCTCTTGCACCAGCTCTGGCACTCATCACAGAAAGCGAGCCAATTCAGCTTCTTGGCAGAAAACAATCCACTTTTATTTTGTCTAGGTTTGTTCTCTGCCATGTTAATGAGCTCAGACAACTCAAGAAGGGATCCAACAAAAACCAGACCCATTTCACAAGCATCAGAAACTGTGCACAGGCAGGAACTGGATGGCAGTAGTAAACATGCATTCTTTTAGTACCTATGTGCGGCTGGCTCAGCTTACCCTGTGGAATCATGCCTCTGCTGGTTATTATTAGGTGATTCAGCCCTGCTCTCTCTGAGGTCAACAGGAATGCAGTTACTGATTCCTGAGAAATGTAGCGGATAAGGAATGCAGTGCCTTTTGACCTGAGGGAGAGCTGTCCTTTACCTCTGCTCTGCTAAGCATTTGCTGCGTGACCACTGGCTAGTAATGCAGCTGCTCTGAACCTTTCTCCATATCTGTAAAAAAAATGCTAGGAGCAAGACACTGCTGCAAGAGGTTTTATAGAGACAATATGCCAACAGCTTTTGAAGTTCACAGACAGAGAAATACGTGGATCCTGGGGCCTTCTAACTAACTTGTGTAAACGCCATGAGCACCATAGAATAATCAGTATTAAATTCTTAATGTCCTTTCTCTGAATGTTACTTGACAATTCAGCATGAAATAATAAAACTAGAATCGCAAACAAAAGCGTGGTGTGTACTTCCTTATATAAACTAAAATGGATTTTCCTTAATATAATTAAATATGTTTCTACAAAAATAGCATATATTTGATGATACGTTTCAATCAACACTATCATTCTGGATTATATGATGCTTCTCACTTCAAACATTCTTTTTCTATCTTTTGTTCTGCATGCTGCAAGAGCTCAGGTTAGTGCAGAATTAAGAGAAATTCTTTAAATCCAGTGCAGTGATAGCTTTCAGGTTCTCATACAATTTCCACCGATGATTCTTAATAGTTTCACTACATCTGTCCTGGAATTTTTGATATCCACAGATGGAAACCAGTCTAGAGTATGTAATGCTAAAATTTCAGTTCCGAGCCTAGGTTTCAGAAAAGTGACAAATGTTAATATTAACATTTATGTTTTCTAATTCTATCATTGTACATAGGTATTTCTAAAAATAAGCTTAAATTGCTAATGTCAAGTGCAAAAAAAGATGCATGTCAGAAGATGCACTGTAGGAATAGCAGTTGCCTTGCCTTTGCTAATTTGAAAGTCAAATTAAAGAACAGGATGAGTCTATGTGAAGTGGTCTTCATATCATCCATTTATGGAGCACAAACTAGATTAATTCATTTGATAGGGAAAAACAGGATAAAAAAAGAAAGAAAGGACAAAAAAGAAAGTCAGCAAAATATAGCGTCTAAGGAAACAAGTAGAAAACTATCTCAAATTTAATGCTTCTCCTCGATGCAGTGTCCATTCTCCCTCAGGAGTTAATTTTGCAGTAAGATACCATAATTTCTGTATGGAAGCTAGAAGACCAAGCACCTCAGAACTAAGGATTTTGAGGCATGGAGTAGCTACTATACTGGTAATGAATATTTATATTTCTCTGAATTATTCATTTTAATTCCCAAGAATGTTTACTTTTATCTATATGAAAATTGTGTTTTGGTTCTTTTTTTTTTTTTCTGATTTTTCCATCTTGATAAACTACTTTTCAAAGTGGCATTCATTGTCTTTAAAGTATGAATTTAATTCATCCAACTGTTGCTTTTGTCCACATGAGAGACGGTAACTGCAACAATGATTGCTCAGGGTCTGAAGAGTGAGAGAGTGATTCTAAATATAAAATGTCATTCAGGGAAAACTATTGTTTAATATCAGGTCAGAAGTAAAATGCATCCTGCAAGACATCTATTGCATCACCACAGTCATGGCTTCACAATAAAACTGTTCTTGCCAAATGGTGACAGAGCACTGTGGACACCTTCCAAAATAAGCCTAGGATAGAGAACAGAGTTGCTTGTTCTAATCAGCTTCCTCTATATCCGTGGAAAGGCTCCCTGCATACGAGTGCTGCAGACCACGTACATAAATGCAAGGGCACCGGCAACCAAGGTCATGATCTATTTGTGTTTGCTCCCTGGGCTGGCATGAGAGACTGAATGTATTCAAACGTGAAAGCATCTGCAATCTCACATGTATCATTCATGCTCCCAGTAGGCAAAAGGGTACTTGCAATGGCGTAACTCATGATCCTGGCACGCTTCACACTTTATGTGTACACCTGTTGTAGGCCAATTCAAAATATTTCCCTTTAGCTCTTCCTACAGGAACACAAAGATCAGACATCAGTAAGGTACAGCAGGATTCAGCCTGACGAGCTCTCTGTCACTAACAGGCAAAATGGAAAGACATGTGGATGTCTGGCATCCACTCTTTAATTCACACGGCATCACATGCTTGGAGTAGCCTGACACGGTCACATTTTGTCCTCAACTTGAGGTCAATAAAGAAGAATCAGCCAGAAAGAGCAGAACGTAATTACCAACACCCCTCCATCATTCTGCTGATACTAAAAAAAAAAAGAACCAAAACACAATTTTAAAAAAAAGAACGGGGTGGGGGGAGGAGGGGAAGGTGTTATTAGCTATTGAAAACAGTTAACAGTTATTTAGGAAAAAAATTACTTGTCTTGGAAAAATGTATTGTAAATATTTATGTGCTTAATGACTGTGCATCAAACGTGTTCATTACATAAAAATATCCAAAACCACCAGTGGGGTTATACATGCTCAGAGGTGGAGAAAACTTCCATTCAAATTCATTCTGTGGAATGAGGGGTCAGAAAGCTGCATGTGGAGCAAGAGCACAACTTGCAGTAATTTGTCTTCCTTGGGACTTCGAAAACAAGTATCATCTTCATAAATGTATTATTTTGGGGAAAGAAATTCAACTCTGTTGTAACTGAGTTATCCAAAATCAATGGGGGTATCCATTATTTCTGCCAGTCTCAAGATTTTTACGCTAAGTATATTTAACATGCAAAATCTCTGTCTCTGTCATGGACGTTAATTATACATAAGCTTGATTAGGATTTTTTTCAGCTTATGTGTTCTTCAGTAGGGGAATATAATAGGTAATTATTTAAGCTGCATTGTGTAGGCTTGCCTGAGTGAGATCTGAGCCAGCAGCAGAATGAATTAGTGCCCACAGATATCCATGCTCCTTCGGGCACACCACTTCCATTACCAAGCTAATTCCTTTAACAATATGTGAGCCGCATGCAGCCTCGCACCATCTCACCGCAGAGGTATGGCCGCAGCTTCACCCTTCCTTCCCCTGCAAACAGCTTCCTTGGAACAATGCCCACTGTCTGTACTGACAGGTCTGCAAAGAGCAACTTTCAACTATAAAGCAATAAAAACCACAGGGGAAAAAAAAAAAAAAAAAGGTGTTCAAACACCAAATAAAAACACTGAAGGATAAAGAGTACGCTGTTGAATGAGCTAGGAAGAGTAAGTTGCTCTCCATGACACTGTTTTCTAGAGTCTGCCAAAATTCTCTGGTTCTGTCTTGCTCAAGAGTCTGCTGCAGAGTAAAGAAACAGCACAGGTTATCGTTGCCACCTCTCCTTTCCCAGGTGTGTGAAAATACAGAGACAGTGCTAAAGAATACCCAAGAAAATGGTAGATTTGTACATCCTAAGAAGTTTCCGTAACTCAGTGATCTCTATAAATTTTACATAGGTGCAGTAGTGTTTCATGTTTTGCATAAATATATGTCATGATATTACTTCCTCCCTTTCTGGATCCTGAGAGACCTCAACCTTTGCTGAAAATAGTCACGTCTTACCTCAAGTTAAAATTTAGGTTCAAAACACTATACGGCAGGTTTTAAAAGAAACAAAAGAAGATACAAAAATCATACTAATTATACTGCTGAATTTAGACTTCAGTAGGATCCTCTGAGATTAATTCTCTGAGCTCTTAGTCTGTATGGAGATGGTGCAGCCCTACATAAACTTTTTAAAGTCAGCTGTGGTTGCTGCCCGTGGCTGTAGCGTAGAGGTTGCCTGCAGCGTAGGTTGTGAGAGTTGACAGGTGGAGAATTTGGAGGGTTCTCCTGCAGAGCCAGAGAGGATTGTTGTCACCTCCTTGCACCACCTGCCTCGGGTCATTCCGTATGGGCTGCAGAAGCAAAGTCTCAGAGCTAAGTAATCTCTGAACCGTAGCTGACATTTTAAGAAGAAATACCAGTCGTGGTTAGAACATTTTAGGGAAATAGAGAATCTTCCATAACATTTAGTAAGCAGTTCCAGTGCTTTCTTACCCTAACACTTAAAAACAAGCAACTTCTTACTAAACTGTTATCTGTCTCATTTCAGATTTTGTAATTACAGGCTGTGACTAAGTAATTTGCTATCTATTATACATTAGTAAAGAGCCTTAGCATCCATGCCAAGGTGCCCTGATGCCAACAGACAAAAAAATAATGGTATGCTGGAAGCACTGGATCAGATGTCACACCAAATATGACCACACAGCAGCAATTTGATCGCATCTGGCCATATTCTGACAAAATACCTCAACTTCGGACAACTACCACCAACAGGAAACAAAGACAAATCCATTTAATCGGAGCCAGCAGAGGATGATTTACCGCAACGTTTCACTAGTTAACTTCTCACATGCTTTAGTCAGCATTATTAGCTTTTGCAACCCTATCATGGGTCTTGCAACACCAGCAGTTTTTCTTGAAGCACTAGTTGCCGACACATAGGAAGGCCGGAGGACCAGGATCATGTGTTTTTTTGTTGTTGTTGTGTTTTTTTATTACTATTATTAAGGACCAAGATTATGTTTTTTTATTATTATTTATTTAAGTCAATATTTCTGCTCGATGCAGAGACCAGTTTTGCGAAGCGACACCGGCCCCGCTGCGGCCAACGTTTCACAGGTGGCTGCCTCAGGCGGGCTGGCTGCCTCAGAGGCACTCGTAGCTGCCCGGTACCGGACAGAAACAGACTTGGAGGGGGACACGAAGCTGCCCCAGGCTCCCCTCAGGGCCGCCTCAGCCTTGCCGCCTCAGCCTTCCCGCCCCGCCAACGGCCGCCCTCGCGCCGCCAACGGCCACCAACAGCCGCCCTCGCGCCGCCCGTCACGCGCCCCCCGCCCGCTCCTCTCCCGCCCCCGTCCGGTTTCCTGCGCCTCTTGGCCCCGCCCCTCTCCCCCCGCCCCCGCCGCGCCCCGGGCGCCGATTGGCTGCGGGCTGGCGACGCGCGCGGCAGCGCCCCCCTGCAGACCCCGCCCCTTGGCGGCCCCGCCCCGCCCCTCCCCGCCCGCCGGCTTCACTCGGTCGGCCACGCGCCGCGGGCGGTCGGGCAGCGCGAGCGCGGCCGTTGGAGGCTCTCCCCGCTCCGCGGCCGTTGCAAGGCGGGGACGGGCGGCGGCGGCCGTTAGTCGGAGACGGGGAGGGGGGGATCCTCATGGCCGCGTCGGACCGCGTGGCGCTGGGGCCGCTGGTGGGCTCCATCGATCAGGGCACCAGCTCCAGCCGCTTCCTGGTGAGCACGCCGCGGGGATCGCGCGGGGAGGGGGCCGGGGCGGGGACGCTGCGCCGGGTGCCCCCCCGGCCGCCCTGCGCCCTTGGGGAAGGGCAGCGCCGCCCTGCCCCGGCTGTCGCCCCCGTAGGAGGACGAGGGGGCGCTGAGGGCCCCCCGGCCTGCTGCAGGCAGGAGGATGGAGGTCCCTCCGGGCGGCCGCGGGGAGATAAGGTGTCTAAAAACCCCTCCGGCCGGGCTGCAGCCCGCTGTGGTGGCCTGTCGGGGCGGCTGCTGCAGTTCCGGGCTCGGTGTCAGCGGGTCCCGGCTCTCAGGTGGCGAAGCTCGCCCACCCTGCGGAATGTGGGCCTGGCTGAGCACCGGGGGAGGACGGGTTCGTTTAAGGATGGGGCGGTTAATGACAGCCCTCTAGGTTAAGGCTCTCGTCATTTCCATATTATGCAATAGGCAGTAACTAGTGTTATTACTATCTACCTAACTTAAGAGATCAGCTTCCTGCTTGCAAATCTCTGTGCATTCTGTCCTGTCTTCTAATCAGTAAGTTGTAGCAATTTGACATAAACCCCGGTGATTGCTTCTGTTCTGGAACCAACATAGAGGTAACAATCAGAAAACGTTGTCAAATGTACGTGGTATTAAACTGGGAAGATGAATAAGATATGCTTCCCCCATGTGGAATTTTCTTTCTAGAAGCAGGAGACTGAGTATCTTGACCTGTGTTACCGTTATTTCTCAATATCACGACCTTCATGGGGATGTCAAATGACAAAGCAGAGATCTAGGGGTGGAGAGAAACTCCAAACTGACAAATGACACCAGCGGGCTATCTGGAATGCCAGTCAGGAGCCCTTTTCAAAAAAATAATTGGAAAAGTTCCCTGAAATGCCTGAAAATAAATTCTGTCTGCTTTACACATGCAGTTGAGTTAACTCTTTTTCTTAGCCTACAAGGATAACACTAGTAGAACTGAAAGTGACACTTTGAACTTTATGCTCAAGATCTTTTTATGAGTACAAGTTCTTCTAAAAAGAATTTCCTTGCATTAGTTGCATTCATCAGCAGTTTTTATACTGTCAGTTTTTTAGTTTGACATGAGGTATGTTTCTGTTCAGGGATTCAGATGCTCAAGTAAAGAAGAGGCCGAACCTTTTTACTTCTTTCTTTTTAAGAAAGTGTATTAGTAGTGTACAGCCACTACCTTTTTTTTATTACTTACTTTTGAGACAGAGGACTTAAGATTTTGATCAGCCTAAAGATATCTGGGTGAAAAACTTGGCATAGGGTAGCATCAATAGTTCAGTCTAAATGGTGGCCAATTCCCACGTGCTGCTCCACAGCGGTTGGTAGTGAGGGCTGATACCCTGTGGTATTCTCATCAGCATCCTGGATGATGGGTTAGGATGTGCTCTCAAGTTTGCAGGTGGCCACACACTGTGGCGAGCAGTTGATTGGAATTCCTGGTGGAGAAGTGGCCTGTCAGAAGCATCATGAAGTTCAACAAACTCGAGAGCTTGGGACAGAAGGTTTGGAAGCAGCTTGGTGGAAAAGGATCCAGAGTCCTGCCGGACAGCAAGTTGAGCATGAGAGAGCCGTGTGTCCTTGCAGCAGTGAAGATTAACCACGTTAAGAAGAGTACAGCCAGCAGATCAAAGGAACTAATTATTCCTGTCTATGTGCCACCTACAAGGCAGCACTGAGAACACAGTGTCTAGTTGTCCAGTTTTGCCCCCCCCCCCCCGGGGAACAGGGTACAAAAAATTGAGTTTAGTCCAGCAGAGGTTTGCTGATGTGTTTTGTGGGCTGCAGCACATGACATGTAAGGCAAGGCTGGGAGACCCTGGGCTATTTGTCCAGGGGAAATGTAAGGGGGCATGGAAGTGGTGTCTTTAGCTATCTAAACACTGCATGTAGAGAAACCAGAGCAAGGCTTTTCTCAGAGATGCACAGAAAAAGAAAACAGGAAACAAAGACAAGATACAGCAACATAAACCTCAAATAAATCAAGGAACAAAATGTTCACTAGGCTCAAATGCTGGATCGGGGCCCAAAAAGACAAATCTCCATCCTTGCAGGTACTTAACACCTGCCTGGAAAAGGCCCTGAGTAAACAGGTGTAATTTTAAATTTAACATTATTTGAGCAGTGGGTCAGGACAGAGGACTCCAGAGATTCCTTCCAGCATTACTTATTCTGTGATTCTATGTATGGACACAAGCCAGGATTTGTGAGATTCTCCTGCTTAAATGAATGAGGCTGGCTGATGATAAATCAGCACCAGAACTGAGGAAACTGCATCTCTATTACTGCCACTCCTTGTTTATCCTTATCACACAGTGCACACAAACAGTTATAGCTTATGCTGCAGCCTTGCCCTCAGGGGACCTTTATTTGGATCTTTTCTTCTGGGGGAAAAAAAAACAACAAAACAACAACAACAACAACAACAACAACAACAAAAACCCTGTCATTCCTTGTGTGAGATCTCGGTTTTCCTGTAAAGCTGGGATGAACTTGGATGACAGGATCAGAGTTACTGGGGAGAGCTCAGTGCTTTGAGTGCCATCACCATTGCTTGAAGCTTATTTTCTTAAGGGACCAAGCTGGAGGAAAAATGGGTAGGCTGAACAACTGTACCTGAGTGACTAAATTCTCATCTAGATGTCTTGCCAAATATATTCATCAAATACTTGCATCTATCATGCTCCATTTTATTCAAGAATGATATCATTAAAATCCATTGTAACTCTTACTACTTTTGCTAAAAGCCTTGGGGTCAGGAGCTAATGGCTCTGCCTGATCTCTTGAAAGGTATTTGCTGGGTAAAGCCTTTCTGGCATTTTATCCAATAATAGCAAGAATTGAAATATTCAATGAAATGTCAATACAGTGAAGTATGCTGAGTCCTAGGTTTATCAGTCAGTCACAGATTTATTTTTTTTCCACCCCATGCACATTTTCTTTCTGCCTTGATATCCGGAAGAAACACTTCAAATAAAACTATATCACATTATAACCATACTTTTCAGTAAACAAGACCAGCTTTTACTTAAGGAAACACTTAGTATCCATTGAGCTTTCCCTACAGAAGGGAATCCCTTCTGCTTGTCCACTAAGTAGCCCAACCTTTTGGGAAAAATAATAAAAAAAATAAATAAATTGGCCATGTAGCCAACCAAAAAGTTAAAAATGTTGCAAATGCTTTATTTTTTTCCTGAACTCTTAGCTTTTATCACTTAAAAGTGTTATGGTTTTGCTTTTTATTCCCATAATCCTAAGTGCTTCTGGAGGAGGGCAGGAGCTGTTTGACAGGAGCCTTCTAAGCAAGAATTTCTGTGAGACAAGTTAAACTGTGCTCATTCATGAAATCTGCCTGTCTGCTTGCTAATTCTAGTTAAATGCTAAGGGTGGAATTGTTTCTGTCATCCTTTCCCCAGTTGGGTAGATTTCAATGCAGTTTCAAAACTCTGTCTTCGAGTGTGTTGGCCTACAAAGCCGTAGCTGTTTCAGCTTAACATAAACTCATGAAAACACAGCATAGGCTAACTGAAGTAGCTTTTCTGCAGGTAGAGTTATTACTATCAGGAGTGACAAAGCTTGTGAGTAATGGTAAGTTACTTGTAAAATCTGTCACTGTTTATTGTCTTTTCAGCCATGCAGCTTCTTTGTCACAAGAGCCTCATGTTTGTTTGTCTCATGGTTCTTTTTCATCCTCTGAAAACTGGTAGGGCTGGGCGATCTGAATTCTTTTCTACTAAGATGAAAAAGGGTGAATGTAACGCCATGCAACTGTTAGCACTCATTAGTGTGCTGTCATAGATGAAACCCTAGAAACAGCTTGAATAAAATTATCAGCTTTTCTGTGTCTGCTTGCTTCCATACAACATAGCTATGTAGGTGTTCTTTATCTGCTTCGTTGTTTTGAGAGTCAAAGCTCTAGCTCTACTTCTTTGTATGATACATTTGCTGGGAGAGGAAGGAGGGTGTTATACTCTTTTTGCCTTAATCTCTCACCAGAGCGTTTGGTACATTTCTAGATGTTTTCACTGCCTTCCATCAGATCATCTCAGTTGCACTATAGCTCCACATGCCCAAATGGCCCAGACAATTCTGTATCTACTGCTGATAACAATTAGGGCAAAACTTCCTTTGACTTTTTTTCCCCTGTGAGAAGTGAGAGATTATTATGATAAACTGGAATCAGCTATTAATGAATATGAAAGGAAGGAAAGCAGTGATGGAAATACACTTCAAACCTGTTTCAACAGGAATGTGTTGACCTTATCTGCATTAGTCATTGTCACCTATTTCTCTCGCACCACTGTCAGAGAGAAACAAGGACAGTTTTTCTTTTTTGGCCACAGCCTGGTGGGGGTGAGCAAGAGCTCCAGTTTGTTCTGCTTATTTCCTACTTTGTTTAACATTTTCTATTGGATTTAAATGTAATGTCTCCTTCATGTTTAGCTTCCTTCTGTGTATCATAATTCTATTATCACTATAAAACATGGTATTGTTCCCAGCGACGCTTTTTAATCCCTTGCCCAGTGGTACAGGGAGTGTTTGCTGCTTTTGCTGAGGATGTCAGAAGCTTGCGGTTTTGTTTGTGTTGGATTGGGAGTTTGTGTTTACCTAGTTCTTCTCTATGGGCATGAAAAAAATCCATGTATTTGTAGTCTTACTGGTTCTGTTGGGAAATTATTCCTGTTAGAACAGCTTACTTAGAGGGAGGCAAAATCCTTGCTCTGCTAGGGCTTCACCCTTTATTATCTGCATGTCACAAGCTCTAGGTTTAATGAATGACCTCATCTAGCTGAATCTGTATTTATTTCCTTCTAAGAGTAGGGATCCTTATGTGCTACCTCCTATTTCAAGGAATACTAAATGATTAATTGTGAATGATTACTGAGTCATGTTTAACATTGCTAATAAGTCACATACATATATATTAAACCTGTGTTCAATAAAATGTCTTCTATCTTTATTATAAAACCTTAGTAAATGTTATTACGCTTTTGGTGTAAAGGGAATTCCAAGTAAAAATATCTTGCCACATACATGCAAGACTCAGTCTCTCCTATTAACCGTATTGCTTAGCATTTTAAGACCCTTATCCAATTATATGAATTCCTTGCAAGCATGCAGTACGGACAGAGCTTACCCTCTTCTAGGATAGCTTCATGGCAAGGCTGAGCTGGTAGGTGAAACAGCTAAGTAAATACAGTGGAAAAAATACAGTGGTACTTTTCTGCGTAATCTCTCAGGTGATAACAGAAAAGGAAGAACATGGACCTCTTTAATAATTCTTTTCTGGGGAATAAAGTGGAAAAAATAACTTTTAACATTTTCCAGAGAGATTGTGCTGTTTCCATCCTTGAAGGTTTTCAAGACCTGCTTGGAAAAAATCCATAGGCAGCTTGGTCTTAAACCCATGGGTGACCCTTCTTTGAGCAGGAAGTTGTACCAGAGGTGTCTAAAGGTCCCTTCCAGCCTGCTCTATTCTACGATTCTAATATGTAACTAAAATGTTTCTGAATATCAGGGTTTCATCAGTTATCATTGACAGCAAAGCTTACCAAAGTATTGCATAAATCCTAATACATGAACCCTGCCGATGGATATTTTTTGTAGTTGTTGATAGATGAGAAAGTGGCTATCAGTTATAATTTCACTATATTTATTCCAAAGAACAAATGTTATTTATTGTTGTTTAAACGTATGTGTTCATAGAAAATTAAATTGTGTAATTTATTTGCAGGTGTTTAATGCAAAAACAGCAGAGCTCTTGAGTCACCATCAGGTTGAGATACAGCAGAAATTCCCTAAAGAAGGGTATGAATTTTCTGTGGCTTTTTATTAATTTATAAACATTTCAGTAGAGCATATGCATTGTTGTGTATGAATGACCAAAACTGAAGTAGATGATCTAAAATGACTATTTAGAACATACTATCTGCTATAAATGATTCTGTGGTAGGAAAAATGGCATAATATAACTACTTTAGGCAACTAGTATGTGCTTTGTGTTATGTAAACTAAAAATACTTAGTTTTTCACTCTGACCAATCATTAACATGTTCTCTTGCAGTCTTGTTTAAAGTGGTAAAGCTATTTTTGCAATTTAATCATATTCTTCAGCTTAGCCCATAGAGATGGCACAGTTTGTTCTCTGAGGTGTTTTTTGTTTGTTTGACCTCCCATTTTGTTAACTGACCTACTGGTTGCTCCAAAGCCCGCTGCATGGGATAAAACAAAAAATTCTTGTTTTCTGCAGATAGTTTTGCTATGAAAATACAGCTTACTCTTTAAAAATGCTTTGAAAATCATTTAACTTTTTATAGATATGTAAAACATTCTCTGTAATTATGATTGTGTCAAAATGATCCGACTTGATTTTTTTTTCTCCTAACTGCTGTTTTTTAACGTGCATTTTTATTGACTGTTTGTTAAAGATGGGTGGAACAAGATCCGAAGGAAATCTTAAAGTCAGTCTATGAATGTGTGGAAAGAACCTGTGAGAAACTGCAACAACTGAACATAGACATCACTAACATAAAAGGTATTCCCACTTCTGAAGTGTAACTCATGGCTTTAACGTGCTCATAGTTGAGCAAGTCAAATCCTTTTTTAAGTCAATAAGGAGAAAGTATGCACTAGCCTCAAAAAAAAATGTTAACTCTTACTGAGAGTCATTTGTTTGGGAAGAGTGATGAGAAAAAGAGGCTGTTCATGTATATTAGCAATGCAAAATCTACAGAGTAGACTTAACTAGTCTTACAAAATCAGAGACAGGCAATGAATGAAGAAATTCTGAAATGTAAAATGTTTAGGAGTTACTGGGAGAAAACTAATTTGCCTGTCAGTGTTCATGCTGTCTCAGTCTGTGGTAAATGAAAAAAAAAGAATTAGAGCATGTAAGTTAAGCAGTGAAAGATGAATCGACAGTTAATAGAAGTAATCTTTCTAGACTGTAACATGAAAAAGTTGGAAGCATTTTATTTCCCATTTACTTTCCTCTTCTCCTTACCTGTTCGTCCCTCATCTCCACTTCTCCTTTCCCTCCCTCACCCCCAAAAAGAGGAAAACAAACCTTCTGAAAAGGATACTTCTTTCTATTTTGTCCTGAAGCCATTGGAGTCAGCAATCAGAGGGAAACAACAGTGGTTTGGGACAAGATCACTGGAGAACCTCTTTATAACGCTATTGGTAACTGCTATACTTTCTAAATATGTAACATTGTAGAATGAGTGTGTTGTAGAAAAATGCTTTCCTAGTTCTTTTGAAATCTCATTGTGGCATAGCCTACTGACTTCTTTGAGTGTTTGAGATCTGTGTCATCAGCTGTGTGTTTGTATACACAAGTGCAATTAAAAAAGACTATTATGTTAATTATTACCTAATAACTTAATAAATCGCTTAATAGTCTTTTAACAAAAAGCAATGTTCCGAAGGGGTTTTGTACATCCTTAGCATGTCATGAAGTCCTGACTTATGCACAATCAGTTCTGTTAAAATGAAGAAGCTTACTAAATTTTCAGGATTTGATTTAGCCTTGATTTAACTTTAAAGGAAACACATGTTAAGTAGATTTAATTAATACTTACTGATTTGTTTTTGTATAAAAATAATTTACCTTGGCTTTTGAGATTGACAGCTGAGAAATGGTAATTGTCTAGATTGTTTCCCTTAGCCTATGGCAATTTAGTTTAGCAGTTTATCATTGCAAGATCAGGACTCCTCTATGTTTTCCTCTGTTGTTTACAGCTTTATCTTCAGCTGTACTGTGATAGCTCTGGCACAGCACTTTAGTTCAAAGTTTTCATGTTATAGTAAATAATCAACCTGCTGTTTGTTTTGACCTTCCAATTTAATAACACTCATCTGCTATAAAGTAAGCAGTATTAGTCATTTGCTTATACTCTGTTAGAGAAAAGTATATATCCTGTTATGTGGAAAATCCTGTTTGACTTTTCAAATCATTAGTTTTTCTAAATCAAACGAGTGTATCCAGCCTTTCTTTTTTTCCCCCCACAAACACGCATTAAAATAGATGGCAATACAGTATTCTTTCAGCTGTTTTTTTTTTTTTTTAAAGGCAATAAATAAAGACAGGAATTTACTGCGAAGAGCTCTAATTTTGTAAAAGCAGCTTAGATATGTCACTATTGGTGTGTTAGATCATTTAATTAATTCATTTTATTAATGTTTGTAGTGTGGCTTGACCTGAGAACCCAGTCAACAGTTGAAAGGCTTCTTAAAAGAATTCCGGGAAACAACAAATCCTTTTTTAAGGTAAGAGATATTACAGACTATTTAAATAGCAGCTGGACACTTACTGCTACAGTATATAACATTTTAGGATTTTTTTTTGCCAAAAAAATCCCCATTACAAAGTAAGTCAGTTGTGGCTTCTAGTTCCTTCTTAGCTGTAATTTTAAAAAATGCATAATACTATATACTGATCTGAGACTCAAAATATACTTATAATACTCCTTACATATTCTTACTAGAGAATTGGGTAACCCTTTGTAAGACTTTATCAAGCACTTCCTATCCAATTACTAAATATCACACCAAAAAATTAAGATCAAGTAGAAAAAAATGTTCAAAAATCATTTACTGATGTGAAATATTATAATTTTTCATCATATGCCATAATATTGAACTTAATTACAACCAGCCTGAGAACTGCAGAGATATTTTATGAAAAGCAAATTCATCATTTTTTTTTTTCTTAATAAGAGTATATATAAGAATTTGGAAAATAAATGCTTGCAGAATGTTATCAAAATTCTTTGATTTATGTTTTCCTTGATTGATTATGTAAATATTTTATATATTTTCCTTTAGCCACAAAATGGATGTAAGAGAGCATGTAAACTTTTTTGATTTTTAAGTTCAAATATATACAAAATCCATCTTTCTTGTGTCATGTTGCTCATGTTTATCAGCTTTACTTGCTGTCTAGTCATGGAGATATCCTGGATGAGACCGGACTTCTGCAAACAACTGTTTCTACATAAATGGTCTTTGTACTGCATTTAGATCAGCTTTGATCTTTGTCCATTAGTGCATTAGCCATTTGTTTTTTATATTTTTAGATGTATAGTATGCTTAATATTTATTAAAAGAACAAGTTTGTTTAATTTATCTGACTTTTGAGTCTTGCATTTTTCATTTGGTATGACTATTTTTATATTTAACTGCAGTATGTGTTGAAAATATCTTTGTATGTTCTCTAAATGCTGCTTTTTGATTTATGTTTTTTTATGTTTTTGATTTTACAGTTTAGGACTGGTCTTCCACTTAGCACTTACTTTAGTGCAGTGAAACTTCGGTGGCTTTTGGATAATGTAGAAGAGATTAGGCAAGCAGTTGATAATGGAAGAGCAATGTTTGGGACTATTGATTCATGGCTCATATGGGTATGTACTTATGAGTTTATTATTACTCTTCTGTAGAATGAATTTCCATTTCCCATACCACACAAATTCATAACAAAAACATTTTTTCCTGGAGACACAGACAAAACCAAATTTTGAGTATTTACAGGCTGCTTGTTATAATATTTAATCATAATCTTCTGGCCAGTTTCATACTTTTCTTCATCTAGAAAAAGGGATTTTTTGTCTCCTAACTTGCTGAATATAGCCTGTTTTTAGCACAACATTAGGCAGAGAGATGGGATCCTAGCAGGAGCATTGTATCACATGATGCCCACTGGTCACACAGCGATGTTATTAGAAGCAGTTAAACTCCATTAAAGCTCCTTACAAAATGAGCTTGTACTGTCCATAGAGTACCACATTTTTTTGTAGATGCTTATTTGTGATTTCCCACTTTCTGTAAAATGTTGCTTATGCCTTTTGAAAAACATGGACTTCAGAAAGATGCATTAGCCACCTTTGCAACATAGGAATCCAAGAGGTACTGCAGTACTATTTTACTATAGTACTGTCTTTTCCATGCCTTAATTCCACTATATTAAGTCTCCCCCTTTAGTTTTTGCAGAAATATCAGTTTTCCCACTCCCAAGCTGAAAGCTTTCTGAATTTACTTTTTTTTTTTTTTTTTTTTTGTAATTTGTTGAAGTAAACGTATCTTTTCATGGCAAATACAGTTTTTTTGTTTTGTTTTTGTTTTTTATTCAGTGTTTGACAGGTGGGAAGAATGGAGGTGTTCACTGTACAGATGTAACCAATGCCAGTAGAACAATGTTGTTCAACATTCATTCCTTGGACTGGGATCCTGAGCTCTGCCAGTAAGCTCAGATTTTCAGTTATATTGTTCTTTAAGTAGATTCTGTAAATGATATGTAAAGAAACACTCATTTAATAGAATAATTTCTTGTTGAGACTACAGTCAGTTATTACTGTTGTATTTACTGTTAACATTAATAATTAAGATTCATTTTTCTCCAAATGTCCAAAATCCAACTATCTGGATTAATTAAAAAAGCAGAGCCTTGATTTTTTCTGTCAGTAGAGGACTATTTCATGGAAACAATGGCATTTAATATTTTATTTATTTCTTAATTACATTTTTAGTTAGTTGCAATTAATAGTATTATAAAGATAGTGTTGGAAGAGCAAAGACTTTGCATATGAAAGAGCTGGATGTGTCTTCAAAATACTCAAATATTTCTCATTTTACTCTCTGATTCAGTGTCACATTATGTTAGAAGTCGGGAAACATGTAGTGACGGATTAAACCCTAGAAATCAAAGTTACCTTTTTTTTCTTTATAGCTTGTATTTATTTAAGAAAATAAATGCAGAATCCTTCCTGATTTATCACTGACCATATATATAACTTCTTTTGTATTGTGTTCAGGTTCTTTGATATTCCTATGGAAATACTTCCAAAAGTACGAAGCTCATCTGAGATTTATGGCCTGATGGTATGTTTTCTTGTGCCATTGATTTTGTAAAAATATAGTTATATCAATATTGATAGACAGAATTTTCATTAAAACTAATGGCTTTTCGTAGGCTGGTATTGTTTGGCTTTTTCTAGACTGGTATTGTTTGATTTGTGAGTAGTATGTCGTTATCTCCTGTGTGATATTGTATGAAGTTAAATATCAGTCAAAAAAGCAAAGCAAGAGGGAGAGGTTTTTGATAAATGTAAGACAAGTTGTTGACAAGTACTTACTGATGTAGAAATTAGAGATTGCAAAGTGTAATCAGTAGATCTAAAGTAATGAGCTGGCTGTTATTTAGGCACCGTATTTGTAATTCTTACACAACTGAAAAAAAAATAAAAATGTGAAAGTTATTTAATGATCTAAGAAGACTGGACAAAGTGTGTAATGTCTTATTCCCATGTAACTGAAGGGAGAACTTAGTCAGTTTTTGTGAATTGGCAGATCACAAGTGACACCTTAGATTGCTTTTTTGCCTTTTGTTTTTAATAAACTCCTTTTGCAGTGTATATTTACATAGAACTTCAGTTAAAAAAAAAAAAAAGAAAAGAAAAAAAAAAGAATATTGTGAACTCTTACACTAATTGCACTGTTTCCAGTGGAGCTGTGAATGTAACTTGGGAGTAAAACATGATTTGTTATCATTGGCCTGGGGTTTCAGGTTTACTTTGATGTATAGTACCAATTCTTGAGATAAAGTGACATCTAATTTATTCTTAAAGCTTGAGAATAGGATAAACTAGATGTTGTGATTTCACATTTTTTCATAGTATTTTGACCTATTGCTTACTAAGAACATATAAGCATTTTTTAATTTACACAAATTAAAATTTTATTTAAAACAATTCTAATTTGCCTGAAATGTAAGTACTTTAGCTAATCTGTCAAAAATGATGCCAGTAGAAATCATTACTAACTTTTACTAATGCGAATGGTCAGATGAGAGTGAGCTGTATTACGCTGAATGAGTGAGGCAAATGAAATACTACTAGGCAACGTGGTAATGAGAAAGGAGATACAACCTGGCAACTGAAACGGAATAGCTGGTCACTGGTCACTTTAAATTTGAACTTCTGTTTCTCTTCCCCTTTCCTCCCATTTTTTTTTCTCATTCTTCCTTTTGCTGACTAGAAAATCTGTCCTAGCCTGGTGAGTAGAGGCTTCTATTAGGCTGACCACCTCTATGTTATCCACTCTGTTCAGGTGCTGTGTATTTCCATTGATTTTTAGGATTAGTAAAAGCATGCTTTCTAGACCAATAAATTTGGCAAGTATTTCCAAATTTGAGATATTACAGTAGGTGTTCATGTCAAAGTTGCTTCTGAAGTGAAATCTTTATGTAAGCATTTGCTTTAATTTGTAGGCTGGTGAATATTTCTTTTCACGGCAAAGACAAAAATGCAGCTACTGTCTCGTAAATGCTGGCTATCTCATTTTATAAATGAGGAAACTGAGCCATTCTGTCTACAAATATTCATTCTATTATATTGAAACATTAGATTCATGTCAGAGTTTTTAGTGCATCTATACAATAAATTACCTTAAATCCAGTCAATTGAAATGAGAATTAAAAATAAATAAATAAAAATCAGATTGGAAATGCACTTGCATGGCTTCACTGAAAATTCATTTTCACAATTCCACAAAGAAATTATTTTAAAGAAAGAGGTAAAAATTGTCAAGATATAGATTTGTTATGATACCTACTGCAAGAATGCAACTGAAAAAATATGTGGTAGTGTTTGGAAGAACTTCTGTATGAGCCTTGAAATGGTGTATCTTAAAATAAGGCATCTGTCTCTGCTAGTGTCTCATCACAGTCACTTTTTTTCTAGTCACTTTACTGTTTTGCACCTTTTCATTTTAAACTTGACACAGGCTGCATGTTACGCTGCACCTGGTTTTCTGAACACTGTAATTTCAAAAAATATATATCTTTAGAAATATTGAGGTGACATCAAGTATACTTGTAAATTTCCTACTCAATTTTAGGCATGAACTGCATGAAGCTGAAGTCCAATGTGCAATTCAACTTAACCATGTAGTTTGTGACCCTTTCCTGCTCTATTTTAGGCATCAGCTGCATTAAGCTCAAGTCCAATGTGCAGTCAACTCAACCATATGGTTTACGTGATCCTTCTGTTTTCCTTTAGGCATTAAATCCTAGTTCCTTTTTTTTTTCCCGACTTTAAACCAACTTCAATGCATTTCTCTTTAAAGTGATATAAAAAGAAGAGAGTTCCAGCTTCTATTTACTGATTATAATCTTAATATTACTAAAATATAGTTAACACTAAATATGCTATGTTCAGGATTGGAATCTGTGCTTTTTATAAACATAATTTAACAGGATTGATGTATTTTTTCTTTTCCTAGTTCTCCCACTTGACTATTATTCTCACAGAAATTTGTCTTTATGTGATACATCTGTTGGGTTTTTTTCCTTGTTTGCTCAATGCAACAAAATGCTAGACAAACAGTTGCTCCTACAAGAAAGTGTTTTTCTCCAGGACACTTCCTCCTTTATAAATATCTTATGGTCATCATCCATTTCTCACTAGAGATTTTTATCAGAATTGAAAGAAGCATTAAAATAGTAAAAAAAAAAAAAAAAAGTCTCTTTACTGCTTAGACTATTGTCTGTGATAATCAGCTCCTGCCTTTTGCCAGACAGTATCATGATTCTGCCACCTCAGCACGGATTGTGGAAAAATGTTAAATGCATAATTTATATATGTGTATGTAGGTATATATTTATATGTGTATATATATATATATATATGATACCATATAAGCAGCAGTGATAACACAACTTGCTTTTTTCTTCCCCAACCTCCTCCCCCCTTTTTTTTTCAGCTTACCTACACAATGTCCTTGTTTTTATTCTTGGTTTATCTTTCATGTTTGGCTATAACAGGATAATAGGGATATATTGTTCTGTTCTTTTTGTGCTTTTTAGTAGTCATTTTTTTTTAATTAGACGATGAATCTGAAGTACTGTAGTCCAGACTTAAGGGATCAAGGGGATGCAGACTTAAAAGCAACTAAGTTTAATTTGGTTTACATAGAGGATCTGTACCTTCAGTGAAAAACCTGTATGGCTTTGTGGTGTTTTGTGAGTTTGTTGGTCTGGTGTTGAAGTCTTTGTTGTGAAAACTGCAACGGTTTCTATAAAATGGATACTATAAAGGCAACCTCTACAGTATTAGTGACACTGTTTTTAAGCAGCTGTCCATTCTTGTATGATTTAGACTTACTTTCATGTGTTTTGTCTGCATCCAAGATTTGCATCTCCCTATTAAAATAAAAGTTAGCTTCTTTTTGATTGCCTGAAATTTGTACTCAGAGAAAGTTAATATGGAACTTTTCTTTCTCTTTTTGTGATTCAGAAATCTGGAGCTTTGACAGGTGTACCGATTTCTGGGGTGAGTCAACTTCAACTAAAATTCTGGCATGGGAACCTGATAGACACTACAGGAACATTTCTTCACTGGAAAAAGCTTTAAGCAGGGTGAATCCTGCTACAAATTAAGATGATGATTTCCAGTTTTGTTTTGTTTTTTTGTTTTTCCTTCATATGAAGTAAATTTCCTTTACATGAAGTAAATTTTGAGCTTGAATTTAATAATGAAGAACCCAGTAAATTAATAAGGCCTGGCTATGGACATAGAGCTGTCAACTTTAATGCACGTCTAGTTATGTTGGAAACTTAGAATCTCTAAATAAATGAATAGCATAACAAAATGGAAATGAGCTCTGCTTTATATATAATAGTAGTTCAGTTTATACATAATCCAGAAATTTGGGGCAGATTCCCAGAAGATTCCCTTCTTCTACAACATGCATTAAGATAGTAAATTTCAATTTTGATTTAAGTTGTTCACTGTAAGTTCCATGACACATTTAATTTGCAGTTCGTACTAAGGGAAGGGTAATAATAAGCACAGGTTATCTCTATGGATTTTTCCTTACTTTCAATTACGTGGGTGCTCCTAATAGGTTAGAGTCATATTTAACTATATCTGTTCGTGTTACTTGTTCATGAATGTGATTCGTGTGCAGACATTTGCTAAAATATTTTTTTTTCAGTGCTTGGGTGACCAGTCTGCTGCTCTTGTTGGGCAAATGTGTTTTCAAGATGGGCAGGCAAAAAATACGTAAGTTATGATGAAAGTTGTAAGATAAACAGTAGGTCGCTGTTCTGTTTTGAATTTAGTGTTATGTTCTCTTTCAACCTAACTGCCAGATACTTTTGTAGTTACAACATAACTATAGCTCTACCTTTCGACTGTGTTGACCTACAAAATAAACAGTGTACTGACTTCTGAATGAAATAAATAGGGAAAATAGTGATATGGTTTGTGAGGTATACTTTAGAACAAAGTTATTGTCAGGAAATACCTATGTGTGAAAGAAGGCTTTTCATTTTAAAATTCTCCAAAATACAGACTATAGCAGTTGCTAGGGCAATGTAAACTGAGTAAGCTAAAGTTAAACAAATATGGGCAATGTAAGTTAGATTGCATAGACATCAATGACAAAAAACAGACAGTATTGCTAGATAGGAAAAGGCAACCTCTAAACTGCTATGCTTAGTTTTCATTCTGTGTCTAGATCAATATGGAGATTATAAAATGTTATTTTCCTAGCTCTCAAGTTTCCCTTGTTTAAAACAGCTGATCAGTTAAATCAGGCAAATGCTGTAATCAAACATTCATTTGAGGAAAAGCTCTTTGCTTAAATGACTTAATGTTTCATTTACAATTGTGTGCCCAACAGAGCATGTAGGAATATACAGAGTTCTGGACTTTCACAGATTTGATTGCACATTCATCTATACTTCTTGCTAATTAACCTTCATGTTATCTTTTATATTTGTAAATGAATCTAATTGTTAGTAACCTTGTATTTTATTAAAACAAACATGGTTCTAAGCAGTATTGTCACAAAGTGTTTTTATAAAAAGTATTTTTATAACACGAGAGACTTTTGGAAAAAATAAAAAAAATAAAGAAAATGGTAAAAGTTAAATGTCAGATGAGAATGTTTAACCTATTTGTAGTATTGTTACCTTTTTTCTCTCCAAATATAACTGAGGACTGTCTCAGTACTATGTTTAAGTTGTTGATTTTCAGGGTGTATAAAATATTGAGAATTAATAATTAGTTGGAGTAAATTAGCATGGATTATGAGTATATTGTATTCCTTTTATTAAACTGCATTTTTTTATGTGTGTATGCACACATACATGTGGTGTGGTCTTCAAATGAGAAACATGCCACTTTTAGATGTATATGAACTGAATATGTTTAAAGAAAACCCTCTTCTTTGTGGCAGAAATGCAGTATCTTAAATTTTCACCTTTAAAAGTTTGAATTTGATGTTTTGAAATATTTATTTTATAAAGTGGCTTTCATAATCATCTTAAATTGAAATAGTAAACACTGCTACCCAGGATGAATTCATGTTTAGTTTTCAGCTGTATCTGCTCCTTTATAAGTACTATACAAGAAATAACTGGGGAGAGAGGTGTAGGTCTAGATTTCTCAGCTTCGGGCTGCATTTAAATTAATTTGGGGAGGATGATTTTATCATCAGTTAATGCTAACATAAACTTCAAGGGGGGAAAAAAAAAGTGGTGTCGATTCTTCACAAGGGAGTTGTGGATTCAGGAATTGCAGTAATTGTTTATCCTTCAAACATCCTTGTTTTAACTTTTCTTTGCTTTTATGCTAGGTATGGAACAGGATGTTTCTTGCTGTGCAATACAGGTCAGAAGGTCAGTTGCATTTTTTAATTTTTCACTTGTTTTTATTGATTTTCATTTAAATACTTGAGTACAACTGTAAATTAACATTTCTTAAACTTATAAGCAACAATTACACTGATAGAGGTAAGGAAAAATGAATACTGAAATATGAAAGAACAGAAAATAAAAATCTGTTCAACGTGTTTCAGTAAGACTCCATATCCTAACTGCAAAATGAACTTTTCATAGCAAGTTCCCTGCTTTTCCATTGTGTATGTTTCTTAACCTCACCCACAAAGTGCTGAGTCTTGTGTTACTTAACCACATGCTCTGTTCCTTGTCTTGGCTATTCTTTTTCTTCTTTTCACATTTTTTTTCTATTAGTAGTTGAAAAAATAATGCAGAGCTTTGGCTTCCTTTCCATTCATATCTCCTGAAGACCCCCATTTCTTTGCTATAGAGAGTCTGGAAAGATCTAAGGCAGCTTGTAGAAATGAGAACTAAAACCAGCAGTCCAAGGGTTTTATCTTTGGTGTTTATAGGATCATAGAGTCATTAAGGTTGGAAGAGACCTCCAAGATCATCTGGTCCAACCATCCCCCTACCACCACTGTCACCCACTAAACCATGTCCTTAAATATTCCAACCTTTCCTTAAACACTTTCAGGGACTGTACCTCCGCAGGCAACCCATTCCAATGCCTGACTAAACTTATGTAACTTTTGTAGAGTCATTAATAATTTACTTTGTTTAAAAATTCTGTATGTATATATATATATTTTTTTTAAGTGAAGGTTTTGTCTCTTCTTCATTATCATTTGCATATGCCGATTTAAGTATCTTCTGCCTGTGTTCATGCTTCACCTTTTCTTTCTTCTTTCCCTATTTAGTCTGTGTTTTCTGAGCATGGTCTTCTAACCACAATAGCTTACAAACTGGGCAGAGACAAACCTGTTTGTTACGCACTAGAAGTAAGTACAGTAGTTTCTTCCTCTCCGTAGTGATACATGTTTTTGTTTACTTCTGTATTCTAGTATCTTTCTGTAATCTTCAGTGAAATTATTCAGTTGCACAGAAATTAAAATAGATTTTTGTTACGTCTTGTGTGCCTCAAGTTTTATTTGTTGTTTTGGTTATCCTACTTCCAATCTAGATCAGTTAATCTAATAAAAATATTTCTACATTGCATTTCTTGGCATAACGGCTGAAACACTTTTTCGGTTACACAGTCTTCCAAATCTTTAATAAATAAATAAATAAAAATTCATACTAAGATTGTGTTTAAAAAGGAGTAAGTTCTGGTACTAGTGTTTCAACTATCCTCTGTTAACAAAAAACACGTCTTTTGTCTTATTTCATTCAAATGTTTTTTACTTCTAACTTAAAAAGGTAAGCCAAATTTCTGGGTCAAGATTCATCAAACAGTAAAGCCCTTTTTACCTACCTCAAAATCAGGTTCCTACTTCCAGTTCCTTTAGTTCCTCAGTTCTCCACACAACTATGAGGATATCCAAATTCTGTAGAAAACTGGATTTTTCACTCTAACTCAAGATTTCATTGTTTTAAAGCTGTGCTTCTGAAGCACAGAGCCGCTTGGCACATATTTGGCACCAAAGCTTCTTTGAGATCAGTAGAATGAATATTCTTCCATCTATGTTATTCAATGGGCCTGATCTAATAGTTATTTTCAAGATGTGTACTGAATTGTCTGCTGCAGTCGAGCTTTTGAAGAGAGCCTATGTTTTTCATGTCAAACAGACCAAGAGAACACACAGGATTTTCTTCTCAGGGAAAATAATTTGTAGCTTACAATTACTAGAATGTGGGAGGTTGTGCTCATTTCCTTTTCCTTCCATAAGGAAAGCTGAGCTTTTTATTTGCCATGTTCTGGCAACTTTGGGGGTTTCATTTTATGAAGGTGTCTAAGAGGTTTGTTTTGGTTTTAGTCCAGGTACTTGAAGAAAGGACTGGAACTGTGTTGAGCGTGATTTTATTTAATTTACACTTGCTCAGACTTCTGTATGCACACTTTTGCTTCTTCCTCATCTCCAAGTCCTTAATGATACTGTCTGAAGAAATAGCTTCAACAAAAGCTATTATGTGCTCTTTCTTCTACGGCATCTGTGCTAGAATTGTCCACAATTTAGTGGATAAGACACTTTGCAGAGAGGCAAGAAATGTGGATTCAGCCTTTTGTTTTAATCATCCCTCTATTTTATAAATGTAATAGCTAGCTGTTTAGAAAACACCCCTGTTCCCTTATAGCAGTGTCTCTGAATGAAAATGTAATGCTGCTTCCAGTTTACTTGAAGCTTAGTCTAGTAGACTTGAAACTGTCTTGTAGAGAAGTCCATTTGGACTTTGGTGTGAGATGGGAGTCATGCCATTCATCTGTGATGTGATGGAACCATTCAGGGCCATTTGCTGAAGCAATAGAGGAATTTTACTGACAAATGAAAATGCCTACATTTTCTGTCTCTCTGGGCATATACTTAGGCTCTAGGTATAATTAGACTTACTTTTAAAATTAAAGTGTTCAAAATTTAATTTGTTATAAAAAGAAGGCTGAGGCTACCGGACCTACTTGTCCTTAAAATAGTAAGAC
This sequence comes from Nettapus auritus, assembly GCA_011076525.1. Classification (NCBI taxonomy): domain Eukaryota; kingdom Metazoa; phylum Chordata; class Aves; order Anseriformes; family Anatidae; genus Nettapus; species Nettapus auritus. The sequence goes on along the minus strand of CM021765.1, from coordinate 120,092,690 downwards.
CAAGAAGATTGCTCATGAAATTAGGTAACTCCCCTCCATGGAAAAATTGCATGCAAGTGTAGTGATTTTATTTTCTTCAGGGATCTGTTGCAATAGCTGGTGCTGTTGTTCGTTGGCTGAGGGACAATCTAGGTATCGTTAAGACTTCACAGGAAATAGGTGAGTATTTGCAATTTGGAGCTTTTAATTTTAAGTTTTCTTTTCAACTGTCTTGATAAATTTTTGAATTCTGACAACTACTTTACGGTTGAATAAAAGCTCAAAATATTCAAGTAAAGAAAAGCTGAAAGATGCATATATTTTGATGTGTTCAAACAACTTGTTTTATACCCATGAAATCACTACTTACTGATATTTTTCACCAATATTTCATACAGCATATCACTAAGGTGTTTGAAACCCTTTGCCAACTTTCCGTAGCAAGCACACACTCAGGAAGTTGCTGCACTGCCGTACAGTTTCCTGGTTTTGTACAATATTGTTTTCCAGAATCAAGAGTGTTTAAGTCTCTATTACAGAACCCAAAGCATGTTAGATCGTACATATTCTTTCCTGTCACAAACATGACAACCTGAGGCTCTAAATATGCAATGATTTATGTAGAAGGGTTCATATCTACTGATGCAGAGACCTCAGTTTGCAAAGCTGTCTCTTAAAAAATTGTGGATGATGGCAGTCTGTTTCAGATAAGAACACAATAATCATTTAGTATTTGGGTTGCTAATGTTTTCTGCATGAGTTGAAGTTAAAGCAAGCTTGTTAGTGACATAAAAAGAAGGAATATACCAATTTTTGAAAAAGGAAAAAACATCAAAAATATGTAATTGTAATAGTTTGAAAGTGACTCATATAACAAGATTTTGGACTATAAAGTAACTCATTACATTCTTTTTAATAATTTGATATTTTATTGAAAAGTGGAAAAAGTAGAATTCAAATTTGACTTAAAGCTTCAAAGACTAAGCAAAACTCATAAAACAATAATCTATGAGAAAGCCTGACAGATGATATAGAAGAATATAAGCTATTGTCACCAGAATTAGCCGGTATAGTAACTGTTGGCTTTGCAAGTTTGATTAGATCTTTTACATGCAGAAACTTAACAAACTTTAATTTGTCAATGTTGCTAAAATCATGTGGGACTCAGTCATCACTTATTTTTCCCTGAAGATGTTCTTCCTTCTCCCTTCACTCCTTTATGTGGAATCTGTATGAAAGTACTATTTTAAAAAGACTTTTTGAACAATTTCCCTAACTTTCTTCTCTATTGCTATGCTTTGATCAATACAAACAAGAAATTTACAAAAGCTGAAAAAAAAATGTACTTTCCTTTCTTGTTACAGGAAGGAGCTGCACATTAACGTCTGTAGTTTTGGCTGTTTTAATAGAGCTTTTAAAATTATACATTTTAATATTGAGGAGTTCAGATATCTGAAGTTACTACTCAGATATTAAGAAATGTCACATTTCCTTGTAGTTGGATGTGACTATATTCTTAAGATGAGATTTTAGAACTCTAAATCCATTTGAAATTAATGGGAATTTAGTTCTTAACTCCCTTTGGTCTTGATCCAGTTTCACTTTCTTGCCTTGGCTTAAATGCAAGTAAATTGTGACCTTTTGGAAAGGTTTGAAGGTAACATTCTTTACCCACAGGATACCCTTTGAAAACCTCACAGAATCTAGATCAGAATATCAAGTAAATGATTCTGGGGTTTGATTTTACATTTACCACAGCACCCCATGCCCCATCTTCCATTTGTATTGTTGGATATAGACAGCTAGTCAAAGAGAAGCAGTTAGTTGCATATTCTAATAGTACATGGCTTGATTGCTTTTGTAGCTACCTAACATATTCTGAATATTTTCCCTGTTTAATAACATTTTTAAGTGTCATTTTTTAGGTGTTGGTGCAGTTGTAAAAAGCTAAATATAGACTGTTTGTGTGTGCATTAGAAAAACTGGCTGCAGAAGTGGGGACTTCTTATGGCTGCTACTTTGTGCCAGCATTTTCAGGACTGTACGCACCGTACTGGGAACCCAGTGCAAGGGGGTAAGGTTATGAATAAACTACATTTCCAGGAAGATTAAGTTATTTCATAAATCCTTACAGGTATCAGATTTTTTTTTTCTTCATTTGGTGTGTCTGGATACAACATTCTCTGAGGTATCTTCAAGCAACCACTGTTTCTGTTTTGTATTTAATCAGTTCACAACAGCAACTGCTACTGGGAGAAGGAGGATTAGCTGACTCAGCTACTCATCCTAATCACCACCACCACCCAAAAAAAAAAAAAAAAAAAGGAGGGGGAGGGGCACAGAAAACATTTGGGTCAGGAAACTTTGGGACATTGAAAGGTTTGTCATGATAACTGCTTATTACAAAAATGAGGGAATTCAGATTAAAAAGAAACCAGCTTTTTAATGTTAAGAAGCAGTCCTTACACGATGGAACTGAATGAGACTCGAATTAAAAGGCCTAGGTCTAGGATTTTCTAGTAAAGTTGTTCTAACTCGCTTTTTTTTGTTTGTTTGTTTGTTTGTTTTTTCCTCTATTCAACAGTATTATCTGTGGCCTTACTCAGTTTACAAATAAAAACCACATCGCCTTTGCTGCACTAGAAGCTGTCTGCTTTCAAACACGAGAGGTAAAAGCAAATTAGTTCATAAATTCATTATAAATTAGTATGAGAACAGTGACTGTAACTCTTCAGGAACAGAGAGGATTAAAAAGATTTAATGAAGATGATCAGATGCTTCATATCACACTTCCATGCTGTTATTTTCTTTACATAATACTAGTGTTGAAGGATTGTTCCTGTGAACTTAGCTAGAATGATCTGGTCAGGTTGGTACATTATTTTGGAGTGGCAATCATACTTTTTATCCGTACCTTAAAATAAAGTGAACATATTTATGACTGTTATGAGAGGCAGAACATGCAAACAGTAAAATGACAAGGCCAATGCCATAACAGAAATGCTATATTGGTTCTACAGCGTAAGAGACTACATTTTATATCATCTGCTGTGACAGATATGGCTGATGTTGCTTTCCATAAGAACAAAAATTATTTAAATCAAGAGAGCAGCAAACATACACAGGGAAATCTGCATTCACTTTTTGCCCACATCTCTTTTTGCATTTGTCAGCATTTTGCAAAAGCAAACCTACATTCTCACACAATAAATTAATCTTTCAACCAAATCAAATGGCTTGATATCAGTATGTTTTGAGCACATCTCAAGATACAAAATCTTTATATCACCATCTGCTATTTTATGCTCCTTGTGTTCTGTACAAACAGGACAGAATGAAAGTCATAGCCCCCAAAGGGTAACAGTGAAACCTTAATATGTTTGCATGTTTTAAATTGATGTTATTTAAACTTCTGTGTTTTAAAATAATACCCACCTGAAACTGTGTGAGATGAGGAAAGTAGCTTGTTTCTGTAGCGACGATGAGTAAAGCAAGAAGTACTCCTGTGGAAAAAAGACAGCTAGAAACTTCACCAAGGCATCTGCTTTTGAAGCTGTGTTAACAGCCTCTGAGTCCTCTAAAAGTCATGGAAGGAGCTTGGAAATAGAAAGCTCTTAATTCTGATACTAGAAGTCAGGGTAAAGTTACATTGAACTGAAGTAATAGCCTGGTTTGTTTTCTTGCTCATCTCTTTCCTTGTCTCCCATCCATTCCATCTCACGTGACAGCTCAATGATCTTTCCAGCAAAAAATTATCCCTGTTTTGCTGGGCTATTTTTCTTCTGGATTAATGACCTAAGCTGCCTTGCAGAGGATTGTAGCAAATGCAAGAACAAAAGATGGCATGTGTCTGGGAGTAGCAGGGTGAGGAATAAAGCTTTCAAACCTGAAGGTGAAACTAATTATTTGAACTTATTTAACTCTTCCTTACTTCCTTATTCTTTAGTCAACGTACTTATATCACAGTGGTAGGAGTGCCTCATTAGGTCTCTGGACATGCTTAAATTTGTAGATTAAGTCCCACAGATGTGCATAAAATGTGCATAAAATGTACATTTTTCAAAGAGACATTGTTATTTTTGTCTTCTCAAAAACAAAATTATTTCGGTTTAATTCTATTTGAAATGTCTTTTGTATCCTTCAAGAAAAGACTCAAAATTACTATTCTTTTTTTTTTTTTGGTTGTTTTTTTTTGTGCCATCCAGTTCTTCTAAGTTTCTGTTCATTTCTTATCCCAAAAGTTCCTTCCCTGTGCAGACAGATGACCCTTGTTACATTTTTTTTCCTCTCAGACAAAACTTACCTGGACACCTTGCTCTTAATCTAACTACGCTACAATAGAGATAGCAGCAGCATGATCATAATTTGTTTTATTTCTTCATCACCTTCTCATTTCTAGCTTTCTTTTTGCTTTTTAGTCTACTAAGTGCATGGTATGATTCAGCATGCTCTTGCAGAGTAATAAACAAAATCAGAGCTTCAGCAGTATATGTAAATCTAAGATTAAGAGGCACTGCTGAAGTTCTGAATAGTTAAAAAAAAAAAAAAGGCAGGTGAAATTCAGTATAGATGAGTATAAAATGATACATGTGAAGAAAACAATCTGTGGGAAGCAGTACTAGCTTAGTACTGTCAGTAAATGTTCATGCTCTGCTATATATCCTGTATTCCTAGTTATTTCTAATGTATTGAACAGTGCAGACCCATGTACAGATTCTGCCACAATGAAAGCTGGCCTTTTACCTTCTAATTTTTAACTACTTTTTTTATCTTGTGGCAATGCTTTTAGTTCCTTGTTGACTTCCTTTCTGGGAATAAATAAAATCTGCTGGATAACCCATCTCTGTATAGTTTTCTGTACTTTACCAACCTACTTGTTTGTTCATTTATAGAAACGTTGAATTCCAAGTAAGGATTGTATAACTGGGTACATTGTGAGCTGCAGAATAGCATAGAATTCACTGTAGTTTCTTTTTTGTGGTTTGTGCATTTTACTATGTCATTTAAAGCTGAGAAAAGCACACCTCCAGTTATTCAAATACATTGAAAAATGACAGAGAAAAATCATTCTGCACTACTTAATGCCTATCATCAAGTATTATATACAGACATTAAAAGTGTAAATGGGACACTTAATTGACTGTTTTTACAAAACCATAGAAAAAAACTATATTCTCCATGTAATACATGATTGTAGGATAATGCTCTGTACTTCCTTTGTTAGCTTTAATGAAGTTTGTAGTGTTCATCAGTTGTTTTTTTTCCCCAAAAGTTCTTCTCAGACTGTATATGCAAAAGATAGGCTAGGTATAGAGGAATATTTCCTACATTAGGATTTCTGTGATAAATTGAATGCACTTGCTGTATATTAAGCAAACTGGGTTGTCACTATCTCTGTTTTGGCCTCTTGATGTACAGGGAAGGAGACCTACCTGCTTGACACTCTTCAGCAAACATTGACTTATCAATATTTTGCATTTGAAGATTTTTCTGCAATTAAATTGTAACATATATGGTTCTTCAGATTTTAGATGCAATGAACAAGGACTGTGGGATACCACTAAGTCAGCTGCAAGTAGATGGAGGAATGACCAATAACAAAGTTCTCATGCAACTCCAGTCAGACATTCTCTGTATTCCAGTAGGTAAGATAAAACTATGGCTCCTGTTTACTTTTTAAAGCTGAAAATGCTGTTCATTTGTAATGACTAACAAGGGCTGTTTGGATGGCTTTTGTTGTTGTTGTTGCCAGGCTTTTCTTAGTGCTGAGAATTTGTTTTTTTTGGGGGGGGGGGGAAGTGGGGAAGGGATATTTTTTTTTTTTGTTTTTTGTTTGTTTGTTTGTTTCCAGAAAAAAAAGTATTTAGATCTAGCATCAAGTTTTGAGGTTCGTTTTCCGAGAGCATCTCTGACTCATTTCTTATGTTGAGATATTGTAGCACTTTGATGGCATTAAAGTTGTCATATCAATATCTAACCATCTAACAGTTTTAAAATCAGTGAAATTTACATTGTCCTGCAACATGTCAGCACTGAGAATCTTGCTCAGAGATAAATCAGAGCTTTGCACCTCCACTGCTCTTCTACATAAACATGTGAGCCCCTTTAGCGATAGCAAGCCGGTGTAAAGTTTTTAACTCTAGAGTTACTATAGTTTGCCTTTAATAAGACATAATGCACAAGGCTTATACTGTCAGTGCTTAATAGCTAGCACTTGAAAGGATGTGATCAATAAAACCTGCTTTTAAGGGATTCTCTTGAAGGAGAAAAGCAGGCAGTTGTAGAGTTGATGGCACAGATTTACATCTTGGAGGTGGTTTGGTCTTTTATAGTACCCGTGGAAGGCAAACCAGCTAGTAAGTACAGGTGTGAAACCTCTTTTAAGATACCTTTTCTAAATATAGGTGCTTTTAATAACAAAGTGGAACAGGAAAACATGGGTTGCTTAAACAGTAATCACTGCTTTGGGGAGGGACAGGACAACTAAATGTCACATTATTAACAGAAGTACTCCGAGGAAACTGGTGGTGGTCAGTGGCCTTGCACATGGTATGAAAACAGGCAATTACGTGATTCATAGAACTATAGAATGGCTCAGGTTGGAAGGGACCTTGAAGATCATCTAGTTCCAACCCCTCTGCCATGGACAGGGGTGCCGTCCACTATTCAATACTGAGGGAAGCAGTGATCTGAGGTATTTCGAAGATTTGGAAGACTCATAGTTGAAGTTAACTTCATATTCAGGTGAATGCCAATAAAATGAGGTTTGTAGTTGGTAAACTTAAGGGAAGCTCACACAACAGTTAGAGGAAAATATGTGTCATTCTAGACATATATGTAAGTCTGGAGTTCTGAAAGTCATCAAGTTGACTTTCAGTAAAAAGCATCGTGGCCTTCTCTCTGATTTACTTCAGTAAAGCCATCAATGCCTGAAACAACTGCTCTAGGAGCTGCTATGGCAGCAGGAGCTGCAGAAGGAGTTGGAATTTGGAGTCTGAATCCTGGAGATTTGACAGCAGTGACATGTGAAAGGTTTGAACCACAGATCAACCCAGAAGGTAAAACCCATTAACGTTCTTCAGGAACCTGTGAACTGTTTTATTTTATGTTCAAAAGATCAATTTTATTATTTGTTGCAGTCTGACAGACCAGTATAAAAACAACTGTATGTAAATATCCTCCAAAATGTTAAAAATCAGCTTTGTAGTGTTAGGTTTAGGAAAAAGTGCATTCCACTTGCTGTTTTGTTCATTTATTGACTAGTAGGATTGGAAAAAGGTTAAAACAACATAGTTCCATAAGGGTATGTGTCAATTGTTTACTTAATGTGATGGGTTTTTTATGTTATTCTGGTGTTGTTTTTTTTTGTTGTTGGTTTTTTGTTTTTTTTTTTTACTGAGAAAGATGTCTCCTAAAGTTCCTGTGCATTTTTCAGTTTTCACAGTCGTAGAAAGGATAGACAGAATATTTTTGGTAGACTCCTAATTTGGCTTTAAAAAGCCTACACTGATCATTCTTTTAGTTAACTTTTTCATCATTCTTAAATGCTTCTAGAAACAAAAAAAACATGTACTTGACATAATTAATCCACGTGCAAGACATTTTTGCCTTTTCAATTATTTCTTCTTGTTTTTGTAAAGAACTTTGTCTTAACATTTTGATTATAATTAATGCTATGATCCCTTCTTCAAGACAGTATTTTCAACACTGAAGGGCTTATGCATGAATAACAATTGCTTCATTTTGTCCTACTTGTATATCTTCTAAATGGAGAACACACAGAAAATTGTTTTTAAAGTTTATTTCTTGTTACTGTGCATAATTGTGTTATTTTAGTTGTTTTGGGGGGGTTTCTTTTAGTTAATTTAAAACATTTATTTAATACTTGTAGTTGTATTCATAGGCACTGAGAGTTTTCTCTTTGCTGATTTCTCTGTTTCAGAAAGTGAATATCGCTATGCCAGGTGGAAGAAAGCTGTGATGAAATCTATGGGCTGGGAGACATCTGAAGCTCCTTCAAACGGTAAACCAGACATTAACACGGGTCAAATATTAATTAGCTAATTAGTCTAGTTAATTAATCTTGAGTTTGGTGACCTTTTCTGTTCATTCTATCTGTTGACTATTCTGATGATTTGAAAATGATTACTTAAAAACACTGTGGAAACAAAGCAGGATATAGACAGGTCTTCCTCATGAAAGGAGGACACAAGCAATATCTTGTAGGTCTCTAAAAACATAAACATAAGACATTAAATCAAGACTAATTGCAGGTTCCACAGAATAGCGATGGTTTACAAAGAAAAAAAATCTTTCCCATTAAAGAGATACAGCTTAATTCTAAGATGGTGCAGGAATTTTATAAACTTTCTTATACTCATGTTGAAAAAGAGGAAAGTTTCATCCAGTGATTTTTCTTGCTGTGTCTTGGCTTTATTGTTTGCTGTATAGGAAGGAGGGATTGCTAACCACATCAAAACCTGCTTGACTTGCAAGGAGTAAGAGCTAGTAGTTATAACGGGAAGCACTGCATACACCTACTGTTCACACACACAGAATATACATACGCTTTGAGGGACTAAAATAGATGTTTATTTTGAAGTAGAGGACTTTTCCATTTATCAGGTTTGAATAATCTGCAGTCTTCTATGATCTATAAGTTGAGTTTATATTTTAGCACTATTTCAGGATAAGTTTTTAGGCCAGAATCAGCCAACAGCAACTTCTGGGCCTTAACTTTCATTTTGTTTCACTTTTCTTGGAAAAACTACTGAAAAGAGTAAGAATCTTTAGAATGTAACCCTACCCCCTAAACCCAAAGCTGCAGCCCTCAAGTTGCATAAAGTTTCTTACTTTATTGATGACAGCTAAAACTAATTTTTTTTTTTTTACTATCCTGTATGTAGATGTAAGTATTTTATTTAACAGCATAGTTATACACACAGTTCTCGCAAGGACGCTTGGAAGGGAAATTGGTAACTTACCATGCATAACAAGATTCACATCATGATTTAGTTGCCTTATATCTAAATGCTGTTATGTATCACCAAATCCCAAGTGCTTGATATGTGTATTATTTTTCTTTGTTTCCTTTTGAAGCTTAGAATATCTGCCTTGCAGAAAATAAAACTAGATCTTGTTCTTCAGCTAATGTGAAAAGGGTTATGTTTATGAAAGCTTGACCTCACTGATTATCCGCTTTAACACCAGGGGAAGAATGCTGATTTTCTTAGTTCTAGCTTTGAAACTGTCCTATGCCTGCTATGAGCATTTTAGATTGGAGAATGCTAGAAATGGTATCCACCTAGATAGTTCTAACAGTGGAATTAGGATTTGAACTCTTATTGAGAGCTTGTTTTGAGTTATTTTGGGGGGGGGTTGCATGAACTTTTTCTATTTTTTTCTGCAAATTGTTTTAGTTTTTCTTGCAATTGTTACTTCTTGCTGTTCATATGATTTTTAATACATATATTGCAATTTATATATATATTTCTCTTTTGATTTGCTTGACTGGAAACATCTTCCCCTCGATGACATCAGGTGACACTAGTATCTTCTGTAGTCTGCCCTTGGGTTTTTTTATTATGAGTAGCATGGTAATGTTAATCGGAGCAAAGTACGTCTCAGGTTAGTTATTATTTGAAATAGATCACTTTAAAAGCTGTCTACGCTAGTTTAAGTGTTGTGGGGTTTTTTTTGTGTTCCACTGTTTATTTTGAGCAAAAATGACCGATGCTTTTTGTTGTTCATGCACACAAGTGTTTAAGAGTGTTTAGTCACATAGTACCTAAGGGAACAAAGAATGCTGTCTTGAATTAATTTTTATGTGCCATGAAGTTCATGATTGTTAGATGCATGTGAAACCTTGGACTATCCTCTCCCTTTTGTCTAGCTATGCCAACCGTAAACAGTTTATAAAAGGAAGTTAGTTTGGGTAGTTTGGAGCAGCCTAGCAGAGTTTTGCATTGCCTGTGTTACAGTGTGCATTGCAATTAGAATACAGTTCCATCCTTTGTCTTTTATTTCTTCTCGTAACATTTTAAATTATTTAGAGGATCTGGTCTAAATAAGGGGAAGGCTTCCCTTCTGTCCCTGAAAGGCTTTGTGTATCTCCACCTTTTTTCTGGCACCCTTGGAGCTATTGTATGGTTAGGAATCTTCATCTGCTTAATCTACAGAATGTTCTTTTAGTACTTTTCTCTTAATGGATAAGTTGAATTCATTTTGTATAAAGAGAAGAGACACTGATAAACCCACCTACAAAAACTGGGGAAAGGGACTGTGTGCATATGCAATGAAGAAGCATCTTCAGCCTATTAATATATGTTTTATTTCAAAAGAAAGTTCTGAATATGGATGGATGATGGTGTTAGTTACTTATGCCAGCAGTAAGACATTGTAGTAAGATTACTTGTATGGTAAGAAGAAGTTTCTATGGTGATGTAATTTGTTCTTTGCCATTGTGTTTCAAAATTTCTTTCCAAGGAAAATATTTTACAGCATAGCCATTGTTGCTTCTTAGTAAGGTTTTTTGGAGTTATTGTTTAGTGGTTTGTTTTTTTTTTTTTGAGAGAGGTGGGGTATTAATTAGACAGACAGCTGAGAACTCTAGCATGCTCCTATGATAATGTTTGTTTCTACTCATACAGCCTGAATTAACCATTCAATAGTAATTTTCCTTGCATGGAAGAGACTGTCTGAGCTTATAGAAGAACTAAAATCAAACTAAACAAATGCTGATTAAAAATCTCACTGAACAAATGGTTTGACATTGATGTACTAACTCTGAAATACATCTGTGAATGAGAACAATCTTGGTGATAAAATATAACATAAAACCAACTGTGAATAAGTGGGTAAATTTTTAACAAGCTGAACTAAACAACTTGAATATTAATTCCAGGTCAGGTTTTTGAGCACATGGGGGATTCCTAAAATAATAGGAAGATCAATATCAAGAGGGCAGATAAGCTACTTAAATTCCAGGCTTAAAGCTTTGTAAAAACAACTAATCAGTAACCTGCATATGTATCTAAACTTACACTATTCATAATTCATAAAAACAGATCTTTTTCTCCCTTCCCTAAGCTTGCCAGTGTCTTTCTGCCCCACAAGTAGAAATCATCTTGGCTCACTCTTAGCTTCAGAACCCATTTTTGCACTTGTTTTCAACCAATAACAATTGAGGATTTTTGTTACATTCTTTACATAGTAAGCCTGGGGACAGGAGAAGTTGCAAGAAATTTCTAGCTTTCTTGTTTTGTTTTTTTTTATTTGTTTGTTTCTTTGTTTTTTTTAATGATGGTGTCTAAACAAGAGTAGCATTACTGATGATATGTACTGGTTGTAATTTTGCTCATCTGTGTGATAGGGTAGAACGTGATATGATACATTGAATTTGTGTTGTTGACTGGAGTAGGGCTGCATCACTACCACCACCCACCCTCTTAGACATTTTCTCTGGTAAATGCCCTTTTGCTTTTAAAAGCCAGAGCTGACCAGGCTTTCCTTCTAACTTTGGTACTATAACTCCATTAATTAATTTGTTCCATTTTCTCTTAACAAAACAATGGAACTCCAATGCAGTCATCAGTATAGTAAGTTTGAGGATTGAATCTACAGAGGATTGAATTCATTCTTCATGTGCTGAAACAGCAGTAAGTCTTGCATGGCAGCAGCGCTGTTGTTGAGCATGTCTCTGTAGGTCTGGGCCATGCTTTTACAGCTGCTGAAATGTGAAGCAAAAATCTGCTGTGGCAGAACAGAGAATACTAACGTAGCAAAAACCCATTTAGGGATCTGCTAAACTAACTGCCTTTTCATGCAGCACCTGATGACAGAATTTAAAGAACAATACTGTATTTCGTAATTTCATCAAAATCAGGTCATTTACTTGCACTTTCTTTTATGATCTTCTTTCTTCTCCCCCAATGGAGAAAGAGTTAATACTTTGTTTTATTTCACTATTAAAGCAAATTGTATGTAGCAACTGGGGTCCTTATGTTAAGATTCTGCGAAGTCTTTCCCACTTTTGTATCTGGATACGTGAGAGATTTCAACATATTCTCTACCTGTACTTTTTTGGGGGGAAGTGAGGGTTAAATTAAAGTGACATAATATTTTATTAGACTCAAATTTAAAGAAAGCCTTTGCATGCTTTAAGTTGGCACCTCTCTAATGAGGTATAAAACCAGAGGTCTGGCCCTAAATGGGATATTATGCTGCATCTGGGTTATAAAGGTCTTTGACCTTCTTCTCACAAAGTAAGGTATCAGTGCTGATAGTGATATATGCTTCCTGCTAAAGTACCCTTTTGTGGTTGTTGTTTTTAAAAATCTGTTTTTCTTTTAAATACCTTGTGTTGTGACACTTACTGCTGAATTGCATGCTAATTTACATATAGGAATCACAATGCAGTTCTACAAATCAGTTGCAATATTTCCAAAATTTCTGAAAGCTGAGCTCATATTCCTGAATAAAAAAAAAAAAAAAAAAAAAAGCTCAGTGTACCTTACTTCAATTCTTCTCCTTGTTAAAAGTTTACCCATCTTATTAGTGTGGTTTCTTCTCTTCTGCTGTATACACATCCCACACACTTAAGTGCTAGCTTATATTTGCATTTGTGTCACAAGATACGTATAATTGCATTAACTGAAAACAAAAGATGGTTATTCTGAATTCTTCCTAGTGCTTAGCAGTGTTATATTGTGTTAAAACGGTTTAAATCCTATGTTACTAATGCACGTTCTTTCTCATTTTAAGGTAACGATAAATGAGACTACATAATGGAATCTCTGGACACTGCTGACTTTTGTTTGTTTCATTTTGTTTTATTGTTTGAAAAGATACCACCACCAGTGTGATGATACTGCCTGTGTGACTAAATTCATTCGTGAATACATCTGTTGTCAGTCCCTGAGCTACCTCCCTGTGGTACATTGAAATTTAAGTATTCAGCCCTCCCATCCCCATCAACTCCAACTGCACTGGAGGCCTTTGTGTGGACTATATCCCATCATCCTTTAAAATTTCACAAGCCATGCTTTGTTTGAGAAAGTTGGCATAAAGAACCCTGCAACTTCTGAGGTGACTTCGGATGTTTAGTTAAACTTTTCAGGGTTTGATACTTCATACAACACACTGCAAAAAATTAATGATGCACTATGGGACTTTGTAAATGTCTTACAATTCTTCCAGCTGCTGTGAATTACCTATCATACATATGTGGTTGCCAAAGATGTTTTATTTTAGTCACCTCTGGTCTGAAACACCTTCAATGGTACTAACCTTTTAATCTCTAGCTCAAAATATATTATTTTGCTGTAGGAAATATTGCCACTGGTTTGGCAATGAAAAAGTTGCTGATATGGTAAACAAAGCGCTATTGAAATGATCAATCAAAGACTTAAAAAGTTTGGTTTGGCTTCTGACATATGTAGTCAGTTTGCTTATTTTAAGTATTTAAGACACTAAGTCCTGTAACTACATTAAAGAGGTAGGAGTAAATGGCCGTTTTGGTTTAGCCCGTGCTTCATGTTCTTGCCCTTTTGTGTTTGTTTTGAAAGACGAATTTGATACAGCATGCTATTCACAGGACAGCTTCTTTGTCCTCAGTAACTGAAAACTTAAAATTACTCTGTACGGTATACTTTTTCTTGACCAATACTGCATATATTCTCTTGTCCTGCTTAAGGGTATTTTTAGTGATAGTTTGTTAAAATTTGAAAGTTGAAGCTAACAGTTTTCCTTAAAGAGGGTCCACTCCAAATTAAATATCAGTGCTTTAGTTCTTGCTGTCATTTAGTATACCTCAGGGACCAAAATCTCCCTTTCAGTTTCCATGTCCATAGTTTTAACAGCAAGTTGTCACAAAATATGCTGGGACAACCCAAAACCCTGGCTTGGAATTAAAAGCACTTGGCACCTGGAACCGGCCATTTGGAGTTCACAGGCAATAGGAGTGAAAACGGAGTTGCGTCCACTTTGAAACTTTACATCTTCCACAGGTAAAGGAGTGAGGCAATAATCTTAACCTTCAGCTTTCGTGTTTGTACCAACAGCATGACAAATGCCAGCCTTATTGGGTAGGTCAGGTATTCTTGTATCGTGTCTCTGGATCAGTATAGAATGATAGCAAGGTTAAATGTGGGAACAACATGAAGAAATTAAAAACAAAGAGGTGTTTAAATGCACTAGGAGTTAAAGGGAGTGGTTTTTGTGTGTTCTTAAAAAATGTTGTCTTTGAAAAATATTCTTTAAAAGTTTTCTTCGTTTAACTAGAGGCTTAGTTTTAAAAAAAATGTTAAATATGTGTTTGTCTGAAGCAGTGGTTTGCACAGAAGTTTAGGTCTGTATGATATATTTAATATCAAATGCATATTAATTGCCTTTTTATTATCAAGTGCAATGACCTTTGAAAATGTGACTTTTAATTAAGTTAGAGAAGGAACATTTTTCCTCCTGTGGTTGCATGTGTACATTTAACAGAAGGGATTTTTGTGCACAAGTGAAAATAGAACACCAACATTCAAATCCCTCATCTTGTATAAGAACTCAAATGTGAGGTGTAATAATTAAAATTTCTGAGTTTTCCAGTTTGTATAGGAGAGGTGAAGAAAGAGTGAAAAATGAACATGAACCCATAGGAAAATCTTTATACTCCCTACCTTTACTCCAAGCTGTCACTGATTCCATCTTACACCAAGGAACAGCAGCCTTCGGAGCACACGGGGCAAGGGCAGCATACACCTCAAGCACTGGACTTCTGAGTTTGACTTCTTGCCAAAAACACTGAAGTACTGAACCTGGGAATGGTTACTGTTAAGTGTTGCCTTTGCCAGTGATGTATGTGGCAGGGGGAAAGGTAGCACATAATAAGTAGGAGGAGGATTTTTTGCTGCTTTTCTGATATATCTTTTACTGGGAAATACAATTCCTATTACTTTTTCACTGAGTAAATATCATAATTTTATTTTCAATTGCTGTTGCAAATATTTTTTAAGAATTTCACACCACTGTTAACTTTCTACCAACAGTTGAAATATATTGTAAATTGGGGTTGGGGGGGGCAAACTGTTGAAAGTTAGCTTTTTGTGAAGCTGTGATTTATTTTTTCTATAAATTACCAGATTTATAAATTCTTACTTGAGACATGCGTTAACTTGGTATTAAAATGCCATAAATAAATTGATCTAAACTGTCAGTTTATTCTTCCATGTTATCTTTCAGACACATTTTCATTAATGTTTATCACACGAGACATTAGTATACATTAAGGTATATTAAACAACAGAGCCCCATCTTTATGTATCACAGACACAGGCTTTAACTTCCTCAGAGATACAGATCAAATACATCCAGCAGTGCATTCTGGTGTTCAGTGATCTATTCAGTTTAGAGGATTTTATTAGAAATGTCTCCCATTTTCATGAACACAGAGGGACTTGAAGAAAAGCAGGAAGCTGCAAATAAGAGGGTGAAAAGCAGCACAGTCCTAACACAGGTGTGAGACGAAGGTTTCAAACAACAGTGGTGGTGTTACTGGGCCAACTGGTGTTTGGTCTTACACCATTCCCTGGTAAGTGACACAGATACAAAGGTCATTATGAGTTGGGGCATGGGGTGTACATGAAATAGCGCACCCAGCACTGTTTTTGTTCTAGAAGCGCATGGTATTTCTCTTCTTCTAAGAAAGAAGCATGGGGATTACACGTATATGTGCAGGGTGCGTTTATGTAGTGTGCCTGCCAGACTCGTTTTTGTTGTCACTATGTAGCTGCCAATTATATTCTGCACATCTGCTGCTGCATAATTACACCAAGGATATGGTCGTTACAAAGTCTTTCATTCCAGGTGTCAAAATCAATTGTGTGAGTCATATATTTGATTTCTGATTGTTTCTATCAGCACAGAAGCTTTGGGTAGCATGTTAGTACTGGACAATATCTGCTTGTAAGGTTCCAGTCTTTCACGTGGCAAAATTAGGGCCTTGCCCTTAGCTGCACTCCACAAGAGCATACTGAAATTTCATGAATAAGAGATTAGAACGTTCTTGTTGTAATTAGTACCAATATTGTACATGTAGAATTATTTTTTTTTTTCAACGAAAGCTTATGCAATGTTTGGTCTATTATTAGAACTATATAAAATATAGTATATTCTTAACATCCACATCAGCATCCAAGCCATAAACTTACCATCTAAAAAAGCCTTTATAGCTATTGGAATGCCTTCCCATTAAGAGGTGTGACAGAAACCCAGTATGATTTTTTGGTTGTTGTTGGTTTTTGTTGCCATTACTTCTATTTCTGGAAGTAATACACAGCAGTAATACCTGGAGACGAGGGCAGGAACATGGAGAGTTGCCCTTCAAAGCTCAGAAATGGCACAGGAATGGTACTAGGATGAGTTTTCCTTGACAGAAGTAACAGGCTGTTGGAACATCATGAGGTCCAACAAGGGGATGCCAAGTCCTGCACCTTGGAAGAAATAATGCCAAGCAACGTCACTGGGTGGGGACTATCCGCCTGGGATGCAGCTTTGCAGAAAGGGCCCTGCTGGACACTGGGCAGGTGGGCATTGGACACCAGGTTGGACATGGAATTTCAACAAAGGTCAACAGCACACTGGGATGCATCAGGCAGAGCATCACTGGAGGCAGAGGGAGACAGATCACAAGAGCTGAGTCAAGCCCTGGGATCCCTGGTGTGAGAGACACGTGGCGACAATAGACTAAGTCCTGCGAAAGGCCACAAAGATGACTGAGGGATTGGAGCATCTGTCTGTCATACAGGGAGAAGCTGAGAGATCTGGGGCTGGTCAGCTTGGAGAGAGCTCAGATATAAATTCTTGATGCAAGGAGTAAGGTCAATGGAGCTAGACCCTTCTCGGTGGCACCAAGTGACATGATCAGTGTCAATGACAACAAACTGAAATGCAGGAATCCACTGAAGCATAAGGAAACACTTTCTGACTCATGGTGGTCACATGCTGGAGCAGGTTGCCCAGAGAGGTGGTGGAGTCTTCATCCTTGGAGATCTTCAAAACCTGACTGACACAGCCCTGAGCAACCTGTTGTTGCTGACCCTGCTCTGAGCAAAGTGTTGGACCAGGCAACCTCCAGAGCTGCCTCCCAGCCTCAGCTGCTTCATGGGTCTGTGCTTGGGTTGGTTGCAGTTTGTCCCTGGTTCACACTGAAGGCATGAGCCAGCCAATATTAAAGGTCAGGGAAGAGGAAATGCTAGTTTATTTAGACAAAAGTGGATCACTTTGTATGAATCAGTACTTACCCTGTGCTGTATTTCAACATTGCTCAACCAGCACTATTACTCTTATCCTATGTACATCTCTGTTTTGGAGGAGTCTGCCCTATTGTGTGGGCTTATTTTCTTACGTGTTTTAATTCTGACATCTAAGCTTTTAAGCAGTTGCTAGTGCGAGTTTAGGTAGAATTACTATTTATTTATTTTTTTCCTAAATATACAGGTTTCTTATATTTTTCTAATGGAAAGATGGAAAGATACCAGTTCAGATGTCATTTCTTTTTGTATGTGGATTTTGTTTGTTTGTTTGTTTGTTTCTAGTTTAAATCCATGGGCTGCTGAGCTGGGGTTTCCTTCTCTGACTACCCCTGAAATCCCAAACACTTTGGTTAGGAGGATTTTCTGCATCATTACTTTTCGGTTCTGTGGGGATGGAGTGCTCTGAGAACTGTAGAGCCAGCAGCATGGTGAGTCTGATAGCCTCATA
Source organism: Nettapus auritus (assembly GCA_011076525.1). NCBI lineage: Eukaryota > Metazoa > Chordata > Aves > Anseriformes > Anatidae > Nettapus > Nettapus auritus. The sequence goes on along the minus strand of CM021765.1, from coordinate 120,074,963 downwards.
ATGCTTCTTGGTTCTTGGGCAGCCAGAAAACAGCTTTCAGGGAGAACAGCTTTAGTGATCAGTTGTTGCTGTCTAGTGCTTTTCCCTCCCAACACTAAAGGAGTTGTCTTCCATTTGTTTTGGAAGTAGGATGGGTTAGTCAGAGTCCTTGACAGCACCCATGTTTCCTCCACTTCATAAACCGCTTCAAGATCCTTGAGGATTTCACTTTACCTACTCTGTGCTTTTGCTGTTTTCTGACTACATTGGTCCTATCCATCCTTCTCGCATGTTTTCTCACAGGTGAACAGATTACTGAAAATTTGACAGCAGGATTCAATTTACAGTTGAGAGGATGCTTACACAAATATTAATTGCCTTTGTTTCAATAAAGAAGGGGAAAAGACAGGAGTAGTAACCTACCTGTAATAAGCAAGAACAATTCCTTCATTGTGAAAGGAAATAGAAGATGGTAACTAATATTGTTCTGTAAATAACAATCGTGTCTGTCAAGCTTCAGGACACATATTATCAAGCCTTTGTAAGACATTCCCTGCAGGAAATGGGCTTATATTCATATGCCTGTGTTCAAGAAGGTGCAGACCGCTTCACATGCCTTTATTCTGGGAGTCTCTGGTAGATAAGCCTTAAAGTAAGCACTCAGATTTTGTTTGGATTTCAGCTCATTGAACAATTCATTGAGCAACTTCAGACTCAGAGTTTTCAGGAGCTATCATACCCAGCAACGGATTTCAGATCATGCTATCATTTTGTATTGTTGCCTTGCTTTTTGTTTGGCTGCTGATAATAACCAACAAACAAAAGTACACAGGGCGAGATTTGTCAAACTACTAAGTGTTTGGTAATGTTAATTAAAGGAAATCTTTATAATAAATAAATTAATTCATTAAATTAAACGTATTACAATAGTGCTGAAAGATCTCATTTGCTAATCTTGAAATAGGTTATCTGTTTTTATTCACGAGTATGTGAAACACTGAGTCCCAGCTGATGAGCAAATGAGGGATGTTGTATATTGGAATAGGCAGGTATGGTTTTATTATTCAGTGTGTGTGACAATCTCTTACGAAAGGTAGAGGAAACCTACCAGAATTTCAGCAGTTCAGAGCCTGGTGTAACACAACAATGGATTGATGTAACAAGCAATAGCATAATTGAAGGTCCTAACAGCATGGTGATGTTTTACAGAATACCCTTGAATATCTGAAACAGTTCGAAGATTTTATAATAGCTCTGATAAAAAATAAAATCAATTATCCCTGTTTGCCTTTCAAAGTAGCACCCGCTGAAGCTATCATCAGTATTTGGCACATTATCCTCTAAATGAAAATGTTGAAATCATAATTTAAATATTTATGCAAAGACATGAGTCACAGCTGTATTACCTTACAATAAAAAGAAAGGTAACATTGGCACAAAAGCAGCTTATTTATGAGCTGCATATCATACTGCCAAACTAGTTTGCAGCAAATGTGTATTACTAAAAACATATGAGGAAAGACAGTGTGCTCTTTCATAATAAAGTAAAAAATAAAAAATAAAATGTGGAAATACTTTTTTTTTTTTTTTTTGGTAGAAATTACTCCAAGACTGGTAAAGTTATGCATTTTTCACCCCAGTTATGAAGATCTGGTACTAAGGTTACACATGGATCTAATAATACAAATGCACAACATAGCTGTTAAACTATAGGAAAATTCTTTTGCTGTATAGAATTTTAATCTTGAATGTTAGCTAGATTTTGAAATGAACTGATGTTCCCTAGTGAAGAAAACTGATGCAGCTAGAAACCATGTCTTTTTAATAACTTTTATTTTGAAGTTAAAGGTTTGGTAGTACATAAAAGCACAGATTCTCATTATTGTGTTGCTTGTCCTTAGTTCTTGTCTCTGTGCAGCACTTTTCTAAATTTTCTAAAGCAAATACACAAATATACTGAACTATAACTTCTGCACAGAAGTCTGCTATGACTAGCAGGTTGAGGGCCCTCTACTCTGCTCTCATGAGACCTCACCTGGAGTACTGCATTCAGCTCTGGAGCCACCAGCACAAGAAAGACATGGAGCTATTACCCTATAAAGAACAAGTCCAGAGGACGGCCATAAAGATGGGCTGGAGCACCTCTCCTGTGAAGACAGGCCAAGGGAACTGGGGTTGTTCAGCCTGGAGAAGAGAAGGCTCAGGACAGACCTTACAGTGGCCTTCCAGTGCCTAGAGGGGACCTGCGAGAAAGCTGGGAAGGGACTCTTCGTCAGGGAGTGTAGGGACAGGACAAGGAGAAATGGTTTTAAACTAAAAGAGGGCAGATTTAGATTAGATGTAAGGAAGAAAATCTTCACTGTGAGAGTGGTGAGGCCCTGGCACAGGCTGCCTATAGAAGCTGTGGATGCGCCATCCCTGGAGGTGCTCAAGGCCAGGATAGATGGGGCTTTGGGCAACCTGGTCTGGTGGAAGGTGTCTCTGCCCATGGCAGGGGAGTGGAATTAGATGGTCTTTAAGATCTTTCCCAATCCAAACCATTCTGTGATTCTGTCTCCAATATACTTCTCCCTCCCCTGTCCCCTGGTTTGTCATTTTATTAAGAAAGCTATTTTTTAAACACTGAAACATCTAAGAAACGTAAAATTAAGTACTATTAAAATAATAATAGTAACAAATAAAGTCCTTATTTAACTTGTCAGATTTCCATGCTGCCTGCTGTTCCTTGAATTTCACCTGTCTCTAGATCTGCAGATCTGTTTAATCTCTGTAACGCAGCCCACATCTCTGAAACTGTTTGTCCAGCCTTTTTTGTTCTCTGGCCCTGGCAAAAATGCAGGCATTTTATATCCATCCAGAAGGCTGGTAACAGTTTTTGGTTTATTGTTTTGGGTTTGTTCATCTACTTTATCACTTTGAGTCCAGACTCGGTGTCAATACAGTCATTCCCATTTCAGAACAGGAACATGAGCAGTCTTAGAGCACATGTAATCATGCACTCATGTAATCATGCCAGGTAACATTGTATGTTTAAGATGCTTTCTTCAGAGCATATACTCCTTATCTGCCTTTACAGAGCTAGTGTTAATTTTGCATCTTGACAGGCAGCCACAGTCCGTAGCTACAGTCTGAAAGACACAATATGCAGAGAAATGATATAAGTAAGAGTTGCATTGAAATCCACACATTAAGTACCTGTTGGGATTCAGGATAGCATCTTACAGTTGTTGTCTTTTTACGGATCTGACTTACATCATGAAAATAGAATATTTCTTTTGTTCTCTGGCCAGGAAAAGAGCATTAAGGAGAAAAAAAGAAAATATCTGCTATGCTTTATATTTGTGTTTGTATAAATTCAAATATTGCCTCTCGGTTCCAACTTCAGTGCTGCAGTCAGGCACACACTGTAGCCTTTTGCCAGCACAGCTGTGCTACCCACGGGTATAAGGATGCTTTGCTTGTTTGATACCATAACACCCACACACATCAGACATAGTAGCAATGTTCTGCTTTTACTGGCAACGTGAATATTTTAGGTGGAGACTGATTTAAAATCGCTGTATTACCACAGCAAATTTGCTTTACTGTTATCTCCTTTCTGCACATTAAGAAATCCTGCATTTGCAGTCATAGCCTGCATAGTCATCTTGGGCTTGGACTAAACCAGACTGTTATCAGAACAATTTTAATAGCTCAGTGCTCAGGCCAAGTCCCAGAGTGCTTCTAATTTAAACACAGTAGAATAAATGTAGTCTATTCAAAGTAATATTTCTCCAGTGAAGACAAACTTTTAAAGAATATGACAAATAAGCTAATGTCAAGGGTTAAAAAAATAACAATCAAATTATAGTATCACTTTATTTGGATATGTGCATCAATTGGTTCCTTCAGTCCCCTTTGTGCCTTAGATTGACCGTTGCTAGTATCACACGATTGAAGTGTTCCAAAACACAAAAAATAGATTTGTCACCACTGCCATTTTCCTACCAGAGTAGATGATAAGGAAATGCGATCCTAATTGTAAAACTAAAGCTATATGATCAGCTGGGTAACTAGACATTGCTGGCCACGCATGGTACTCTTACTAAATAAGGCATGTTTTGCACTCAAAAGCCATTTGCACAGATGCAATATTTATTATGTTCATTTTCAACAAACATATATTTGTTCTCCTTCTTTGACATTTTCATCATTTGCTAGCACTGCCTACATTAGCATTAAGTTAATGCCACGAGTGACTTGAGAGAGAATTGGAAATGATTGGTTAGTTTATAAACAATGGTAATACAAAAAGCTTCCATATGGTTATGATAAGTTCCGCTTCAAATTTGAAGCTTTTGATTGATTAGAAGTTTAAAGTATAAATTGTATTTTCTGAACAAAGGAGCAGAGAATTGGTTTAGCTTTCTTAATCACAGCCTTAGCTTTCTTAATTCAGCCTTTGCTGAAAAGTACCACCTGTTTATAATTAAAACAAGGCATGTTGTCTGCATTAATTTCTCAGGAAAGCACAGTTCATTTATAATTAGAGGTGCTCAGGTGACGATATGACAAGCAGAAGCCCTTTGCATATTCACAAAGCAAGCCATACATGGGCAGCAGACAAAGTACTCTCTTACCCCTATGCACCACATACACGGTAGATTCCTGCCTCCAGCTGAATCTGGACCATTTCTTTCAGTATCGGGGTGCTGCTGAGATAACGCTATGTCCCCTGATAGCTACCTGTCTGCTTGATATTAAGAGTTCCCAACCCCACTGTCAGTTGGTGAGCAACCAACATCCAGGGACACCGGTCCTTTATCAGCAGCCTGCAGCTGGATCAGCCATCTGATAGCCAGGAATTCTGGATCCTTTCCAGACACCTCTCCTCTCCTCTCCTCTCCTCTCCTCTCCTCTCCTCTCCTCTCCTCTCCTCTCCACACCATTCTTAGAATAAGTTTAAGGAATTCACCCAAGGTCACACCACGGGGCTGTGATGCTTTCATTCAAGGCATCCATCCCAAGCACCAGAACTGGGACAGACATGAGCAGTTTGGTCGAAGAATGAGTGCCACATTGATTAATGTGGCAGCCAATGACATCTCACACTCAGCCATTCAGGTCATGTCACCTTTGCCCAGGTGACATTTGCCCGTGTTAGGGTTTCTGACAAAAATAAAAAACAATTTAAAAACCCAGAGTAATGTGGTTGTATGTATTTGTCAAATTTATCAAGTAATTTCACAGAATCACAGAATTTCTAGGTTGGAAGAGACCTCAGGATCATCGAGTCCAACCTCTGACCTAACACTAACAGTCCCCACTAAACCATATCCCTAAGCTCTACATCTAAACGTCTTTTAAAGACCTCCAGGGATGGTGACTCCACCACTTCCCTGGGCAGCCCGTTCCAATGTCTAACAACCCTTTCGGTAAAGAAGTTCTTCCTGAGATCCAACCTAAAACTCCCCTGGGGCAACTTAAGCCCATTCCCCCTCGTCCTGTCACCAGGCACGTGGGAGAACAGACCAACCGCCACCTCGCTACAGCCTCCTTTGAGGTACCTGCAGAGAACGGTAAGGTCACCCCTGAGCCTCCTTTTCTCCAGGCTTAACAATCCCAGCTCCCTCAGCCGCTCCTCGTAGGACTTGTTCTCCAGGCCCCTCACCAGCTTCGTCGCCCTTCTCTGGACTCGCTCAAGCACCTCGATGTCCTTCTTATATCGAGGGGCCCAAAACTGAACACAGAATTTGAGGTGCGGCCTCACCAGAGCCGAGTACAGGGGGACAATCACCTCCCTAGCCCTGCTGGTCACACTGTTTCTTATACAGGCCAGGATGCTGTTGGCCTTCTTGGCCACCTGAGCACACTGCTGGCTCATTTTCAGCCGACTATCAACCATCACTCCCAGGTCCTTCTCTGCCTGGCAGCTCTCCAACCACTCATCTCCCAGCCTGTAGCTCTGCTTGGGGTTATTGCTCCCCAGGTGGAGGACCCGGCACTTGGCCTTGTTGAACTTCATGCACTTGACCTCAGCCCATCGGTCCAGCCTATCCAGATCCTCCTGCACAGCCTTCCTACCCTCGAGCAGATTGACACACGCACCTAACTTGGTGTCATCTGCAAACTTACTGAGGGTGCACTCAATGCCCTCGTCCAGATCATCGATGAAGATATTAAAGAGGACCGGCCCCAGCACCGAGCCCTGGGGAACGCCACTAGCGACCGGCCTCCAACTGGATTTGACTCCATTCACCACGACTCTCTGGGCCCGGCTATCCAGCCAGTTTCTAACCCAACGAAGCGTGCGCCAGTCCAAGCCAGGAGCAGCCAGTTTCTTGAGGAGAATACTGTGGGAAACGGTGTCAAAAGCCTTGCTGAAGTCAAGGTAGCCCACATCCACAGCCTTTCCCTCATCCACCCAGTGCGTCACTTTGTCATAGAAGGAGATCAGGTTCGTCAAGCAGGACCTGCCTTTCATAAACCCATGCTGACTGGGCCTGATCGCCTGCTTGCCCTGCAACTGCCACATGATGACTCTCAAGATAATCTGCTCCATGAGCTTCCCTGGCACTGAGGTCAAACTGACAGGCCTGTAGTTCCCCGGGTCAGTCCTCCGGCCCTTCTTGTAGATGGGCGTCACGTTTGCTAGCCGCCAGTCAACTGGGATCTCCCCCGATAGCCAGGACTGTTGATAAATGATGGTAAGCGGCTTGGCCAGCTCCTCTGCCAGTTCTCTCAGTACCCTCGGGTGGATCCCATCCAGCCCCATCGACTTGTGCACATCCAAGTGCCATACCAGGTCACCAACCATTTCTTCGTGGATAGTGAGGGCCACATCCTGCTCCCCATCCCCTTCCACCAGTTCAGGGAACTGGGTATCCAGAGAACAACCGGTATTGCCGCTAAAGACTGAGTAAGTTGACTTAAGGAACTACAAAGGTTTTAATTACAATTTGTTTCAATTCATATAATGAATCGACCAGGTTTTATAATTAAACCTTGGGAAAAAAAAAAAAAAGAAAAAAAAAAAAAGGATTTTAATGGAAAATGCCAGGGCTTAAATTGCATTAATTATGTAAGTCTATTCAACACGGCTAACTCTGCTGCTTTTCTGATGGAGTAGGAATGAAAAGAATAAAAATACCATGCTGAAATGTCTTTGCATGAGTCGATATTAGTCACTTCAAATTCCTTCCTGATTAATAAAATGCATTACCATAACTTTCAGAGGGAGGAAAGTGATATGCTCAGTGGGGAAGAACAGCTGGATATCATTAGCAGCTGGGAAGGGGCAGTGGTACTTTCTTTGCTCCACTTTCCAGGAATATATTCCCTTCCCACCCCAGTCCCTTCTGTGTCTAGGTCAGAGCCATAGTTTCCTTTTTTTGTTCTACATGAACAGACTCCAAATTACAGCTTGCTTAAAAAAAAAAAAAAAAAAAAAAAATCAGATTTTTCCCTCTATATTATTTTGTCAAGCAAGACAGTGGTGGGTAACATTCAGCAACTTTTCCTTCAGAGCACATCCCCTTCCTCTGCAAGGGCCACCTGAGCAAAAACGAGAGCTAGAAATACCCCATGAAGCCCCATGGTTCCCCCACAAGTGAAGCTGTAGCTTCTGCCTTGGAAGGGGTTACATCTGCTATTGCAGCCCCTTCTGTTTCCATACCCAAAACCTGGCTCTGCAACCCACATTGCAGACCTTGGTGCATTCAGCTCAAGCCTCCCTGCTCCCCACTGATGCACCACAAAGCTGCACAAGTTGCAAAACATTCTGAGTGTTGGGGCAGGCTGGAGAGGTGGTGTTGGGCCAGCACACTGAAATTTCACAGGAGACTTACTTTTCAGCAAGCGATCTCAGAATCTGTCTCAGGCTACATCTCAGTGACAGCTCTGCGGAGGTTCAGTCACCATGTGACGCCTTTCACATGGCATGACAGAGGTTCCTGTAATCAGAATGGTTTGGGTTGGAAGGGACCTTAAAGTCCATCTACTTCACTCTTTTCTCTCTCTCTCAAGATCAAGAAGAAGAAGAAGAAAAAAATATATATTTCTCAAATCAAACAGTGTTTGAGTTGTTTGGCTTGGCGGCATATTTCTCTCCTCTGACTGAACTTTGGAAGATAGCTCTTAGGAGGTCTGTTGGGCCTCCTAGAGCTTGTCTTCTCTTCATTTCCATGTACCTTTCCTTGGTCTCTCTGTAGAGTACTATGAGTACATCAGGACTATTATGCTTGAGGTGAATTACTTTTCTGTTACTTCCCTTTGTGAAGGGTTAAAAGAGGAACTTACACCATAGTGCTTCATACAGTAGTAATATATCAAATAGCTGGAGTTTATTTTACTGACTCCCCATTTTTAATGAAATCATATTTTCTGCATTTTAGGATTTAATCTGTAAAGTGATTAATAATTATCTTAATTGTGGTTTTTATTTATTTATTTTATTTATTTTCTGACATGGAGCGAGGAGGAACAGTGAATAAAGTTTTTTTAAATTAGAATGCAAGACATTACAGACTACTCTAAAATCAAAATGTGAGTAGGTGGGTAATTACGTAAAATCCTCATAATTATTGTCTCCAGACTGCACAGTGGGACATGGATTATTCATATTGCATCGGTGATATACTGCATATTAACTGTGATGACCCATCAGCCTCCAGATGAGGTGCTGAGCCCAAGTGTTTGTTTTCTTGCGTGCTCATTTTAGTTTTAAAATAACCTTCGTTCTGTTTCTGCTGTTCCTGATGGAGCTAATGAGCAGTGCTTATGTAAAGTACCCCAAAGGCAGTTAAAAACACAGTACTTAATTGCTGGTAAGAAGCAATTTTTGATGAGAATATTGCTATTCCAAGCCATGATTAGTCATTTAAAATCAGCCAAGTGCTGTTTATGTAGCTTCTCCAGTATAAATATTATGCAGTGGGCTGTTGACAGGATCTCTAAATATCATTGGGGTCTGGATCAGGTCTTGTTTGCACATTAATAGCATTCTCAAGTATTTAAACTTCTTCAGAGTGAGCAGGAATAAGTGGAGAAGATTTAGGGACCTGGGCACTCGTCCAAATGTTGACTGGATGGCAACTACATCTAAAGGAATGGTTTCATCTTGCCGTTACTAAGCTATGAACTGGGAAAAAGAGAAAAGGTGAATGCTTTCCTCTTGCTTACTTCAGTAGGAGTAGTAGTTTGCCAGTGCCCAAGCATATCTTTATTGTCCAACAATAGTTAAATAACAGACAATTGTGTGCATATAGAAGAAGACAACAACAACAACAACAACAAAAGTTCATTGGGTCTCTCATGGCTCAGGGGAAGCTGGGGAGACAGATACACTTCTCTACCCATTTTCCTAGTCATCCTAGGGACTTCAGTAGGATAAGGAGAGTGAGTTTTGGAGACACCGGTGCATGTGCACCCTATGCGCATCCCATTTCCTCATTTGCTTTACTCGTGTTTGCAGGGTAGAGCTGAGGATTGCTGTGGGAGGACTATGACAACTCCATGACTGTGAAAGGAAGAAGCAGCAGCCAGTCCCCTGCTCCAGCCATCCTTTACGCCCAGCATAGACCTCTCCCAGAAGTGGTCCATGCATGACTCAGCCAGTTTCTCCTCAGGAGCAATTGTTACAAATTCTGTACATATTGGGCAACACCTTTTACTAACTTGCACACTGAAAAATTTACCTACTTTTAGTACTCACCCATTTTAGAGCAACACTTATTTCAATGTTTGCTGATATATTTAGTTAACATGATGAGGAAGGATTTGACTACACAAATCGTGTAATGCCTGCTGTAGTTTGATTTTTGAAAAAGGAAAGCCATTAACTTCTAATTCTAACAGAAACATGAACTCTTTCCCAACATTTTACAAGGTCATTCCATCCAGCAGTGAAACATGGCTGCACCTTTTGTATGTAAAAATATTTATAAGGTGAAATATAAAAGTTTATAAAAGTTAGGATAGATATCATAATAAGTCCTTAATAGCTGTGAATACATGGCACCTCAGTTTTGCATCTGAACAAAACTATCAATGCATGCTGCTGGTTTTTAGCTTAAAAGCTTCATTAAAAAATACTTTATTACTATTTTACTTACAATTTAAGCATGATTTAAGATGGGGTATCATCCTCTCTGGTCATTTAGTTTTGTTGTATTTCCTCTTGTGCTTTTTCCCATCTTGTACTTCTAGTTTGAAAGATGAGATTTTAGTTTTCACTGACTGCACATTTCTTCTTTGTCTTTTCAGGATAGGCAAGTGAAAAAAAAATAATAATATATAATACAATAATAATAAAATAATAAAAATAATAATAACAATAATAAAGTTCAATTTGTTTAACTGTATTTTAATGTTATCAGTTTCAAGGGGAAAGATGTAGATGTGTGTTTCCAGACTAAGAAACCAACTTTGAGAAATTTGCATACTTAATCCCTCTTCCCCATAGAGGCAGAAGGTCTGGGTTCCCTGATGACTGAGAATGACAGATATGCAGAGCCTGTGTGGTATTTTTTTAAACGACTGACCTTTTAGAAGACTCAGTACAATATTTAGAACAAAGTTAAGTAGGGAATATCTTGCTATGTACCTCACATCACAGACTCTTTGAAATATGGAGTGCCTTGAAGCAAAGTAAAATTAGTAACTTCAAAGACAGGACTGCAAAAGGGGAGACAAAAGAAAAATAAGGAAAAAGAAAGTTTGAAAAAGTAATAAATGTTTCATTGCCTTACATTCTAAAAAGAGTTTAATCAATAATGGGAAAGGTACCAGAAATTTTCTGTAACTCAGTATTGATTTTTACATCTCCTTTGAAAGGCACTTGCAGGTCATTACTGAATTAGAGCAACCCTGAAAAGTTAAGGACTTTTGCCATCCTCAAAAGCTACATATTTTTTACTCAAGGTCATAGTGACTGTTTATTTTTGGAAAACCATTATTTCCACATTGTATGTGAAGACACTTTCAGCTGCCCGACAACAAATCTGAAGTTTCTACTCCTGCCTGTGAGAGTTCATACATAACCCTTTCTTTTTGATTTTTCTTTTTCCTACCATAAAATGGTCTTTTATTATGTTCTGTTATTTTAGCTTTTCAGTTATCATTAACCAAAATACCACTGTTGGCAGATTTATGACCATCCTCTTTATGTTAAACCAGTGGCGTTTATATGTAGGACTCTGGCACAAATAAATTCTAAACTAACCAGAGACACCACAAAATAAAACACGCTGATCAAATGCAGGCCTGAGGCTACAAGTTTCCCCTTTCCCTGAGGAAATGTCACAGCCTGTGCATTTGTGTGCCTTCTTGAAGGCATGTGAATAATTCACTCCTACATGGGCTGAGTCCTCCTGACTAAAACGCTCTGAGAGTCCTCCAGGTTGGGCTGCGGGAAGCATTTTGGCGTTCTGAAGGTTCAGGTCCTCTGAAGTTCCAAAGCTGTCACTGCACTGCCCTGGGCCCATCCCATGCAGCAGACAAGTCCCCGCTGGAGAGCAGCTGGGAACTTCGTGATCTGGGCTATCAGCCCGGTGTGGTCCCATTCCCTGCAGGTTGGGAAAGAACTGGTTGGCAGGGGGTCGGACCACGGGTATGCTAACTCACATGGATGCCAAAGTGAGGTGAAATTATTTTTTTATTATTATTATTTGGCTAGCTTTTTACTTTATTTGAGTTTCTTGCTTTGAGGCATTGAAATATTTAAGAGTATTTATTTGAGTTGAGGACAACCTGAGCAGTAGTGTAATGTAATATCAAGCCATTAGCTAGGAAATAACTTGGTAAATGGTTAGACCAGCCCCTACAAGACAAAATGTACAGCATCTGATTTATTCCTGGTTGTTCTGATGTATTTCTATTTTTTGGGACTGTATTTGGGACATACAGTCTTTATTTTATCCATCAAGTTGGCTAAGCCAAAACACTTCACCACTGTGCAATATTTATTTAACTTTTATCTATATTAGATTGCCAACCAGCCTTCTGTTTAATTACACTTCACATTTAAGTGCTTTTTCATTTGTTCAGATTTTTTTTTTAGAATACATAGATTATTTTCTCTCCCTCTGTTAGCAGCTCATATTCATTTTGATGCCAATATTTCAATTCCCTTTCTGTTTCAGGACTACACTTTTTCTTTAATGTACTTTTTTATTATTATTTTTCTCTTACATTGTCTCCATGGGGAAGAAGGTATCTTCTCTCAGTATTAAATATACAATAGGATATAAAGAGCAAGGAAATCCTCAAATTAATCCTTCTATATAATTCTGCTTTCTAACTTCATTTCCTGACAGTTTTTCCTTTAATAACCTCCCAGCGTTGTGATAAATTGCTCCAGATAACACTTTTTTTCTCAATATGGATTAAATGTCTGTGCTGGGGGAAAAAATAATTGTTCGGGGAATTTGAAGTGTAAGCCTTCACTCACATTTCATGCTATATCTGCTAGAAATTCTTGCTGTGTGAATGAGACTAATTGGAACATGCTATGAAGGGCTGTGCAGGACTGCATTGCGCCAGACCCCTGACAGTGCCTGGGTGTACCTGGGAAGGTGCCATTAAATAGCTCCAGCTGGATCCTGGCACTAAAGTAAGCCTAAATTGGGTAAATTAGTTGTCTGTTATTTTGGGGAGGTATGGAGATTAAACAACAAAGAAAAAAATCCTGCCACCACTGTATTAGTTCATGTTTCTTCTTTTTTTACAAGCTAAAAGATTATCAGAATTTTAAAATAGTATAGTATATATAATTTCCTCTTTTGCTTTATTTCAGTTTTATTTTATTTCTGTGTCTCGGTTAATAGAAATGGAATGTAGTGTAGAGGCTTCAAGTACGGAAAAATAAATTAATTACATTTTAACTTTCTCTCTACATAGGAAATTTTAAAATGGCTTCATGCTGAATATCTGCTTTACTAATTCTATAAACAGCAGTAAAAGAAACAGAGCTATAGTGAACATGGAAGACAACTAGAGCTTCTTTTTTGTTCTTCTGGTGTCTATTCTCTTTATTTTATATAGAACCTGCTGTGGAGTTTTTTCTATTTTCTCATTAGAGAAATTTATATATATATACATATTTATTTTCCTTTAATCAGAAAATTGTTTACTATATCTTATATGTTTGCTTTTTTTTTTTTTTTTTTTTTTTTTTTCCAGAGAAAATGGAGAAATTTTATTTTGTATGGGTTGATTTCCTACAATTTTTGAAGGATACTGTGTATCTGTTAATCTTTTCTATAAATAATAGAATTTTAGATAGGACTCTTTAAAATGATATTATTTCTGATAGGAAGAAAAGGAAAATAAGTAGACTGCTAAGTATTTGCTATTTACTTTGATGATATTCAGCCTTGTTTTAAATGCTTTGTCATCATGTTTATACTAGATAAAGTCATCTCCATGTTTCAGCATAGGATTTTGCTGTTCATACTCTGTTGTGCTAGCACTTGTGTATACAGTACCTTTCTCAAAGCTTATAGTCTCAATTGTCAAAACAAATAAGAGATTTTAAAGGATGCATTGAAATGTGTGGAAGACGTAGACATGAAAATGTTTTTTTTTTTTTCTTACTGAAAGGCATGTTGTATACATGAATTCTAAAGAGATCTTTCCTTTAATACTCTTCAACAAGTTTCCATTATTTGAAAGCATTTTAGTATTGGAAATAAGAAATTGCACTAATGTGACACATGATTTTTCCATACTTTACTACAAAAAAAATTAACTTCTCAACATAAAACTACGTGTTTCTATTGAATACCATTTCCCTTTGCAATTAAATCTTTTTAAGTACTGTAATTTACATGTTTCAAGAACGCATATTGAACCTACGCTGAACACCACAGTTAATGCGTGCTCATAAGTTTTCCTGTAAAGTCTGTTAAGGATTGCCATCAGCAACAAATAGCTCTCGATAAAAGATTCAAATCCATTACATTGATCTATACTGTTTTGTGCAATTACAATAATAGGGCATATTCAGATATCATCAGATGACTTTAAAAAATAGCAAGAGATTGTCTCCAGCACCAGATGCCCTCCAAAGCTTGTCTCCTGCTTCTCAAACATATCAGACAACCCTAGGTTAATTCCTTATTGCTGTGGCTACCTATGCAGTTGCTCACATGTGGTTGCTAAAGCCTTGGCTAGCTATAGGTTCAGCCATCTAGCTGGCCTAAGCCTGTTTGTGGGCATCCACCCAAGCTGTGGCTGTACCTTCTTGTGCAGTGGACGTGCCCGTGTAGGTGCATGCTCAGCCGGGCAACAGAATCAAGGCTGAAATGAGGATGATGACAGTAACTTCCTCTGCCTCCTTGCCTCCTTACACTAGGAATGGCCCAAGAGCGACCCTGTACTCTGGAGCTGCCTTCTCTGATGGCACATCATGCACAGGGCTCAATGCTACATCTAGGTTTGTTGCACTTTTCAATACAGATCTTATTGCAGACATTGCTTTTAAAATGGGTGGAAGAAAAACAGGCTATAACATTTGAGGCCCATTTTAGTTATGAAGTCATGATCTAGACCTCATAGTTTCATAAATAGATGAAATAAGATTGCTATTCATTTTCTTAGATGTTCTAATTTAGGGCAGTAGCACAGATGTTATATCTGTGTACACATACAAGCACACCACTCTGCCATGATAAACAGACTGCTTAACGAGCAGGCAAGCACCAGGTAAGACTATCTAGATGTTCCTATTAGATGAAAACAAAACAGCTACGATTATCTAGCCTGTGGATTTTATCATTCCTTTATAGGTAGCTTCTCTTTGTTAAATTCACTGATTTAACTGAACTTTAATAACACCATTCCAAAAATCCATATGTTGGAAGGCAAGAAACAATAGCAAAACATTACATGCGACAACACAGTGCCTCACACCTGCATCATTTCAGATTAATTTGTACTGTTGTTGCTTTCAAAAATCTGTCATGATGATAAAGATGAATGTGTATTAGCATATAATTTCTTCCATATCCACAGTTGTTGTTCTCTTGGCTCCTTCTCCCCCTCTTTCTCCTGCTCCTCCTGGAAGGCAAAGGCCAGCATTTCAACACATGATAATACAGCTGCTTTGTAGGACATGGTAGAAATCTTTGGAAAGGAATTTGTGATGAACCTGTAAGAAATTCTGTACTATTGCATGTGGGAATAAATGTAACTTGACCACTGAGAGGTGCATGTTAAAGGACTACCTGGGCTTTCATCAGCATGCTAACCCACTCAAAGTTGAGAGGTTAGACTGAAAGATGTAACTTCAGTGCTATTACTGCACCTTTCAGCAGTGATAACAATTAGCACTGCACATTTTTTTACATGAATCAAACAGAGCTGTGCCAGCTCCCCACAGGGTGCAAGTGGCTCCAAAAGAAGGTAGAGCAGAGAGTATTTCTGACAGGCTCTTTTTTGTATCTCCAGTGTACAACAGGCCTGGGGAGAAACAGAAGAGGCGATGAAAAATGGTCTTTCTGCAACACTGTTTTTAAATGAGCAGAACTTGAAAATGAGAGGCAGGCAGATAACTAGCTTGTAGGCTGATTTTGTTGTTGTTTTCCCAAAGAGGTAACAAAACAAATATTGCTGTTTTCTTATCTTGCCTTCCCCGTTTTTCACAGTAGATCTGTGACCGAACTGAACTCAGAAAAAAATATCCTGCCTGGGGTGACTGTTTATACACAAAGACAGATGCAGGTAAAGGAGTTTGGTATTATTATGCTGTTATTTCTTTGACATGACACTTTCAGGGAAAAATGATTTATTGTTACCATGTGCATAATAAGCAAGCAGTTGCACTTTGGGCTTTGGTAACTGCAAACACAGACCCAGCAGACAGAAGCTATCCAAACACCCCCACTACTTCTACCTCACCCTGTTCCCCGTTTGCAGCCACTGCAAATGAGTGCACTTCACACCTATGACCCTTGAAGAAGCAGCTTACAATAACAGGAATATAATTTAGGCTTGAGGTAGGATTCAACTGATAGGAAGTGGGTGGCTTGTTTTTCTACTTGCAAAGGGAAAGAGGTAATTTTAGAGTGAAATATGTGTTATTTTACAAGAGACCGCTAACACAGGCTAGATGAATGCTGCTCCTGTGTCTGCTTTCCATTTTAAAAGAGGACCCAAAATGAGTAGCTCAGATATAGGCATCAGCTGTGTGGCCATCTATGCTTAGGTGAGATAAATATCAACTTTAATATCACTAAGTTTGTTTAATCTACTTAAACAAACAAACAAACAAGCTCACCCCAGCTCTTCAGATGAATGTTCCCTTGTTACCTGTTGCTCTCCATTTCTCAGTCCTCCCGTTGCTGACTCCATGAGAAAGAGCACAACACCTTCTGCAGAGCCCAGCATGGTCTCCTGCCTCTCACTGACCTGGGGAATGGGTCACTGATGATCACATGCTCCTGCAACCAAAGTGTGCTCAAGTGACCATTTCAGAAATGACAGGAACAGGTAAAGATGCTGCCATACCCTAGCACTTGGTTTCTTCAGCAGTAGGCTGATCTTTGCTGGCTTCCCAGTCAGTTATGGAGGCAATAACCTCAGATACACGTAGCAGTGAAAACTGGTACAGCCATGCTGCAGCATCCGTCCAAACACTATTGTTTTCTGCTACAGTTGTCCATAGATCTGGTCCTGTAAATAAGCCCTTATACATGAACCAGTATGCTTGTAAATATGGATCCTGTCTAGTCTGGAAGATATGCACTGCATCTTCATCACCACTTTTGATGTATATACAAAATCTGTTTTACTGTTCACATTGGATCATGTCTGAGAAACATAACCCCCCAGACTATCAGAAAATAAACTCAATTGCAGTGTGCAGAGAGGGAAAGAAAAATAAAAAAATAATTAAAAAAATAAATAAACTGAATAAACTGAGGTCAAGGTGATGAAAAAGAGAGAGAAAAACAAGGCTATTTAATCATAAATTATTGCAAAATAATATTAAAAGCAGATGAAAAAGTCTGTTGTTATAGTCAGCAACAGTCAACTTGTTCTTTCAGCTGATCTCTCCTCCTGTATATTTGTTTGGTAAGTAATCTGTCAACTTTGATCAGAAAGGGGATTTGTTAGTGCTGAGGTAATGAGCAGCCATGCAGCTAACAGCCCCATGGGGAGAGCAGTGGCAAGCTGCCAGAGCCCAGTACTCTGGGCTCTTTCAGACAGCCCACACTAGGAGGGCTTAATATTTTAATACCTAATTCGCTTACTTGAAGATAATTGATGTTACATGGGATCTTGATGTAGCAGAGTGATGCAGCAAGTACTGAAATTACAACACAAGTACAATATAGAAATAGCAATATGGCTGAATAACAGTACAAATGTGATTCCCGTTACCAGTCTCTGCTTGCTGTCAGGGTGCTGGGCATCCAGGACAAAGTATGCCAGGACATAGTATGTGGCTTGAAGCCAGCACAAGCCCATTGCTCCCTTGCAAGTTAGTTTTGTTGATTGCTGTGTTGAGTCACTTAGACACCTCCCCCATGCTGTCCTGGCTGGCTCAGGAAGACATTCATGCTTTTCTAATGAATTCAGGTAAGACCATTTACGCAACCCATGACCCAATCAACTCACACAGTTTACTGAAAAAGCCCCCTTCCAGTTCCCCTGGTTTTAAGATCAGTTCTTCTTTCTTTACAACAGCTGTGTTCACTCTATTCTTCCTTGGGCTTCAAGAGCACATCATCCTTGCCCATCTCCTCTGAAGATTCTTCCATTGTAGGGATGTGTTGGCCAGTCAACAAAACTAGGACAGTGCAGAAAAAAACATTTCAGGTGCAAATGTTCTGAGTTCTTCACTTGACAGATAACAATGTTAGGAAATCATGAGAGAGAAATACTCTTTATCTATCAAGCTAAAGTTAGCACTGAGCATGGTCTGCGGCACAAACACCAGGAACAGTGATGCAGTCCTATCAGACAACATGACAAAGTAAGAAGGAAACAAGGAACCAAAAAAAATTATATAAAATAATATTTCCTTAATAATAAATCCTATAATGTTCATAGAATCATAGCGTGACTTGGGTTGGAAGCAACCTTAAAGATCATCCAATTCCAACCTTCCTGCCATGGGCAGACCAGGTTGCAGGTTGCTCAAAGCCCCATCCAGCCTGGCCTTGAATGCTGGCCAGGGATGGGGCATCCACAGTTTCTCTGGGCAGCCTGTGCCAGTGTCTCACCACTCTCACAGTGAAGAATTTCTTCCATGTAACTAATCTAAATGTACCCTAATATCTAATCTAAACCTACCATCTTTTAGCTTAAAACCAATTCCCCTTGTCGTATCGCTATACATCCTGCTAAAAGTCCCTCCCCAGCTTTCTCACAGGCCCCCTTTAGGCCCTGGAAGGCTGCTGTAAGGTCTCTCTGGAGCCTTTTCTTCTTCAGGCTGAACAACCCCAGTTCCCTCAGCCTTTCTTCACAGGAGAGGTGCTCCAGCCCTCTGATCACTTTTGTGGCCCTCCTCTGGACTTGTTCTAATAGGGTAATAGTCCCATGCCCTTCTTGTGCTGGGGCCCCAGAGCTGAACGCAGTGCTCCAGGTGAGGTCTCATTAAAGCAGAGAGGGAGAATCACCTCCCTCAATCTGCTGATCCTACTTCTTTTTTACTGCATATTCTCACTTTTAGGGAGCAACAAGTGCCAATGAGGAGAGCTTCTGGTTATGTCTTTATTGACAGCAGTTAATCTTTATTACTATGGCAGCAAATTGATAAGAAGCAATGTTTTTATAGGCATTTGCTTGCTCTTTTATACAGTGGGACACACTGAGGACTCTGTTCTTCTTATGGAGACATATTTAACTGACAAACAGAAGCTGGGGGGAAAGAAACCTGAGAGACTGCTGTCACAAGACCCAGCACAACATCAAGACAAAATACAAGTGTTGCTTGACTTTGATGTTCGTTCCCCACCCCCACCGTCGTGCTGTGCGGTTTTGTAGGAGAACATCAAAGGGGAGGAAACAAAATTTTGTGCAGGCTCTTGCTGGTGGATCGGGTGTGACCCCACACACGGGGGCTACAGGGAGCACACAGGAGAGCAGGCCAACGCTCACTGGCTCCTGCACAGCCCTTGGGCAGCCAGCCTGGGGTGGTGGCCTCAGGACCTGCTCACCTTGCTTCTCCTTCTTCCGTGATGTGGTCTCCAGGAGCAAGGCACACAGCACTTCTGAGATAGGCCTCCCTCAGCCGCTGGAACCATACCTCGCTTTCCTTGTTGCCTTTGGAAGTCAGAGATGTGAATACAGCCACTGCCTCTGCTGTGACAACAAAGGACGAGCACTCGTCACAGAACCTGCTGTTGCAACAGAGGAAGGCCTAGCTTTATTGAGGTTCCTGCAAACTTCCCAAATAAAGATTTTTCAGTATAACTACTGATAGAAAGATGTACTCATGTTCACTAATTTTGAAGTTTCTCAACACAAGTAGAAGACAAATTAGTATAATTTGAGAAACCTAGAAAGCTAAAAATGGAATGAGGTTCAGTTTGTAAAAAAAAAAAAAAAAAATCTCATCTAGGCCTTCCAGATCATAGAATCATAGATTCATTTAGGTTGGAAAAGACCTCTAAGCCAATTAAGTCCATCCTCTAACCTAGCACTGCCAAGTCTGCCATTAAACCATGCCCCTAAGCACTACATCTACACGTCTTTTAAATAGCCTCAGGGATGATGACTGGAGGGTCAAAATAAGTGGGTAAGAATCTATTCCTAGCTGTGATCTCTGATAACTACTGTGCATTATCAACATTGGATCTCTCTGATTTCTGATTGAGAGGTTGAGAGGAAAACGCTCTTCTTTCTTCTCAGATTTCCCCTCTTCTTTGTGAAATGTGTGTTTTTTAACAGTAAAGGAAAAGACAACCTCTACTAATAAAAAGTTAAGCACAAAGCCCCTACCTTAAAACCTCATTAAGATGTAATATTAAAGGCATGATGAGCGTTGAGGTTACTGAATTTATATCTGAATCCCAGGAGATCCAGGCACATCAACCAGCATGTGCGAAGGCCTGGAGAGCCCTACTTTGGCACTTTCTCCCTGCCACCCTGTGATGGTTTTACTTGGGTGGGCGGCTGAGCTCCACCATAACCACTCTCTCATTCCCCCTCCAGCCTTCAAAGAGGAGCTGGAAGAAAATACGATGAAAGGGGCTCAGGGGTTGAGATACGGACTAGGAGATCACGCAGTAATTATCGTGATGGGCAAAACAGACTCAGCATAGGGAGATAGTAAGATTTATTACCTATTACTAACAAGCTAGAGAAGTGAGAAACAAAGAAAAGAAATGAAAAGCACCTTCCCCCCCCATCCACCCTCTTCCACCTCCTCCCCCCGAGCGGCGCAGGGGAACGGGGGAATGGGGGTTATGGTCAGTCTACAGCACTTCTTCTCT
Organism: Nettapus auritus; assembly: GCA_011076525.1. NCBI lineage: Eukaryota > Metazoa > Chordata > Aves > Anseriformes > Anatidae > Nettapus > Nettapus auritus. The sequence continues at coordinate 120,054,564 of CM021765.1, read as the reverse complement.
GCCGCTCCTTCTCGGTCACTCTCGTCCCCTGTGCTGTGGGGTCCCACCCACGGGATGCAGTCCTTGCCGAACTGATCCAGCGTGGGCTGTCCACAGGCAGCAGCTCTTCAAGAACTGCTCCAGATATGGGTCCGTACCACGGGGTCCATCCCTCAGGAGCAAACTGCTCCAACCTGGGTTCCCCACGGGCAGCAGCTCCTGCCGGGTCACCTGCTCCTGCGTGGTCTCCTCTCCACGGCCTACAGGTCCGGCCTGAAATCTGCTCCAGCAGGGGTCTTCCACAGGCCGCAGTCTCCGTCGGTGCAGGTCCACCTCCTCCACCGTGGTCTCCTCCACGGGCTGCAGCGTGGAACCCTGCTCCACCGTGGTACTCCATGGGCTGCAGGGGGACATCCTGCTTCACCATGGTCCTCACCACAGGCCGCAGGGGACTTCTGCTCCGGCGCCTGGAGCACCTCTCCCCCTCCTTCTTCACTGACCTTGGCACCTGCAAGGCTGTTCCTCACTCCTCTCACTCTCCCAGCTGCTGTGTGGCGCAGCGTTTTTTTCCCTGTCTTAAATCTGCATTCACAGAGGTGCAAAACAACACTTACTGGCTCAGCTCTGGTCAGCAGTGGGGCCCTTACCAAACATGGGGCAGCTTCTAGATCCTTCTCACAGAAGCCACCCCTATGGCCCCCTGCTACCAAAACCTTGCCACGTAAACCCACTACACACCCCTGCACCCTGCAGAACCCCCTCTGCCCAGCACTGCTGCATCCCCTGGTCTGAGGAGATCACCGACGAATTTGGACATCCACCTATGTACTCCCAAAATTAGGGAAAACAATGAAAAAAAGATCATTTAAATGAATTTGCATGAAATGTTCAGCATGTTACTTTCTATTATAATTGTAAAGTTGGGATTTTGCTTTTCATGTTCCTTTAGATGAACATATGCTAAAACATTTTTTTTTTTTTTTTTTTAAATTGTTGTTGTTTTGTTTTTGCATTGTCATTTAAAACATTCCAGGTGAATTAGGGTGGAGAAAAGTTCCTTCCATTACTGCTGGATGGAGACGTAAAACAAATCTCAATAAGCAGAGTATTAAGCGGTTCTTTTTTCTTTCTTGACTGTTGCCTTACAGTAATAACAGGTGCTCAAATACAGTTTTCATGTAAATAACTACACAAAGGAAACAAGATATAGTTTTTCTCTTGATGTTCTAACTCTTCTCTGATGTGAATATTGAATGTAGTGAATAAAAATAGCAGCTGGCTGTGGTTTCCTCATGTTTTGTCACTAAAATCTTGATCTACTAAAACATGCTTACTAAACAAGATGCAGATAAAGTATTCTTCTTATTTCAGCAGGACATACACAGGTTGTAGTGGGTCTAAAATATTGTCTTCTAGTCAGGCACAGAACAAAAGGCAAAAGTCACCTGTAAAGGCTCTATCAGATGTTCAGATGTCTATAATGACAATATGCTGCATGTGAGTGAGCAGTTTCCAAAGAGGCAGTTTCCAAAGATGGGTCGCTCTCCAGTCTGAGAGCTGAGCAGGATGATGAGATGATTCAGTGCCCAAGGCAGTTCTGGAGACTCAGTCCTAACAGAACAGCCACGGTAGTGATCACTTCCCAAAATAAATCAATATGATCATTAGTCCTATCTAGATTACACATGTGCCTACCTTTGTCACACAGCAAAGCTTCAGTGTGGGATCAGCACTCTGCAGGAGGTTGGTGAGATGGCCAGTGGCACAGGCAGGTGAAAAATGAGATGTGATGTACTTCTCAAGAGTGGCAGGACTTGATAAAGATCTGAATATCTGCAGGGGTTAGAGAAATCTGGATAAGAAAATAATGTTATGCAGGAGACAGTAAGTTATTTCCTCTGGGTAAGGCATAGGTCTCCAAACTGTCGAGACATATAATTTCTTTCAAAGTGGTTTCTTGTGTAGAACAAATTTGATGTCAGCAGAATTTCTGAGTCGGAAAAAGAGCAGCATGGTTATCTTTCACTTCCAGTTTTAAGGAACAGCTTTGAAAGCTACAGGGAAACATTTACACACACTGCATTTATTGCTATAATAAACCTGCTTTCATTTTCAAACTAGGCAATACGATGTGGAAATTTCACACACACAGTGATTTTTATAGCTCATGACAACATTTATATTTCCTTCCTTGTTGAAAAGATAACTCATGTAGAAATCAGAATATACTTCAGTAATTTAGCCATATTTAGTGTAACATCCTGCTATTACTCTGTTGTCATTGTTACCATTATGACTCTTTCCTCAGTTTTATACGCTATGCTCTCCTGAACTACTGCATCTCCCAAAGCACATTTCTTTATCAACAGTGCAGAGGTGCCACATCCCACAGCCTGATGGAGACAAGGCCACAGCAGCTCCGTTGCCCAGGTCTGACCAGCAGCAGGGCTGAGCACGTGTTCACAGCACATGCCCACGTGTGTGCAATACCTATGCACGCATGTGTATAGATGGGCACACATATCCACAGAGATACACTCAGCATTTAAACAAACACAAACAGCACCAGTGTTCTCTTTCCTTTCCCCTCTCCAGCTGTCTGGGATGAAGGCCTGTCACAGGGAGCACGCACATGCACATGTCCAAGTTGTGTCCCACACTGTCAGACTCAGACATGAGGTATCTCCTCGGGCTTTTCCTGACCCCTTGCCCTGCCTAGCTGCTGGCACCTGGCCCACCAGAGTAGCTGCATACCCTTGTATTTTCAATCAATGGCTTCTCAGTCTCCTTGCTGGACATATACTGTATCCGCCCTGCCTGATATTCCCGAAGGACTGAATGCATGAGGCTTGGGCCCTAATAAACGGATTCTCCATAACTCCAGTAGTGAGAATTAGTCTCTGACAGCCTTGGAAAGGCTGTACTAAGGAATCTCTCAACCCTTTTGTTTCGTCTTCTGTGGTGGTTTGCTTGTACTGCGCACTGCACCATACAACATTGACAAGTTTTCTCTAAGCGCGTGAGAAAAATTCCAGGACAGCAGGTTCCTGGAGGGAGAAAGCTGATGCACTGGGCTTAGGTTTAACAGGCCTAAAATTTCCCAGTGTAGGCATGCAGGATACGATCATCCACCAAGATGTGCTCGTCTCTGACCGTCTTGCACACAGGGTCTTTCAAAGTCTGTGCTATCAC
>CM021765.1:120020392-120051293 GCA_011076525.1 Nettapus auritus | reverse complement strand
AGAGAGAGAGAGAGAGGGAGAGAGGGAAGCATGGGGAAAAGTCCTATTCTGGAATGCCCTTTTCTCAACTGGATCATACCCTGTGTGATGTTGGGCACAGTACCAGCACAGTAAACCAATTCCCTTTGCCTCCCAGTGAGGAAAATGTATTTGGAGATTGCATCTGGACACAGCCCTTCTGAGATTAGTGATCCAGGTGACTGCAGGATTCTGAGTTTTGCTGTTGATCCAGGCAGATCAAAAAGACAAGCAGGGAGAAATAAATACTGTTTCTCAATCGCAGATATTGAATGCACATACCTGGGATTCGAAACAATCTCACAAACAAAATTTATGCTAAGGATTCTTTAGAAAGACAATGTAAAGAAACACAAATGGTAGGGTTTTGCACCTCAGACTCACTGGAAGAAAAAAAAACACTTTACCAAACTGAGAGATTAACTAGCCACCTAGGAAAGAACCAGTCAGAAAAAAAGCAGTGATACAGCTAAGCTACTCTGCTTGTCTACAGGCTTTAATTGGGAGTGGGGAACCTCACAGAAGTTCTAGATGAACAGCAGCTAATACGAGCTGCATCAGGCATTACTACTGCTGAAATAATGTCTCAGCATAACATTTCAATGATGAAGAGCATTCTTCGTGACAAGTCCTGTATGCATGCAGCTGTTAAGCACTCAAATGCATAGTCAGCAGATAAAGGTCACAGGAATTCATAGTAAATCTAGTTGGATTCTTTCACTTCTCAGCATCTGCGTCAAACGTGTTGTTGGAGATACAGTGACACTCACAAGGTGACCATTTGCACCAGAAAGTGTTACAGACTTGGAAGGTGAAAATTTGGAAAAAATTTTGCTATCCAGAAGCAGACAATATCAGTCAAGAAACAATCAAATACTTGGGGATGCGGCTTAGTCAAAGCAGGGTGTTTTATCCTGGAGTAAAACTAGAATGTAACGAACCAGGAAAACATGATAGGTCATTTCTGTGAACATTGCATCATACTCAGTAAGTTTGATATTGCTACATTTTAAAACAAAAAATGATTTTGTTATTACTCTCTTGAAAAATCTGATTGGTGGCTGTCTGTTTTAATACTGAAATTAACACATGCACTACTAGATGAGAATATTTTGCAGGCCAATTACATAGCATTCAATTTAATCATGATACGTAAGGCCATTATGTGTATTTAAACTGAACTCTCCCTTCCTCTAGGGTGGGGAGGTGGAGGGAAATATTTGTTCCTGATGTTTTTCATTCTTTCCCCAAAGGCCAATGATCTTTCCTGGCACGGTAGTACCTGCCTGCCAAGTGCCCAACATGAAGGTACACATCCCCACACTTTCCCGAAAACCTTTTCAAAAAAACATGAAGCTTTCAAAAATCAAGTAACATCTGTGCTGCGTGTGTTTGAAGGGCTTTCAGTTTTGTTTCTAAAAGCAGTAATATATTTACTTTTTTTTCTTTTGTTCTTAAACCTATCAACAGAACCTTTAACTTTGACGAGGTATTTAAGGTCTGGAAACAATGGATAACTAATCTGTCACAATCTTCAAAGCTGAACCTGTGAAATTATTAAATACCTGGAATGTTTTATATCTTGACTAACTGGAAATAAATTATCTGCAGAGTAGAGTTCTGGTGCATCTATTTTCTCTTCATTTTTTAAATCAACAAGACTACTGTTCCCAAGAAAGAATGTTTTGTAAAATAAGTGTCACTTCTGCCAGAAGAGGCTTTTACTGCTCTGACCCGGTGTTTATTGACAAACAAAAACAATTTTAAAATCCTCAATCTAAAAATCAACATAGGCCCTTCTCTAACAACTTTACAGGGTTTCTATAAAACTTCAGGTAGCCTATTTAATAAATAATAATTTGAGTCCAACTATTAGATGAAATTGGTTATCTATTTCTTCCTTCCAAAAAGTATATTTGCCATCAGACAGCATGCAATTAAGAAAATACAGTACTTACCCAGCTCCATGGATCCCCTTGAACAATTAGCAGCTTTTAATTCCTTGAATACTTACCAGATCACAACAGAAATCATCTTTCTAAACACCACAGGTTTAAGCCACAATGCAATATTGTCAAAACCAAGCGATTTGTATGAATAAAACAAATCATTTAATATGTCAGGCAGATCCTCCTCCTTTGGAATTCACAGGGGAAGAGTGGTCACTTTCAAGTTGTTAGATTTTTGTCTTTTGGTTTTGTATGTTCTCCATTAGTATGGCATGTTTTAAAGGTACCTTAACATTTAAAAACTTTTTTTCCCCTAAAAATAATAAAGATAATATTTCAATTGCAGTGATTTCTGAAGTAAAAGAATCAAGTGCTTGATTAAAATACAAACCTAACATTAAGTTTTTATAGAAAATAATTCAAATTTAGCAAAAGGAATGCAGAACTACATTCCTATGTTTGCTGACAAAAAGTCAAAACCAGAATTGCAGTAAGTTTATTAGACCAGAATGTTTAATGACTGCAATTGTATATTAACAAAAAATACAACTGTAATACAGCTACAGAGCTTTCAAGTTTTTTATTACAGTGAACTGATAAAATTAAGACAATTAAGGAAACATATCCATAAAGAGAAATTGTCTGCACAGTGATTTATGCTATTCAAATTCTCCACCCTGGCCCAAAGTAGTGCCTTTCTCTAGAGGTTATAACAGAAGAGACTTCTGTAATCGGATACTCAGTACTGCCTAGGATAAGCAAGAATGACTGCAATCAAAAATACAAAAAGGTGATCGTCTGCTATAGCATAAAGCTATTCCTTTAATAACAATTTTCCATTCAAAAATAAGAAATTGTGATGAACTCTTCACACATTTCTTCACACATCCTATGCCCTGTTTCTACACTAGAAGATGCACAGAATAACTACCCATCATCTCAATGGGACTCTTGCTTGTACAGCCTGCACACCTTCACAGAAGCAGATTTGGACCCCGTCTGAATACTCAGCAATTGCCTAATGAGACTTGTGTTGACAACCAAAAGAAAAAAAAAAATAATCCCCAAAGTTGCTGAAATAAGTTTGCTATAACTGTGGGCTCAAGTAAAAGACTAGAAACAATCCGATTATGAAAGCAAAAAGGTTGTATTTTTAAATGTTTCCTACTACATACAAGAACAAATGCAGAATGTGATGTTTGCTTAGTTTTATTAATTTATTTTGCAGGAATCTGCAACTCGGAGTATGCACTTTCTGGAGGTACCATGCATGCATAGCCTCTGAATGCCTTTATACAATTTCATCTCTTAGTAGTAAGTTCATTCACAGCATACACAAATCTAGAATGTAGACACCATATATACAGGATTAAACAAGATCGTGTCTTCTTGTTTTAATGAAAAAATTTAACAGGGTTTCACACAGCAGGAAGTACGGTTTAGATACATTGGTGCCACCATAAATAAATAAATTTCAAGAACACAGTTTTTTAAAATCTTTTTCAAAGGTACTGAAAATCCAGGATTATAATATTGCATTAACTCCATTGACTTCTGATTATTCAAAACCAAGAAAAATAGTCGCATTAATATTTATGGACATAAACAGCAATGAAAGCCCCAAACTGAAGAAATCTGGCAAAACTGAGTCATGGCCAGCTTCAAAATAATGCTGACATTTCAAAATGAAACAAACACAGCAGCACATAGAGACAGTACTGACTATGGGATGTGTTATTGTGCATGTCCTCTTTCTTTACGGGATGGAGAGTCACTGTAGTATAGAGCACACGAGTTCTGTTGTGCCAAAGAAGCTGATGAATTGTTTTATGTCCAACTGTCCACTTCTTGCCAGGATAGTCATTTTCACATTCTAGGGTATATCAGTGAATTTTAAAATATAATCCTGATGACAAGCTGGTTTTTAACATATTTAATCTTCTCACATTCTTTTTAAAACATTCTTTTGTTTTCGTTTTGACTTGTCCCCATTTCAACTCAAGTATTTTTATTTCATTTTCAAGGGGGTTTACAATCAATATTAAATGTGAAAGTATTTAGAAATTGAAATGAGAGATGTATAAGTGGGAGAGAGAAAGTAACTGAAAGAGAGGGTATTTTTAAAAATGTGATTTAGTAGCATATCATAATCAGAAAGTACTGAGACCAGCTCTTTTAAGAATTATTACACCTTTTCACCACACCTCCCAGTTTTCAAGGGAAACACACACATACCACAGACACACAGATACACAATTCAATCTGATCTAAGACTACATTTTACAAAGTAATTCCTTTTGCTTGACTTCCCATCCCTTTCCTCTTCACCCAAACAAGACTAATAATTACATCAAATTAAAAGTAGATCCAAAGTTCAGGATTTCTTTTGGTTTACTGTACTCTGAATCATCTTCCACAAGCCCCACTCTAAATAAACTTTTAAAGAACTACAGAAGTATTCTATAATTAAAGGGAATTTATCTTAATAGCACAGCAGATATAAAATAAGCTTTATAAAATTTCAATGAACAGTGAAATAATTTTGAATATTTGAATGTCCAAGTCAGTTACAAATTCTACCAATCTAGTAGCATGGTTGAGGGAGAGCTCAATCATTAAGGAAAAAAGAAAACACAAGTAGTGCATTAACTCAACACAATGGCATCATCATCCCACCATTCACACATACACACACAAAAGTTTTATACAATACAGTGCATTTTTATATGCCAGCTGACATTAGGGTTTTATGTGCATTCAATAAATATTACACAAACCAATCTTTTTTGGCATAATCTACAATTCAGTTGGGGTGTGAACAGCGTCACCTGCTTTCAGAAGGAAAATGAATTATCATTCAAAATACAATTTACATTCTAAGAAACTAAAAATATTCAAGCACCATGTAAAGTTTTTACTATTAATGTCTGTGCATGAGCATTTACAAATAAAGGTAAAATGGAAGGTTTTTCTGTGGTGTTGTAGCTTTGTTTTTTGTACAAACAACAAATGAGAGTAAGTGAGAAACCGGGCTAAAATTATTGGTACAAAGGAATTCATTTGCAATTTAATGGCACTCACTTGGTCTTTCAAAAAGTATCTTGGTGTCAAGGCAGCCTTCTTTTTCTTCCTCTGTTGAAGCTATGACTAAGACTAGCAGGTCTCCATAACCCCAGAAACCATGCACTTGTGGTTATTACAGTTCAGGGAATGATTGGACTGCATGCATTTTTATTTGTATTCAAAAGGAGCATCTATTCTGTCAGAAAGGGACACAACAGTAATGACACACAACACACCTACTCTCATTTGTTGAGTGCCATGATAGTTTCTATCATTTTGGAATTCCAGCAAAAACAAATGCTTCGTTCTAGAACTTCTACAGAAGTACAATGAATAGAAAACTGAAATACTACAAAGACAAAGGCATCATGATAGAGAAGTCATGAAGTTACTGGTATTGTTTTGAGTAATTCATTATACAGCCAGTAAAAGCTATGGTACTGCTTATCCTAGGTAGAATGCTTCTGCTCATCTGTTTTCTAGTTATTGCAGTTTTGTTGATGTGTCCACTTACATAAGTAAAATTATTATTTATCTTATTTGGACAGTGATTTTTTTTCCCCTCTCCAGATGTGATGAGCTCTTCACATAATACAGAAGCAAGAAAAACTACCTCTGATGCCTTTGACTCTGCTCATCTGTGGTATACACTGATCGCTGGAGATCTCTTAGCTTATTTAAAATTATGCTGAAGATTTAATTAGTGCAAGAACATATTGAAAAATGCCAGATCAAATACTGGTTCCTCATCTAAGATCACAGTTTATTTTTTACTGTTATCTTTATAAACTGCAGGGAGAGAAGATACCAGATTCAGCAATGCAGTCAAGATAAGTTTTCCTCCACCCACCCCTTAAAAATGCTGCTTGATTTTAAACAAGGATTCAGACACATGATTGTTCTACCACAGCTCAACAAGTTATCAAGTATCAAGTGAATTGTGGTAATTGACCATATGGATGCGGTTGCCATGAGCTAAGAACAACTTGCAACACAATAGCTTGAATCTCTCCTGTTAAGGTTTAGGTAGCACGTTTTGCCTCACAGTTGTAAAGTCAATTACCACAACTCAGCTGACGTGCTTGGTTGCATCTGACTCCTGAAAATGTTGCACCATAAAAACTCAAATGCACTGTATCAGCTTCTGACCAGTACACAAAACATCCTATTCAGTCGCAGTTTTGTAACACAATCATTCAGCTGCCCAAACCCAAGTTCAATTTCACAAATAATGAGTGCTTTATTACAGCAACCTGAAGCATTCAAATTGAACATCACCTTTATAATACAGTATATCATATGCATAAAAGTACCAGTATGATTTCAGTTGCAAGTCTTGTGTTCTTCAACCTACGGCAAATATTTCCTGACCAAAATAAAAAGAATGCAGTGTATATTTTTTTCAAGATCTGCCATCTGCTATTTTATACAGGCTGGTTTATTAACAATGTGCAAATAAACCTTTACTGAAGAGCTAACTGATTAATTATTTTTCAGCTAACTTTGAACTGGGGCACAAAGTACCTTCTGTGCTGTAAACATCATGAATTCTCCACAAATTGGAAGCTGAAAAGGCCTAAGGAACTGGGTACAAACACTTCTCATACATAATCATGGCTGAACTCAAGTCTTCCAAACTGAATTTGTAGTAGTCTGCGTTTGGCATATGTCACTGTGCTGCTACAGCACAGTCTTAGAAAATTGTTGCATATAAAAGCATACTTTTAGCTTTAAAACACGATGGCCTAATGAAAGCATGCAGTAGTATTTTCATCCATAGTATGGTAGAATTCATTCTTAGTTTATTACCAGTGTTGACACAGCCAGGTGAGCACTGTACAAGCAAAAGGGATTGTAAAAATTTACCTCTGATTAAACTCTGTAACACTCGTACAGCATCTCATTTAGTCACCTTAGGTCACTATTTCAAACAGCAATTTTTTGTAGACATAAATTACCCTGAAAAAAGCAGCAATTACAAATACCCTTCTTTTTTTTTTTTTTTTTTTTTTTTTTGTACACTTTGCAAATTTATGGTTGCATTTACCTGTCTTCCTTTTCAGTAGCTTACAATCTAGAAGCACAGGGAGCCTTTGTTTTCCAGCTAGCTGTGGCCAGGTTAAATCAGCTCTGGCTCTTCAGTTTTCGGGTTAAGTGTAACATTTCACACCATTACTAAAAGTCCTATAACTTCAAAAAAAATTTTTTTTAAGAGCCACTAAGCAGTAACTATAACCACAGGACTAAACACCAGTAGTTATTTGCTTTCCTGCATACATTCTTCCTGAAATTAATCCTTTTACATTTTCAGCTTTTGTTTTCTGCTTTGTTCACTGTAATAGGATAAGAAAGAATTTCACCCTTATTTCTTTTTACTGTGGTACAAGCAGAAACATCTTAACACATTTCTCCCACCCCTTGCGTTATGAAGATTGTAGATTGGCAAAGGCCGGGCAGATGGACTGAAAGGTTCCCCATGTTTCCTTCTCCTACAGCTGTCGGCTTGAGAGCCTGTTTTCAACCCAATGCAGCCCCTTCCTGATTTTCAGGTGTATCGTGGCATTTCACACTGCTCACAGCGATTTAGTGCTGGGTGATTTAGAAAGGTGCAGCTATCACAATTCCATGGAGCCCCTTCAAAGTCTTCATCCCTTGGCTGAGTCCGTGAAGCCTGTTTGGAATTGTTTGGATGCTCTAAAAAAAAAAAAAAAGTTTCTTATACATAAAGGTAGAAACATTTCTACATAGATAACATGAAAGGTTTTTTTTCCTAAAGCACTTCTAATTCAGTTTATGAAATCTAATTATTTAAAGGATTTCATTTCTGTAAAGAGTCACTTAACCATACTGCATTCAAAACAATGAGTCACTACTGCTAGGTCACTGATATTGCTAAAGGTTTAGATATCTTAAAACAAAGTTTGTTAAGAAACATTCCTGTTAAGAATGACCTAATAAATTTATATACAGCAGTCTCTTACCCTATTTTAAATTCCAATAACCCTACTTTTATCTGAGTATCATCTGCTCAGAAATCTAACAGGAGGCTGATGACAAAGTTAGTGCAAATAGTACCTACATTTGTCTTCAAAGACATACTTAAAGAGTGAAAAAATTAGCCTCCTTGCTTAGATGTAAACCCTGTCCAATCCAGATACTGCATAATCATATTAGCAGTGTGTGGCCTAAACAGATTTCTGCTAAGGAAGCAAGCCATGTGAGCACAAAGACCGCATTCATGTTCACTAGCCATCTTGAAGCGCAGAACAAACCCCTGTCTGCCCATACCTGCCCTTCTGCCCATATCTTCAACAACTGAATACTAAGGATATTGAATATTAATGAATATAATTGAACATTAATTTAATTTTCCAGGAAAAAATGAACTAGATGTTAAAAGCTGAGCTCAAAATACAATATACCAACCCTAACACAGGTTGCTATTAAGTTGTCAGACAAAACCCAGAATCTAGTCTTAAGCTATACAGATCCTCACAAGACTGTTTCCGATTGCCAGTAAAATCATTTATTTCATACAAGTCTTGCACGTTATTTTGCTTTGAAATAATAAACTGACTTGTGTAATCAAGAGAATGTCTTCAAACATCACTAAATATCTTGAATTAACCAAACGACCACTGCAGTTTAACATGAATGTAGCTGTCTTTGTGCCACTGCCCACTTGATAATATTGTGTTTACTGTGTAGAAGCAATTGCGTGGGGAACACACAACTTTTTTTTTTTTTTTTTTTTTAACTGGTATATGGATGAGCAGTAGTTCTGGGCCTTTACTTTTAAATTTCCACATGCTAGGCATTTTAGAACACTGAAGGGAAAAAATTTGGCTCAGAAGAAGGGGGCAAAAGGCTTCCTTATATAAATTCAAAATTAAACTGCAAGCGCCTTTGAGAAGTGCTTATTAACAAATAGATTTCATTTTTATTTTAAATAAAATTTGGATTTTCAATCAAACTACATAGTTACTTTTTTGATACAGTAGTTTTTTCACTAGCAATTTCAGTACATACTATTTACAGTGCGAGGAGACAGTATTATAAATCTTATCACATAAGATTTTCAGAGAAGACCACTGCTTTCTCTACACCGGAGCACAGGATCCTGGACTGACTATTTTAGAGGAAAGATACTAAGTATTTAAGAACATTCACTAACATTTGAAAGCAGTTCCTTCAACAGATTTCAAGAGCTAAAAAAAAAATACCTGGGCAAAAAATACCTGAGACAAAAGGCAGTATTCTACTCCAAAATAATCCCTGTGTGTATTAAGTCCAGAGTGCTACTGAGCTACGCAGCCACTAGGTGTCTACTTAGGGTGAGCAGCGATTCACTCTGGAATGTACTGATTGAATCTCCACTGAACAAAAGGACTAAATCCGTAGCTCCTGTGTGCACATACATCTCAAGTCCTAAACTGGACAGGAATGCTAGATACTATACAATTAGCACAGAAAAATTCAGAAATCAGTAATGAACTTATAACAGGTGGGACCCTGGAATAACTGCAGACCCATGCGAGAAAACATTCCATCATAGTCCTTCAGATGTCTGAGGCTCTTGCTACACTCTTGCTACACTAAAACAAACTTTAAGGTTACTACTGTGAAACTCCTACTCTGCACACAAAATGAAAGCATGACCAGGCAAGTTAAATTAAAAATATAAATGCAAATTTTAAAAAGCCGATCTTGCCAATTAAATTTACATAAAAGATCTCAAACTATAAAATCCCAACATGTATTAGAAGACAGCTAAAAAAAACTCCAAATGTAGAACTCTTAAGTTAAAAGTATTTCAGAAAAAGCATAATTAGGGAGCTCCAAAATGTTAAGAGCTTGTATAATTTCAAATTTTTTTTTTTTTTTTTTTTTTTCTAATAGTGGATAACAGTATTTACAAATAAAACAGTAACAGAACATTAATTGGAAACAACATGTCTGAGGAAAAAAAGCCACAGCCAGGATTACTGCAGTTACATAAACATGTTATGGTTTGGCTTATACAGAGAAAAAAAGGAAAATCATTCTCAGTACAGTTAAAGCAAGTTGAGGCTTGCTTTTTAACCTACCCTTTTTATATGGCTTTGGTGGCACAACAGGACCAGGCTCTATGTTATCGTAGAAGTTACATGTGGCTTTCGGATCAAAGTTCCCTGTCGGAAGAGATAAATAAGAAAGTATAATTCAAATGTTATTTACAAGCCTATACCAGTGACACAAACATCTAGAAACTTTAGATTTTATAAATGTTATTACTATTACACTCTTTTTTAGCTTTTTCCTGACAGCTTTTTGTCAGACATTTTCAGCTTTGTGTTGATTCTGGTAATTTGTAGCAGTCTAATCCCATACTGAACAATCAACTCCAGTTCAATGTTCTGTATTGTTTTAAAAATATAGGAAAATTCAAATCATTCTGTAGGACAATGGTCTTGGTTAACAAGAATGAAAAAGGAGGAAGACTATGAATTATTAAATTTATTTGACTGTATTTATGTCAGGTGTCTGTCTCAGAAAGGATTTTAAATATCTAGACAAATTTGTATTTGTCAGCTTCTTGAGCTTATTGGCTGCAAACAGTCTTTCTGGTTTGTATCACTTTATCAGAGGTAAATTAAAAATTTAAGAACCTTCACAAGGAAGTATTATTTTTAGATTTACTTGACGAAGTTAGTTTTAAGTAACTATTTAGTCAGTATTGTAATTTAACTTGGTCAAGTCAAGTTTAGCAAGTTGTTACTGAAAAATACATATTTTTAGTTAAAAAAAAGAGACTGATAAAGTTCAATTTTAATTAAAGAGTCCAAGAAGAACATGCACATTTAAGCATACTCCGTATTTAAATTACGGTGGTGTATTTTTTTTTTCAAAACCAAAAATCAGTTCTATACCTCTAGACTGAAGGAGGTCAACTTCTTTCAGTGTACAGTCAACATTTATCTGGAGCTGTCTGTTGAGGCTTCTTAATTTGGTCATTTCCTCAGGCTAGGGAGAAACAACCCAAGACAGCAATTGTAGGAGAGTCAGCATCTTATCCGACATATAAATAATATTGTTTATCTATGTTAACAGCTTTATTAGAAACTAAGTATAGCCAAGGCCCTGAATAGAGCATCCAAGATTCCACTGCCTCACTCACCCACCCCGCCACCCATTTTTTCCTCAAAAAAACATTTTTCTGCTGTCATTTGAAGAGGTTTAAGGAAAAAAAAAAAAAAAAGAAAAATACAAATTAATATTAAAATGCATTTGTAAAAAGGCATAGCTCTTCACAACTTTATAAAATCACCTTATAAAAATCTGTACGAACTGACAACTTGATACATTAGTTTACATAACGATGATCAGAAAATACGAGCTGCAGTTCATATAAGCTTCTGATCTTATTTGATTATAATCAAATAATAGTCAATTTACATTACCCAAAGCAGCTACAACATGCCAAACCTTCTAGCCCAGTATATTTAAATCATTCAGTACTGCATAACAATAATTATTTATAACAGAAGAATGAATAGAGTCAAGTCTCTATATATGCATATAATAAAGAAACCCCACTTAGCTTACTGAAATGCAAAGTGCTCCTAATGCTAGCAGCAATGATTAATAACACAGATGCAGAAGTAACCCTAAGCATCCTATCTTATGGTACACTTCAGCATCACAAAATTGTTGAGGTTGGGAGGAACCTCTGGAGGTCACCTGCTCAAGCAGGGACACCCAAGAGCAGGTTGCCCAGGACCATGTCCAGGCAGCTTATGGAGATCTCCAAGAAGAGAAACTCCACCTCTCTGGGCATCTTGTGCTCACCATCTGCAGAGTAACAGTGTGTTTCCTGATGTTCAGATAGAACTTATGGGTGACAGCATCGAAGGCTGTACTGAAGTCTAGGAAGACAATATCCATGGCTCTCCCTTTGTTCACCAGGCTGGTCACTTCATTGTAGAAGCCTATCAGGTTGGACAGGCATGACTTCCTCTTAGCGAAGCCATGCTGACTACTCCTGATGACCTTGTCTTTCACAGGTCTGAAAATGGCCTGTGAAAGACAAGCATCTCTAGCATTAGCTGTTCCACCACAGGGAATGAAGTGAATGAGGTGAGGCTCATTCCTCACCAGGGAATGAGGTGAGGCTGGACAGCCTGTCGTTCTCTGGGTCCTTCTTGCCCTCCCTAAAAACAGCAGTGACATTTGCTTTCCTCCAGTCTTTAGGCACTTCTTCCAGTTGCCACGACTGACCAAAGATCATAGAGTGGCCTCGCACTCACATCTGCCAGCTCTCCCAGCACTCATGGGTACTTCCTATCAGGGTCCATGGACTTATCAATGTCCAGTTTGCTCCCTGACCTGGTCCTCTTCCTCCAAGGGTAGGTATTCCTTGTTCCTGCCCTTCCCCCGGTCTCCAGGACCTGGGATCCTAGAAGGCTGCTCTTGCTGGTAAAGACTGAGGCAAAAAAGGCATTCAGTACCTCAGCCTTGTCCCTTCCTGGAGAACCAGGTCCCTCACATGGTTCAGCAAGGGGCCCACATTTTCCACAGTCTTCCTTTTGTCACCGATGTGCTTACAGAAGCCCTTATTGTGTTTGATATCCCATGCCAGATTCAAATCCAGTTGGGTTTTGGCTTTCGTAACCTCATCCCTGGATGCTCATACATGCCAAATGCCTCAGACAGATGAGACATACAGCAGATGTACTTACTACTTCAGCAGCTAACAGCATATATTCTGTTACTAAAGCACGGTGTGCTTTCCTGCCTACATCTGTCTGTATCGTTTATGTAAGCACAGTGAACAAGACTGAACTGATTTGGCTAACAACTGTACAAACTGAAAGCTATTTTTCAGTCAGATGAGTTCTCTTATCAGAGCCGTACAGATGTCTGGGCTATAGTCACTAGTGGTTAGAAGGTCAGAGATAGGAAGAAGTAACAGGGACAAGAGGAGAGAGAGGTGCCAGCTATTTGAGCCAACTCTGCCAATGAAAAGTTACTTGGCACATCGTACACATACCAAATGGGAAGTGGAATGTCTAAGAGATGCAACTATTCATTGTATCAAGGTATTTTGGTGTTTGACATACCTTTTAAAGAAACTTGAAGCCCAGCTGTATCAACAACTGAGCTGGATATGGCTCAGACACTACAGACAGACCTGGACATACACTTCTATAGGTTGTTACGAAAGTAATTATCTATTCAGTTCTGTGGCCCAGAGAAACACACATATACAAGTCTCACTAGGTCTGTTGTGAATCCTAAGAAAACTGGACACACCGCTTCTTAAATGTTAAGAAATACCTTACTACAAGCCAAGAATTTACAGAAAAATCATTTCCAAATACTGAATATTTTATAAGACAAAATATTTAGGGGTATATTATACTTTATTTCATGAAAGTGTAAGAAATAAATTTGTATCTTGAATTAAAATACTAACAAATTGCTTACTGTTGGAATTGCAGTTGTACAGCTAACTCTTCGAAGCCGCCTCTGCATTAGGTCGTGCTCCATGCCATTGACTTCAGCTTTCAGGCGTTCAAGTTCTTCTTTCTCAAGCTTCAGTTCCTTTGCTAATCTCTCCATCCTTGCTCGCTGATGTAAAAGCAAGGCTAATATTTCACATGGAAAAAAATAGTTACTATCAACAACAACAAAAAAAGCTGGAAAACTGAATTTTTAGCATATATGTAAGATTCATGAGTGACCTTTCTGGAAAAGAATGTGATCATAAACATGCAGCCAAATACCAGTGTGAAGATGCTTTCATGCCAAATGAACTACTATTTAGGACAAAGCTATTCCAGAATAAATGAAAAAAATAGTAACTTGAAGTTGATATTACCATTTTGGTCAATGCTTTTTTTTTTTTTTTTTTTTTTTTTCTTTTCATTTGGTCTTTGTCATCTCAAAAATACAAATGCACCTGAACAAGCAGACAGCTTCTCAGGATGGAACAGCAATCTAGTTATGTTAATACTGTACTGACAAAAAAGTAAATACCAGAGGTAAGATCAGAAGATAGCTTCATAGCTACTGCGTGTCTGACACACTAGCCTTCAGACTGCTGAATTGTTTTTTCAGTGCTATTACAGAGTACGTAGTATAGGAAGGAATATCTAAGTATTCCTTGCTTTTCATAGAATCATAAAATGGCTTGGGTTGGAAGGCTCCTTCAGGATCATCCAGTTCCAACCCCCTTGCCATTGGCAGGGATGCCACCCATTAGATCAGGTTGCCTCAGGGCCCCATCCAGCCTGGCCTTGAACACCTCCAGGGATGGGGCATCCACAGCTTCTCTGGGCAGCCTGTTCCAGTGCCTCGCCACCCTCACAGTGAAGAATTTCCTCCTTATATCTAATCAAAGTCTCCCCTCATTTAGTTTAAAACCATCCCTCATAGTTTTGTCATTGTCTGCCTGAGTAAGAAGTAGCTCTCCATCTTTTTTATAATTCCCCTTTAAGTACTGAAAAGCCACAGTGAGGTCTCCTCAGAGCTCTCTCTTCTTGAGGCTGAACATCCCCAGCTCTCTCTGCCTTTCTTCATAGGCGAGTTGCTCCAGCCCTCTGATCATTGTTGTGGCCTCCTCTGCACCAGCTCAAACAGCCCCACATCTGGATGCA
This sequence comes from Nettapus auritus, assembly GCA_011076525.1. Classification (NCBI taxonomy): domain Eukaryota; kingdom Metazoa; phylum Chordata; class Aves; order Anseriformes; family Anatidae; genus Nettapus; species Nettapus auritus. Next base: position 120,036,625 of record CM021765.1, on the reverse strand, counting down.
GCACTCCAAGCAGGGCCTCACAAGGGCAGAGTAGAGGGGGACAATCACATTTTCAGGGAATACTTTAATTATCAATACTACAAATTCAGCATTGCTCAAAGGCAGAACTACAGAACTTCAATAAAATAGCCTAGACATGAGAATCCTGAAGGGGTGTGGGGGGGTAAGTGACAGAGCTGGGGGGGAGAGGAAAGCTCAGGTCATTAATTCTACAATAGAACTAATTTGCTGCCTTCTCGCCTCTCCCTGCTGTTAATCAACTATTTTCTTACACTTCTGTCATGATAGCAATATTTATGACTCCCAGTTGCAAGCTGATGTTGGGCTCTGAGGAGCCACTTAGCTAAAGAAATTTCCCTAGCAAGAAAATGGTATTAGCTTTTTGCAGGAAGAATGTCCTCAGTATTTCATCATGACGCAAAATTGGCCAAGCTTATTAGTGTGATGCTTAGCACTTTCTGATCTAGCTGTTTTACCTAATGAAAGTCTACCAAGACAGAGAAAAATAAAAATTTGTTGCCAGTATTCAGATAAGCATGCTGCCCATGTAACAATCTTTCAGCAAACTGAATACATGAAGACACTGTAGAAAACTTAGAAAAAAATGGTATTTCATACAAAGCACCTGCCACCACCTGCCCCTTTTCTTCACCTCTATCCAATACAGGCAAGGTAAAAAAGAATAAAAAATAAAAAAAGTCTCACACATACTTGTATTCTTGCTGGAAAAAAAAAGTTCGAAAAGTAAGCAACAATGTCATGTAGCTTACTGGGGGAAGATAAAAATGCAGGGGCATAAAATGACTTTTTATCACGGCATTCTGTGCGAAACAACACTGCAGTTTGGTTTTTGCATGGATCCACCAATTCTTGGTCAAAGAATAAACACTAAATCCTATCCAAAGAATAACATCAGATGTTTTCATAATATAGGTTCCAATATTACTGATCAAAACCATTCTCTACTTTTGGAAATAAATGCAAGTCATTCGAGTACATTTCAAGAGATCACAGAATGAATTTAAAAAAAGAAAGTACTGGTACTAGGGTGTACGATTTGCCATCATTACAGTCAAATCCTGTCTTCACATGAATCCTCCAACTTAACATAGGATATGGCTTCATTACACAGCCTGGAATTATACCTCAGGTACAACTGATCAAATTTGACTCATGGTACAAAGAAACATTAAAAGTACAGACACCAGAATGGATTTTTGGTAACAGTTTTCACAATGGTTCATATTCAGAAGAAAATTAAGTGATCTTATTCCCTACATTAAGCTTTTAAGTATACTCCTCTTCAGGCCTCTGCTGGGGTAGCTGAGTATAACAGTTATTCTTCCACAGTTTATTTCTGTTAAGAGTTCACAGTGCAGCAACACCAAGGCTAATGAAGCCCCAGATGTGGTATTACCACAAAAGCAGATAGCCCAAATGGCACATACTAGCTGGTTTTATTGGTTTTGTTTTTCAAACACAGAAATCTAGACACAGATTCAAAAGTCAAAAACAGATTTCTACATTTCAGAATGTATTTTCTTCATTTATGTGAAACATAAATGACCACCTTTTGTGAAGCTGTAAAACAAACACTACCAAAGGAAGCATACGACCTGAGTTACAGATCTACTAGTGTTCTCTCAAAATAACATTTCTAATTGGGTCTACCAGGTACAAAATAACTCTGTTGATGAGTTAAAATAGCTCAATAAACAGAAAGCAAAATAACAAATCAAGAACAGAATTGTAACCATTATTTCAGCTGTCTCAAGTGAAAGGAAGCCTAGAAGAAGCAATGCAGGAATAGAGACTCTTCTTTCCAAACATAAATTTAGAAACAAAGTACATTCTTTAAATATCTGCTGCTGATTATCATTCAGTCATTACCCCAACTGATTGGTTTGAATGCTTACAGAGTGATTCATTTATTCCATTTCAAACATTTCAAATCTAGAAAGCTGGTTACCCTGAGAAAAGCAGTTTTCATCTATAGTTTAGTTTTCACCACTTTGTGTTTTTCTTTTTTGAGTAAATTATTCAACTCTATTTACACATGGCATTAAGACTAACTATAATCTGTCCCCATGCAGCAGAAGACAGATCCTAAAATCTGTCTACCAAGCTCTTCCTCCTCTTTGAAAACTCTAAGTGCAACAAGTGAGCTTTTGATCAAGTTCTTCAGAATAATTATTTTACTACGCTTCAAAACAAAACATGATTTGTAGTGACATGATAAGCAATTTTAGCTGCAATCCTCTCTCCTCTTTCACTTAATATTTTTCAATCTAAACCAAGTAAGAATAAAATTCCTCGCAGAAGTCAGTGCTTCAGGTTTCATAAAGCACCCAGTACTGAACAAATAAATGTACTGCAAAGTTCTTCAAACAAAAAATAATAAAATTCACATGTAAATTTATGACATAGTACACAGAATTTACAAACCAGATACACGGCATACGTTCGTTAGTTGTAGTGTTCCCTTAAGAAATTCCCTTTTGACAAAAGCATAGCCATTTTATGAGCCTCGGAAATTCTTAATGTATTCAACTAAATTTTGGTACAATTTTAAAAAACAGAACACAAACTGGTTAGATGATCTTTGGTATGATTTGTCTTCTTCTCTGTAAAGGTTTGATATTTCCCACTTAAGTAGCAATATCAAGCTAAAAATGCCTTTTACAATAACACAATTTGCAAGGGTAAAGCATTTACCTTGAGTATAAGCATAGTCATCTGATCCAGAACTAGAACTTCTCTGATATTTATGGCTTCCTTTTTCTCCTCCAGTTCCTGGGATTACAGAAATAGGCTGAATAGGTTCTGGTGCTGCAGTACGCTCTTCTTGGTCCACTAAATTTAAAAGATTCTCAGTCGGTGCTCGACCTACTGTGATTTTAAAAATAGTTGGGTTTGGCTGAGATACCATTACCCGAGGAGACTGTGTTGGTGCACCTGTAGGTCCAGTTGGTTGAGTGTAGGTAATATATACTGGATTAACACTAAATGGAGGTTTGGGTTGACCCGACATACCTCTTGATGGAGAGCTTGTAGGAGGAGTAGTGGCTGTATACAGCGGGTGCTGGTTTCGTTGAGATGGTTGATTACTTATTGGTGAAGGACTTCTGTTCATTGCAGTCCCAGGCCTTTGCGGTGGCTCAACTGTAATTTCTATTTTGTTCATGGAACCTTTGGATAAACTAGGTCCAGCAAAAGGAGGAAGATACGACACGGAGTGACCGCTTTGTTTTTGAAAAGTCTGGGATGCTTGCTGATATGGATGAGGTGGGACAGTTGAAGGACTAGGAGGCATGAAGACATGTGAACTCTGATGACCCAGCTGAGGAGGCTGAACTTGGTGCTGAGGAGAGCCGAAGGGAGAGGGACACTGGGATGCCGGTGGTGATCGAAAAGCTGTCTGAGGGATCTGGGGTTGTTTAGGAGAATACTGAGAAGGTTGGTAGTTCTGTTGATGTGGATACACAGGTAGAGGACGGGGAGTATAATGTGGAACTGGGCCCTGTGGTGACGAATGCCACTGCGTATTCTGAGGAGTCTGTCGTCCTGAAGAACTTTGAGATGTTTGTCTAATATAAATAGAGCCAGGAGTCCCATAAAGATTGCTTGGAATCTGTGGAAGAATTTGTAGAGCTCTGGGTACACTCTGTCCAGATGGGAGGTTTTGTGATACTGTAACAGTAATGGGATTTGTACTGTACCGAGGTATGTGCATATACGTGGGAGGAGGGCCTTGCATAGCAGACGTGTTCATTCCTGGTTGTATGGAAGATGGCTGTGGAGGTGGCTGTGGAGGAGGAGTAGCTGCATTTCTATTCTGGTCATTCATGAAAAATGGATTGTAATTAGGAGAAGCTGCCACAACAGCGGGAGCAGAATGTGGTTCTTGAACTAAGCATATCAGTTGTTTACCTGCTGTGCGTTGTGGATCAATATGTCCGTCACTTGAACTATGTACCAGTGTACGACCACCATTAAGTTGAGCTCCATCCCCTGCATGATAGCTGGTATGAGGATGAATACCCAGATTAATGTGCAAAAGGCTATTTCTATTCATTCTGGTGTCATCAGGACTGTGGTACTCCATATATAAGTATTTGTTGCTCTCCTGTGCGAGGGCTCGACAACAGGCATCTAGATTGTTGTTGTTCTAGGAAGAAGAAGGGACAGCTATTTTGTTAAACAGCAAAAGAAAAAGCCACTGCTCAGAGTTCAACAGGCATTCAGCTGAAGCTGCAATCAAGCCTCAATAGGCATGCCTCGTTGTAGTTGACACAGATATGAATTTGAAATAAAGATCTTACCTACCAGGTCATAGTCTGCAAGTAGTACATAGCTCACCTTGCATCTAGCAAAATGCAATGGTAATGCTAGCTACAGTATGATAAATCAAATCAAGTCTGGATTTGGGGAAAGCAAGAGTTAGAACTCTTTGCATCTTCTGCAAAGAACAGGAATGCAAAATTAATTATTTCTAATAACACAAAATTAAACTAGATCAAAACTGCAAACTCTGGAGAGTCCAAAGATGCAAGTAACACTTTACTGTTTACCCAGGTGTTTATTGTTTTACCTTTATTTTACATTTTTTTTACATTTTTTTTTAAACAGCTGAGTACTTTTCTACCTGAAAGTCTAAAACCCCAGCATTTTAATTCAGTTACTCTAGGTAGAAGTTAGCACCTTGAAATTAAATAAATGAAGTCAGAATAAGTGTTGCTTGAAAGTTTACTGGCAATTCCCTAAGGCCTAATTCCCTAAGTTAAAATTGTGACATAATTTTAACTGCCTTAAAGAATTCCAGGCTCAAGGCTTAAAAAAAAAGGCTTATTCATACATCAGGGGGAAAACCAAGTAACCCCTGTAAGAGCTGGATTTGTTATGTGATTCCAACAGTTGAATATACAGACATTAAATTATGAATCAAATCAAACTTAAAATAGGGAACTCTCTTTTTCATCCATTTTAGCTTAATCTCTTAATACTAAAGCAAAGAAGACTTAGTCAAAACTTTACCTAATTTCACTACCAGACTAACATGGACATTCATCATCCTTTCAGATGAAGACACTATCGAACACGACAAAACAAGAGAATAGTCCAGCACTTAACTTTATATGGCTCTCACTCTGTGGATACTTCTACCTGCTTACTTCCCCCTCATGCCAAGCTCCCCTGCTAGACTCCAATGGTCAGTGGGAATACCCAGATGTATCACACAAACCTAAAAACAGAACACCTGGGAGACAGATCTTATAATAATAACCAGAACCATAGTCCCAAGACATCAGCCTCAAAAAAGTGAAATGCTACCATCAGTCACTTGCCTTCATAAGACAAGACTTCAAAAGAACAGTCCTCAGCATCCATGCCATGAAGACAAAAAAACTTTAAGTTTTTAGGTAAAGCCAGTTCCTTATTTTGGAGGAAGGAGTTGTACTAAAACCTCCTCCAGTGTACCTATGTTCTTGAAGCCATCATTAATAACCATCCTGTTAGCCACTCTCCTTAATCCTGTGTGCATACCGTCACACATGCAAGAATGAATAACCAGCAAGAAAAACATAAAACAACAACAAAACACAAATGCAAGTGAGGAATGGTAACATCTTGTATGTAGAAGACAGAACAAAAAAAGCAAATAGCAGAGTCTTCCACTCCTTCAAAATAAAACCAGAAGAATGAGAATTTATGTTCCAAGTAGACTACTAAAAAGTTTTCATACTACAACAACAGAAGTACACAGTCTCCTTTAAATTCTTCACCATACCTGAAGCATGCACTGAGATACCACCCCTTCAGGTATCTCAGGGAAACGTTGTCGGAGATCATGGAGTACCTGCACATCGAGTTGTTGACTGCCCTGCGCCATGCCAGACTGATGATGTTCCAGATTATCAAAAACCAGAAGTCAACAGGCCTTCCAATGATTATGATCTTCTGAGGCTTCTGGCATTTTCTGTAAGAAAAAGAAACCAATTATTTTTAAGCTATCACAACCGTTCTTTTTCCTTTCCCCAACTGCAATGACAAGTACATTTTTAGATCCAGATATAAAGAGACGATGGCTTAAGCATGGGAGTGGGAATCATCATTTCTCAAATTCTAATCCAAAAACACTTAACATAGCACAGGTATATCTACATAATATTTTACTGTAAAGTGCTAGCTCAGTTCTTTACCTGGTCCCATTGTGGTACCATATATGCATGACTTTAATTAACCTGACCTGTATAAAACAGAACTGTAATATATTATTTATATGTTATCCCCAGTGAGAATCTGAACAGTTTGTAGAAACGTCTGAGGTCATGGAGAATGCGTGTCTTTAATATTCACATTATGCCAAGAACTAACATGATAGAAGTAGCACAATTATTTAAAAATAATTTTCTGGTAATGGGGCTTAAACTCTTTACATTGCTGTAAATTCAAAGAGTCGGAAGGAATTTTTGTGAAACACAACAGGATTTAAACATAGTTTAGTAAGTCCTTTTTATGCCTATGATAATAATCTATTTCAGATTGTTGTAAAGTACTTATTATTTTAATTATTAGCATTATTAGTTACAAAAAAATATATATATCAGGATTCTTGCATTCAACTGCAAAAATACATGATTTGAACTACAATACCAAAGGACTGCTAGACAACAAATACATTCTGAGTCAATAAATGCTTTCCTCACTTGTGGCTCATGATCATAGGAGTAATCATCCAAGAGCTAAAGTCTAAGTAAAAATTCACATGGACATTGCATGAAGGTGGTACATGAAATAGCCTCCGTCTTTCGAACAGTAATATTCAGCTTAATTTTTAACAGGGGAGAATGTAAAGGTGTTTTCAAAAATGAAAATGAAAGATACCAGCAGAGCAGGTGTTCAAGTAATACATAATCTAGTCTAAGGCCAAAGTTTTCTCTCCATTTAAAACACATCTCAGCCTCAGTGGCATTTTCAATGGTACATAATGTACATACGCCAGAGTTGGCTTTTCAGTAGTTGGCTCAGCTCCTAATAGAAAACTAGAAAAGTACAACAAAACAGCCTAGACATACGCACACCTTCATGCGATAATAATCTCCTACAGTTTCCTGTATCTTTCCTATGAAAGTCTCTTAGGTTGCTTAAGCAAGCAAATAAAACATGTTTTCAAAGAAATAAAACATGTCAGGTTTAGGGTAAAAGGGAAAAAAAAAAAAAAAAGGTTTGGTGGAGAATAGCGGAAGGATTTGTATTATTTTAAGTGTTCAATACTCAGGCCTTTGTTTTTATTACCTCTTCCTAAATATTACTTCCTTTCACTGAAAAGTGGCAAAACAGCAACAACACAAAACAGAAGTCTACTCCACTATTTGGCTGCTACATATGTGGACAGCCCTCAAGTGACATTATCAATCATGAAATGACATGTGCTTACAGGAAGGGTTGCTCTGTTTTATCTCATACATTCTAGTATCCAGTACTACACCTGTCACGTCACACTCTTCCAAAATAAATGAGAAAAACTTTAAAAAATAAGAACAGCAAGATCTTAATTATCTTGCTGTGATTTCAGATATACTGCAAGAAATGTAACTTGTATAACCATAGTGCATTGTTTCTCTCTTCAAACATTAATTCAAATGTAACACAAGAAAGCAGACTGGGAATTTGTAATCATTTAATAGAATGTTTTTTATGCTTTAATACTAGTCTAAATCCAACATTTCTTTTGACTTTTTTTTTCCCCAACAATTCCTACATACTTGGAGTGAGCAGCAGTGTAACCCTCAAAGTTACTGGCAGCTATTAGCCAACTAGGAATTTTATCAGAGTTCACTAACCACACACTATGAATAAGAGAAATTTCCATTCTCATATTAGAGTCAAATCCTCTAGTCTTGAAAAGTCTACAAGAAATCTGAAATAACTCTTCTGAGAGGAACAAACACACAAAGACTCAGAACTCCATGGATTCTATGGCTGCACAACTATGGATTGATTTATTTATGCATTTATTTTCCAGTCAACTCCTTAAAGTTTACTTCGGCCATATGTAGGAGCACACATCTGCCTATTCTGTCTGACCTGCCTACACCCAAATCAGCATTTTCCAGGCAAACTGACCCAAACCAGTGGGAACAAAAGGCTCACATCCCGTACCACTGCACAGCACCAGGCAAGCAGACCAGTGAGACAAGAGCAGACTTCACCGTGCAGACAAGGGATCTACAACAGACAGGAGCAGACAGGACAGAAGCTCCTGCAGAGCTGCAAGAGACTAGGAAAGCAACTCTCCGAAGCTTCTCTTTCATGGCATGCACATTCTGAGGGACATGCTGAGGCTTGCTACATTTAAGGTTCCTTATCATTACTGAAAGTTCACAGAGCAGTTCACATCAAAAAACAACACAAAATTGCAGCGAAAGCAAGAGTCATTTCATCTGCAACTTTCAAAAGCGAGCAGATTACCCAAATCCCAGCTGAAAAGTAATTCACAAGGATGAAATAAATTAACATTGCTATGTACGCTGGAGTTGTAGTAACAAAAGCATTAAAGGATATTGTTGCAGAATTGGTCCTGCTGTAATAAGACACAGAAATGACCTTGGCAGCCACTAGTGAAACGTGGGTATTATGCAAAGCATCACCCTGGTCCTAAACAATTCCACCAGTCATTTTTTCACACCTTTTTACATGACCAAATTGTATGGATGGGAAAACAGTATCTGTATCTTCTTCCCTAAAGTCACTTGTGAACTTTGTAAGTTAAGAAAATAAATTGGAGTCCACGCTTCCACCAAACAACTGGTACCTCTCTTCAAAAAGAACGAATAAAAACCAGAATTACTGTAATCTTGTTACTCCCCCACAGTGTGTTCAGAAGGAAATCTATTTTACTACTGTTATTTTTAAACACGAAATCACCTAAAATACAGATAAACGAATCATCAAAAATAAGATCCAATTGAAAACCAAATGAGGTAAATACATACAATGTGAAAGTTTATAAATTATGTAATGGTGTGTGCTTACAATGCAATTGCACCATGCAATTACAACATACGCAAAAACCGAAATGATTCCTGAGTGAATTCCCAGAAAAAGGCTGTCCGGGAGACAGCTTCTCACAAAGCCTCATCAATTTAAAATGAATTATGAGTTGTGTAACTGTAGTTGTGCCTTGAAGGATAAGAGGAAAACCCCACCCAAACCAAACCACAACAGTAAGCAAATCAGTTTATAGAAAAACCAACTCTCCAAAGACACCATGCTATTCTACCTTTTAAGCAAATTCCTTCATCTTAAAAGATTATTTAAATCTTTAGATTAGAAAGATAACACGGAGGGATTAAGTACAGACAGGTAAAGAGCTTAATTTTTCCTCAGCATACTACACAAATGTAATTCTTGCACTTTATTGTCCTGACTTCTATCTAATCTAATGCATGCTGATACTTACAGATGAGAAGCAGATTTATTGAATGGCATTTAGATGAACTCAACCCAACCTTCGTAAATTAATGTTCTTTTCCTCTTTTGTTCACTTGTTCACCATTGCTGTTCAAAGTGTCAAGGAAAAATTTCAGATTCATGAATGCAGCATGTGTGTGTGAGAGAGAATTTTTTTTTCCCCTAATTCAGTGCTCACTGAGCAATTCCTTCAAACACCTGTACCAGATAGTCTGTCTGAACGCCACTAGAACTTCAGTGTGGATGTACCATGAAATTTCACTGGACCAAACAGTAAAGCACGACCAACTTCTTATTTGCAGAAACTTCAGAATAAAACCAAATAATAATAGATACAAATCAGTGAGCAAAAATGAAGTGAGCATACATAACATCTTCACCAAGCAAAAGCGACTTGGATTTTAGTGACATTTAAGCTCATTTCCAGTGAATGCAAAGTAGCAAATCCAATAAACAGTTATACAATCAAAATTTGTGACAGTAACTCCTAAAGACGTTTAGATGTAGAGCTTAGGGATATGGTTTAGTGGGGACTGTTAGTGTTAGGTCAGAGGTTGGACTCGATGATCTTGAGGTCTCTTCCAACCTAGAAATTCTGTGATTCTGTGAACTGTGATCTACCAAAATATCGTTTGCCCATACCAACAACTCTTACCTCTTCATATTCGCTTCTGGCATTTAGGTATAAGACCTCTAAGTAACAGTGATGCCAGCATTTTAAGACCTTTATTCCTGTTCTGGGCCACAAAGAAGAGCAAAAAGTCTGAGTACTCTCCCCGAATAGGAATTTTACTTGTTTCTCATGTAGTGAATTGAGGGAGAACTGAGGAGTGAAGACAGGAACTGATGTAGCAGAAAAATGTGAAATTCTACAATACAATTTCATTAATCTGGATTAAGTATGTAAATATATTTTCACCAAAAAATGGCAGTGTAAATAAAAATGAGATAATATTGAAAAGAAAAATATGGTGTTTCTTTAAAACAAAAGAACAAAGTTTAACACTCATTTGTAATCACTTTACCAAAACATGCATTCTGTTTTCAAAGCTATGCTAAACTATACTGGCTGCACAGTATAAGTTCTATTACTTTGAATTATAAAATTCTAAACGTCTCTCAGTCTTACGCGCTAAATTTATTCATGTATTGGGTTTACATGGCAGGAGTGGCCTCTGTGAGAAGAATCCAGCAGCTGCCCCGTGTCAGAGCAGGGCCAGTTCCAGACAACTCCAAAAGGGACCCGCATCTGGCCAGAGCTGAGCCAAGGAGCAATACTGGGTGGGCCTCTGGGAGAGCAGAGTTAAGGAAGGGGAAAAACACCATGCAACAGCAGCTGGGAGAGAGGGGTGACAACATGTGAGAGACCCAGCCCTGCAGCCTCCCAAGTCAGTGCAGCAGGAGGGCAGGAGGTGCTCCAGGCATGCAGCAGAAGTTACCCTGTGGCCTGTGGAGAGGCCCCTGGTGGAGCAGGCTGTCCCCCTGCAGCCCATGGGTCCCACATGGAGCAGATCTCCACGCTGCAGCCCATGGGTGGAGGAGCCCACGTGGAGCAGGTGGATGTGGCCTGGAGGAGGCTGCAGCCCATGGAGAGCCCCCGCAGGAGCAGGCCCCGGGCCGGAGCTGCAGCCCGTGGAGAGGAGCCCACGCAGGAGCAGGGCGTCTGGGGAGCTGCCAGTGCAACAGTTTAATATTTAACTGCTCCAGAAAGTAAGCTTCCTTCTCAAAAGTGACATTAAATTTCCTCATAGAATACCTGTCTCTGAGCATTGCTATGGAGTCAGAGGTGCCCATGGAGGCAGAGGTTACCAGCTGGAGTCCCTACCAGGAATTTAATGCTTTCACAGCCAAGGTGATGTCTGACAGCTCCTACACAACATAAGTGATCCTCAGCATCAGCTCTTGCTCCTAGATCACAAATTCACTGCCACACTTGGCATTCACTTGTTAAGAAATTCAGTACAGGCTTTGTTGTAAGATGCATTTACACAGGGGGCAAGCTATGCATACTTGTATGATGCTGAAAAAAAAGTTAGTATTTCAATGAGATACATAGCAGCGATACGACTTTAATCTGGTATCATGAAAGAATTCAGATCGCCTGGAGGCGATCGGCTCCTGGGCAGACGCATTCTGCAGCAGAGCAAGGGCTTGGGACAGGCAGGGCTTTTTTCCCTGGCACTGAGGCCACTCGAGGCAGCCGAGGGAGCCGCCACGACCCGGCAGCCCTCGTGAGGGATGCTGACGAGGTGGGGCCAGCAACGCCCCTCTGCCCTGACGTTCAAAAGAGGCCCGTGGGGAGCGGCGACCAGGGCGTGGCAGTTTGTGCAGCAGTTGGCGCAGGCAGGGCGAGCAGGGAGGGCAGAGCGATACCCCCCGCCCATAAGAACAACTCACCTAACGGCTGTCTACCACTAGCTAGGCCACTATGGTCCACTTTAGGCAGAGGGCTCTCTCTAGAAAGTCTGTAGCCACCCAGACTGCCTGCTCCAAAATGGGGCAGTTCAGGTCTCTGGATGCAGGGAGTGCCAGAGCCTGCTGCTGCCATCGGAGGGAGGCAGAGACACCGTGTGCGTGAGGTGCGAGCAGGTGGATGACCTGGTCCGCCTGGTGGCAGAACTCAAGGAGGAGGTGGAGAGGTTGAGGGCCATCAGGGAGTGCGAGAGGGAGATAGACTGGTGGAGCAACTCCCTGCAAGGCCCGAAGGAGAGGCACCAGGGTGGGGGTGGACCCCCTGCCCTGTCGCATTCGGGCAGAGGGAGGGGACCTTGGATTTGAGGAAGAATGGAGACAGGTTCCTGCTCGACCTCATAGGCGATGCCCCCCCCCCCCCCCCCCGCTGCTACCGACCCTAACTCCCCAGGTGCCCATACACAACACATTTGAGGCCCTGGAGCTTGAGAGATCAACGGGTGAGGATGTGGTAGAAAGTCTACCCAGGAAGCCTAGGGCAAGGAAGTCTGCTCCACGCCTCAAGACTGCTTCCACCAAGAAGGAAAGAAGGGTGATTGTTGTGGGTGACTCCCTTCCCAGGGGAACGGAGGGCCCTATTTGTCGGCCTGACCCTACCTGTAGGGAAGTCTGCTGCCTCCCTGGGGCCAGGGTCAGGGACGTTGCCAGAAAGCTTCCCAACCTTGATCGCCCCTCTGATTACTACCCACTACTGATAGTCCAGGCTTGCAGTGATAACACTGACGAGAGAAGCCTAAAGGCTATCAAATGGGACTTCAGGGGGCTGGGACGGTTTGTGGACGGAGCAGGAGTACAGGTGGTGTTTTCGTCCATTTCTACAGTGGCAGGGAGGTGTTCAGAGAAGACACGGAAAGCCCACCTGATAAACTCGTGGCTCAGAGGCTGGTGCCAATGCAGAAATTGTTTTTTTTTTTTTTTTGACCATGGGGCGCTTTACTCAGCACCCAGCCTCATGGCCGCAGGCAGGTCCCACCTATCTCTAAGGGGAAAACAGATCCTAGCCCAGGAGCTGGCAGGGCTCATTGAGAGGGCTTCAAACTAGGTAAGAAGGGGGACGTGGATGAAACAAAGCTTGTTGGAGGTGTGCCAGTGGGAACAATGGAAAGGCTGGGGAAGAAGGCAATGGCCCAACTGAAGTGCATCTACATTAATGCACGCAGCATGGGCAACAAACAGGAGGAGCTGGAAGCCATTGTGCAGCAGGCAGGCTATAACTTGGTTACCATCACAGAAATGTAGTGGGACCACTGTCATGACTGGAGTGCTGCAATATCTGGGTATAGGCTCTTCAGAACAGACAGGCAGCACAGAAGGGGTGGTGGAGTGGCTCTCTATATTAGCATGTTTTGATGTTGTGGAACTTGAGGCTGGGAATGATAAGGTTGAGTCCCTATGGGTTTGAACGAGTGGGAAGGCCACCAAGGCAAGCATCCTGATGGGGGTCTGTTATAGACTGCCAAACCAGGATGAGGAGATGGATGAGGAGTTCTACAGACAGCTGGCAAAAGTTGCCAAATCATCAACACTTCTTCTTGTGGGGGACTTTAACTTCCCAGACATACCCTGGAAACACAACACAGCACAGAGAAAGCAGTCCAAGAGGTTTCTGGAGAGCGTGGAAGATAGTTTCCTGACGCAGCTGGTTGGTGAGCCTACCAGGGGAGGTGCCCCGCTAGACCTTCTGTTCACTAACAGAGAAGGACTGGTGGGAGATGCGGTGGTCGGGGGCTGTCTTGGGCAGAGTGACCACGAAATGGTAGAGTTCTCAATACTTGGTGAAGTCAGGAAGGGGACCAGTAAAACCGCTGTCTTGGACTTCCGGAGGGCTGACTTTGAGCTGTTCAGGACACTGGTTGGCAGAGTCCCTTGGGAGGTGGTTCTGAAGGACAGAGGAGCCCAGGAAGGCTGGGCACTCTTCAAGAAAGAAATCCTAATGGCTCAGGAGCAGTCTGTCCCCACATGCCCAAAGACGAGCCGGCGCGGAAGAAGACTGGCCTGGCTGAACAGAGAGTCGTGGCTCGAGCTTAGTAGAAAAAAGAGGGTTTATAATCTTTGGAAAAGAGGGTGGGCCACTCAGGGGGACTACAAGGATGTTGCAAGGCAGTGCAGGGACAAAATTAGAAAGGCCAAAGCTCATCTGGAGCTCAATCTGGCTACTGCTGTTAAAGACAACAAAAAATGTTTTTATAAATACATCAATACCAAAAGGAGGACTAAGGAGAATCTCCACCCTTTACTGGATGCAGGGGGAAACTCAGTTACCAGAGATGAGGAAAAGGCTGAGGTGCTTAACGCCTTCTTTGCCTCAGTCTTTAGCAGCAAAACCAGTTGTTCTCTCAATGCCCAGTACCCTGAGCTGGTGGAAGGGGATGGGGAGCAGAATGTGGCCCCCACAATCCACAAGGAGATGGCTGGTGACCTGCTACAGCATTTGGATGTACACAAGCCGATGGGGCCGGACGGGATCCACCTGAGGGTACTGCGAGAACTGGCGGAAGAGCTGGCCAAGCCACTTTCCATCATTTATTGGCAGTCCTGGCTATCGGGGGAGGTCCCACTTGACTGACAGATAGCAAACGTGACGCCCATCTACAAGAAGGGCCAGAGGATAGACCCAGGGAACTATAGGCCTGTTAGTTTAACATCAGTGCCAGGGAAGCTCACGGAGCAGATTATCTTGGGCGTCATCACGCAGCACTTACAGGGCAACCAGGTGATCAGGCCCAGTCAGCATGGGTTTATGAAAGGCAAGTCCTGCTTGACAAACCTGATCTCCTTCTATGACAAGGTGACACGCTTAGTGGATGAAGGAAAGGCTGTGGATGTGGTCTATCTTGACTTCAGTAAGGCATTTGACACTGTTCCCCACAGCATTCTCCTCAGGAAACTGGCTGCCCATGGCTTGGACTGGCGCACGCTTCGTTGGGTTAGAAACTGGCTGGATGGCCGGGCCCAAAGAGTCTTAGTGAATGGAGTCAAATCCAGTTGGAGGCCGGTCACTAGTGGAGTCGCCAGGGCTCAGTGCTGGCTGGGGCCAGTCCTCTTTAACATCTTCATCGATGATCTGGATGAGGGGATCGAGTGCACCCTCAGTAAGTTTGCAGATGACACCAAGTTAGGTGCATGTGTTGATCTGCTAAAGGGTAGGAAGGCTCTGCAGGAAGATCTGGACAGGCTGGACCGATGGGCCGAGGCCAACGGTATGAAGTTCAACAAGGCCAAGTGCCGGGTTCTGCACCTGGGGCACAACAACCCCAAGCAGAGCTACAGGCTGGGAGATGTGTGGATAGAAAGCTGCCTGGCAGAGAAGGACCTGGGAGTGTTGGTTGACAGTCAGCTGACTATGAGCCAGCAGTGTGCTCAGGTGGCCAAGAAGGCCAACAGCATCCTGGCTTGTATAAGAAACAGCACGGCCAGCAGGTCCAGGGATGTGATTGTCCCCCTGTACTCGGCTCTGGTGAGGCCACATCTTGAGTACTGTGTTCAGTTTTGGGCCCCTCACTACAAGAAGGACATGGAGGTGCTTGAGCGAGTCTAGAGAAGGGCTACGAAGCTGGTGAAGGGTCTGGAGAACAAGTCTTACGAGGAGCGGCTGAGGGAGCCGGGACTATTTAGCCTGGAGAAGAGGAGGCTCAGGGGCGACCTTATCGCACTCTACAGGTACCTGAAAGGAGGCTGTAGCGAGGTGGGGGTTGGTCTGTTCTCCCACGTGCCTGGTGACAGGACGAGGGGGAATGGGCTAAAGTTGCGCCAGGGGGAGGTTCAGGTTGGATCTTAGGAAGAACGTCTTTACTGACAGGGTTGTTAGTCACTGGAATAGGCTGCCCAGGGAAGTGGTTGAGTCCCCATCCCTGGAGGTCTTTAAAAGACATTTAGATGTAGAGCTTAGGGATATGGTTTAGTGGAGGACTTGTTAGTATTAGGTCAGAGCTTGGACTCGGTGATCTTGGAGGACTGGATCTCTTCCAACCTAGAAAATTCTGTGATGCTGTGATTCTGTGAATTAAGTCAAACACCTAAACCCAAGTTTGCAAGCCTCACAGATCCTTCCTGAAAAGTTAATCCATAGAAAATTTTGAAGTTATACGAGTAATTCCTGAATATTTTAATCCTCTTGGGACTCTAACTTATTTAATAAAACTAACAAACTTAATGTACTCAAATGTATCTTTAATAACAATTTCTAATTCAATTTTGAGGTTTGTACCTTGGTCAACTCATGTAATGCTTAAGCATTATCATTTTCATAGCTAGCAATTTAAGTAATGGTTAATGGCACCCCAGCTA
>CM021765.1:119985629-120018351 GCA_011076525.1 Nettapus auritus | reverse complement strand
AAAAAAAAAAAAAAAAAAAAAAAAAAAAAAAAAAAAAAAAAAAAAAGCCCACCTGGAATCCAAGAACTATGGCTTCTTAAGAACACAGAGCTGTATATAACCTTAACGGAGATGAAACTCTTCACTTTGGTACTATATTGCTATATTGGCTGTAATGAAGCAGCACTTGGAGGAGGACAGACATTTGAAGTAGTAATCAAGGGAATGCACGGACACTGAAGTGTTAGATCCACTCTGACATGAAACGGAGCACCTGCGTGCGATCTATTCTGTATAATTCATCTTTAAAAGGAGAAAAAGAACAAAAAAAAAAATGTTTCTTTCTATCTTGATCTGTATGGCTTACTAGCAACACTGTAATTTGTCTCACCGCCTTATTGCGTGCTGAATTTTGACAGATGTTTTCAGCTTCTCATGCCAATAAGAAGGCTTCAGTGACTCCTTTTCTGGTGGCTGTGCAGATGAGCCTCCTGGATACTAGTCCTACAGTGCCATCTTTGAAGCACTGACTGACACGGCACAGAAGTTGACAACAAACCCTCCACCTCATACAGAGGAGGAGGCCATAAAAGATACTGGGTACTACAGAACCTTCTGCAAGAACAGTATCAGGTCTAACATCTTTTGTCTTAAGCTGGAGACAATCTTGTGACACATTAACATATTCAATTTGAAAGCCTTTCACAAGGATAACCGAGTGATACTTCAAGGTTTGGCAGAATACAAGAACCTATTCTGGAAACGTTTTGAACCAACACCTTTGACATTTGCATAGAAGAAACTAAACAAGCATTTCCGAACTCTTATCTTCCCATGTGGAAGAATGCTTACATGTGCAAACTGTACCATGACATCACCACACGCTCAAACTCAACAATATGAGTCTTGGTCTTTCACAAGACAGCTAGTATCACCCTTCAGATATTTTATTCTATTATGCCTCTACAAAAATAAGCCTACATTATTATAGATTACTGAATGAAGCTCCAACTTTTTTTTTTTAAAAAAAAAAAAAAAAAGACAGGTATCAGCAGAAGAGTTTGGCAGAGATTTAAAAGTAATCCCCTAATATCAGTTTACAGTGCCAGGCACCACTACCAGTTTCAAGTTTAGGGGGTGTCATCCATCCCACCCCACCAATTTGTGTAAAGACAATGACAGGAAAGCACATTGCAAGAACACAAGTCACAGATAGTTCTACCTTGTAACTCAAAACACGTGAATTCAAAAGTAGACCAAAAGATGCTTATGAAGAAGTCTGGGGCTTTATACAAACTCGTAGTTTCACTCTCCATCTGTCACCTGTCTTTACACGTGCCAAGTAACAAAAGTAAGTCTGTCACTGTAGATACCTTTACTTGCACTTATGCGTGCACAGATACTTACGTACACCTGATTCAGCTCACAGCAGTGGAAAGAGACACACCGAAGGCAAAACATGTCGTGCTGTAGTCAAGTTGGATGACTAAGCAGGCATAATAGAAATAGGCAACTCTGACCCCAACCAAGAATACTTCATACTTTTGCAGGCCATCCTTTGGGGCTACTTATGCTACTTAAAACTACATACAAAACAAATCACCACAGGATCAACACGAGGAGAAAGCATCTACAGACTAGTGCAACTGTACACACATTCTTTCCTTTAAGTGCTACCTGATTTCTGAGAGGGGACAGAGACAAGCTATTACCCAGTAACATTGAGAATCGTGTTAATGTATTCGCTTGGAACAATTCAAAGGAATCATTTACCATTAGAAACCGCTATTCCTCTGCAACTCAAGGGAAAGGTATCAGCACTGGCATATCGCCAAAATCTGGTGGAAAAGGCAGCCCATTTTCACAACGCCTATTCATTTTATCTACTAATGGTGACTAACAGAAAGAAAAAGGAGCCTCAATGAGATACACAAAACAACAAGAAAGAATGGACACAGATCTCACAATATCCTCTTTACATATATCTGCAGTCACCTACAGCAAAAGTTACAACACAAACCAGAAGAAAATAGATAATAAAAGTAGAGCGTGCATCCATCACCCTTATCCATCTCACTGTACCTAAAACAGAAGGCCTAGAACTAAAGGCAGACTTTGCTGATTTTAGATGCTGACTTTATTACCCTTTACTAATGCATATAAAAATTGATACATTAACTGTCTTATGAGTGAACTGAGACGTGTATTTACACACTGATACAGTTATTAGATTGTTTTTCCCGATTGTTTTTCCCATTGCTACTCTCAACTGACACCATTCGCAGGCCAGGACAAAGGGCTGGCTTTAACAAATGTTGTGAAATACTTTATTTTTAAGAATCCTCTTCCTCTCATTGCTAAGAGGAAATGAATTTAACATATTTCATATAAAAAGAAGCATTGTTAACAGAAAATATACTTGACAAAGGGCAGGGGAAAGCAGTGCTCTTCTCACAGGTCTGAAGACCAAATTAGTGCTACCAGAACAGTAACAGACCTTGGCCCACACAGGCTTTACATGCAAGTTCTAAAAGTTCTTTTATGCTTTGCCTCCTGAAAACAAAACTGACCAACCGTTCTGTGATTCTAAGTGGACCTCTCACAGAACACGAGCCTACAGGCAATCAGTTCCCAATTTGAGTAACAGTGAACAGCAGCACTCGAGATACCGGACACCTCTCGGTGCACCACCAGGAATGGTCAGCCTATCCACTCGCAGTATTTATTTGGAATGGACAACGAGGGGAAGAGGAAAACTGCTGTACAACATCACGTTGACAAACTGTAATGTTCAGTGACTATAAAAGCAATGGGAAAAGCATTAGAAATAGCCAATTTTCTAGCTAATTTTCAAAGACAGAATCAATACAATAAATATCAATCATTACTAATGGCATCTTGAAATTAATTAAGCCTTCAAAGACACCTATGTCCATGCATATCTATCTGAGCAGAGCGCCCTGCTTTACATTTTGCATCACCTTGCAGCGCAGCACACCTGGGCCATACTACCTTTTGGCTGACAGGGACTCTCCCTCAAGCTCTGAAGGGCAGCTGCTCTCAGACCATTTGACAAACCGCCTTTCCTCACCTTGTTTTCTCCCTGATGAAGCAGGGGAAAGCACTGCCAATGCCAGATCACAAGTCATGTCTGAACGGGGGTGAAACGCACTAACTGCAGGGCCAAACACCTATCAGGGTTGTAACACCAAGGCACAGGGTAGCATCTGCCTAAGCATACCCAGATATAATTAAAACGACAAAGCAACCCCACACAAACCGGGCTGTTTTCCCCACAGAAGCCCCCACAACCCCCAGGACCTGCCCCAGGACAGGAGCCCGGGCAGAGCACACCTGCGGCCTTGCTACCTGTGGGGCCCTCCCAACCCCAGCAGCACCACGGCGGCTACTCCCCCTTCCCTTCCCTTCCTTCCCACGGCGGACCGGCCCCCCAGGACCCCCGGGGAGGTCTCCAAGCCCCGAGTTCTGCCCCCCCGTTCCCTCTCAGGCCGCTTTCCTCCCCCCGCCGAGGCCGAAACTCCCTTACTCCCGGTGCACCCCCGGCCCCGCCGCCCCTCACCGTGCTGCGCTGGGGGCTCGGCTCCGCCGCCGCCGGCCGCATGCCCGGCCCCTGGGCGCCCCGCCGGGCCTCCGCCAAGGCAGCCGTTGGGAAGGGGGGGGCGGCACGGGCCGGCCGCTGGAGGCGATTGGGGGGGGGGGGCGCGCGGCGGGTCGCCGCGGGGGGGGGGGGGGGGGGGGGAGGGAAGGGAGGGGGGAAGGGGGGGGCCTGGAGCGCGGCCGCGAAGCGCTTCCGGGCTGCGGGCGGCGCCGCACGCTCAGTGCGCGGCGCTGAGGCCGCGCGGCGAGGGGAGGGGCCCGGCCTGCGCCCGCCCGGCTCCGGCATGGCGCCCGGCATCGCGAGAGTGGGAGGGGCGCGGCGGGGAGGCGCGCGGTTAAAAAACACGGCTGGGGGGAAACTCATAAGAAATAGATTGTTAAAGCAACGGGTCTCGGGGATCATTTGGTTTAACCATCCCCCTACACCAATGTCACCCTTTAAACCGTGTCCCTAAGCACCACGTCCAACCTTTCCTTGAACACCCCCAGGGACGGTGACTCCACCACCTCCCTGGGCAACCCATCCCAATGCCTGACTACTCTTTCTGAGAAGAAATGTCTTCTCATTTCCAACCTGAACCTCCCCTGGCGCAACTTGAGGCCGTTCCCTCTAGTCCTATCACTAGTTATCTGTGAGAAGAGGCCGACTCCCAGCTCCTCACACCTTCTTTTCAGCTAGTTGTAGAGAGCAATCAGGTCTCCCCAGAGCCTCCTCCAGACTAAACAACCCCAGTTCCCCCAGCCACTCCTTCTAGGACTTGTGTTCCAGGCCCTTCACCAGCTTCGTAGCCCTTCTCTGGACACACTCCAGGGTCTCAATGTACTTGTACTAAGGGGCCCAAAGCGGAACATAGTACTCGAGGTGCAGTCTCACCAGAGTGCAGGGGAACAGCTATCTCCTCAAAAAGAGGTTTTGGGAACCTGGTGCTGGTTCCTCACACAGTTGGAGGCTGTGTGAGGGGTGGCCTTGGCACCCTGCGCTTTCCATTCTCAGAAACTTCTTCATGAGTCTGGTTAAAATCAATGCTTGCTCCATGCAGTCACCAAAACATTGGGCATTGTTTTGTGAATACCACCAGCAATAAACTGTGTGGACACAACAGCTGTATTACAGTTCTTAATGCATTTCTCAATAATTCTTCCATGTAACAGGGGATAAATGTTAGCATAAAAATGCCTATGCCCTGTGCTCCTGCCCAAAGCTTCTGTCATCCTCTGCTGTAGTGAGCAGCGGTTCTGCATCCCTCTGCTCCAAGGATAGGCTTCAGGCAGCTGTGACTGATGGATGGACTTTTCATTGACGTCAGTGGAGCCTAAAATCTGTTCATGCAGAGTGCTGCAGATGGTTTAGTGGGTGTACGTTTAATTTTTCATCCGTAAACTGGGCCTTAGTTTGAGATTATGTTCCGTTTATGTGCCTGTGTAAGCTGGTCTAACATGCCTGCTTCTGAATGATAAAGATCAATAAATACAAAAACAATGACTGGCGTTTTTTTGTTTGTTTGGTTGGTTGGTTGGTTTGTTTTGTTTTGTTTCTCCTTCAAGTGTTTTTATTTGTTTAGTTAGCATCTCTCTTACAGAATCCTTTCTTTAACGTATCCCCATTCATCAGAGCCACAGAACACCACTGCACTGAAATTACTCAGAGCAGATGCAGAGCTCCTGTAACCACCTTCTACCTCTCTGGTAAAAAACTGGGAAGTGTGGGGTGAAGCGGTGAAAGGAGGCAGCATGCATCTTGTATTGTCATTACCGACTGTTCACGTCAGCTTCCTTAGGCTGAGGCCTTGGCTCCTGTGTCAGAGATTGTGTAAAGTTAATTAAGGAATTCCTGTATTCTAATCCCTACATCGGAAGCCAGCCAAGCCTGCGTAGTGTTTTTGGAGAGATAGATGCAAAACCAGAAGGAAGCAAGATCTCACTGCAACAGTGCTGTTATCTAACAGAGATCGGTTCTTATCCTATGTTTGAAACTATTATCAAAATCCTAAAGTGCACATTCCTCAGCAAAAATGCATAATTTCTAGGTATAAATGGGTGTTTTTGGACCTAATTAATAGCTCTAGAAGCTCCATCCAGTCTCTTTCTTGATATGTAAGAAAAAACCCTGTGCATAGCTGTTGATCCTTGATGAGAGTCTTTGTGCCCCTGCACTGACCCTTATTTGTTCAGCACTTTTTGTGTTGTCCAGCTCCTGCCTTAATTCATCCTGTCATTTGTTGCTTCCAGATCCTTCAAATCCACATCTGAGTCTAACGTTTTAACATTTTCAGTTTCTTACTGTCTGTCTGTAAGCTCCCTGTACTACAGCTCCAGGGGATCTTGTTTTGCCTAGCCACTGTATAATCTAAGACTAAGCTCCACAGCTCCCTTTCAGTTTATCAGCCACCAGTCCTTTATAATTGTTAGGAAATGATGATTTTCCTCTGCAATGGACTGTAATGGAAGACTGCCATTAGCAAGTGCTTCATTTATGTTTACATGTGTCACTTTCAAAACAGTTTTCCAACAGAATTGCAGAGACTTGGTATGGTGTTTTTAATCTGCCTTTGGCTGTTCATAGATTTGGTGGTGGAATTGTATTTCCAGGCAATAAATCAGCTTTGAAACTTCACAATTAATCATAATAATAGCCATAAGGATTTTTTCTTAAATTCTTGAGCAAAGCACTGGCTCTGCTTAAGGATTTAGGGAAAAATCCTTATGGCTATTAGGTACCTGATAACCCAAGAAATCAAAGATTGTATGTGTTTGAGCTTTGCTGAACACACCTCTCAAAGTAGTTCATTTTACTGCTGATCCAGTTCTTCTGTTTCCTGTTATCATTGTGACAACTGATTATATGAAAAAGTAATATCAGGAAAGTATTTAATGTATTTTTAGCTACTTCTAATGGGATTTAGCAGCTGGAAACAAGGAGAGCTGGCACTGAGTAATCAGGGCAGTTCTTAGACAGCTGTGTGGGAACCAGTGCATCAGTGCCCTGAAATACATCACCATCCAAAAAATGCAATATATGAGATGGAAATTTTGAAAAATAGATCTTGATACTTGCTGCTAAAACTCAAAGTAGAATTGAATTCATTGTTAAATCCAGTTCTATAATAACTTGTAGATGAAAATGCCGCTGGGCTTTACGGTGTTTTTTGTTTGTTTTGATTTTTTAATTTAATGCTTGTGGCATTTATAATTCTTTGAAATGCCTCACGTTGGGATTTAAATTCTATGCTACATTCATTTTAAGCAGAATAAAAACATAGTTAGTTCTGCTCCCCTTTCCTTTCTATGAACAGAAATCTAAGAGATACCTTTTCCTATTTTGGAAGAAAGCAATTTTCTACATGTTTGTGCCTAAGAATTGCAGCCAGGAAAATATCTTGATAAAATGTACCTCTAGTGTTCCATATTTTTGTCTGAATAGTTCCTATGCTGAATTAGTTCCATTTACAAGTCAAAAGACTAATTTTTTAATGTAAGCACTATAAACTGAATCTTGGTTCTAAAAAGTCAAAGCAAGTTCTTTCTCCCTGTTAAACTATGGTCAGTAACATACATGTCACTGAAATATGCAGATATATAATGGTTTTATTTGTTGATGCATAAATAGAACAAACCTTAAATACATTTGTCATAGTTTTAGTTACAGAAAGAAATAACATTTTCTGTCTTTGTAGGCACAGAAATAGACCTCACTATGAAAATGGGCAAGATGGTGTGTAAGGAGTAAGGAGCTACTGTTTTTTTGTATTGTTGGCTTGGGATGAAGTGTAAGCAGAGTAATCTGTAGGCCTGAAATAATACCTTGTATACTAGAAGTAATCCTGCTGACCCCTGGGACAGTTTACTTGCATGCATGCAGTTAGAGACTTAAGGGTCTAAACAGAATAATTTAGCTGGAAGCCTGCAGAAAGAGAGCTCAGAATGGAGGACATCCATTATATAATAATTCTAATTCTGCCTATGGAATTAAATAGAAAATTATAGTCCTGATATGTAATTGTAAATTTCACAAACCATCTAGCTATTCTGTAATAAATCCCACATCTAAGTAAGATCACCTCACTTCTCCATCTTTCCTTATGTTTTAATGAAAGTATCCTCATCTAAAGGTGAATTCTATTCTGTGAAAACACTATGTAGAAGAAAATTCATCTACTGGATTTCAAATTAAATTTGAATTCAAATTGAATTAAAACTTTTTGGACCTATGCATCACCCTTTGTACTTTCCCTTTTGCAATAACACTGTTTTGACTCTACTAGGTTCTCTGGTTGCTTTTCCATTTCAAATTTGTGTCAGCCATGTGATCCTGAAAGAACAATATAAAATGTTTATTGTTTTAACAGTGATAAGGGATCAAGAATTTCATTACAAACAAAGATACCATGGAGTTTGAGTAAACACAGCAACACTGTAGTTGAGGAATCAAAATAAATCTGTGAGAAAGATGGGAGAGATTGATAAGAGCACTCAAAAATTGCATTACTTTGTCTTAAGTTGGACTGTGGACTTTTTTTTCTACCTTAAGTGCAAATCCAAGCCACTGTCATTTGTTACACCCTCTGAAGGACTGACTAATGCTGCTGGGTGAAACTGTTGGTGCATTGGAAAATGGGCGTGTGTCCAATAGAGGAGAAGGGGTTATGCCTCCTTATGATCTTTTCTGTCTCCTCCACTTTTGAGGTACAACACTAGGTCACAATTGCATACACGCTGGAAAGTTTTCAAGGCGTCTCGGTATTCTCAAGCACTATTAGTGATTCCCAGGAGAGCTAACAAGCCAGGACAGAGCTCTGCTGCTGTTTTGAGAACGGTCTTTTGTCACAGGGTACAGCAGCAACAGTGCAAAGAGCATTAGAGCTAGTGCCAGCACACACCTAGGAGTTGGCTTGCATTCTTGTCTAAGAAAAGCTGCAGCACAGCCCCCATTTTTCTCTTTGCAGTTTCCATAATGAGTTTGTGCTGTTTTACAAATTTCTAGCCCATGGCTTGCCGGTAGATTCTACAGAAATACAGCTTCTCCGTAAGTGTGCTCAAACACACATTGAAGTTTCAAGGCTTCCTTTATACAGTCTTCTACAACAGCTACAGTTCTGGCAAGTTCTCATTGTTATGAGAACTCCTTGGTGCTGAAACACTGAAGATTCAAGTGAACAAAATATATAAAGTCAGTGTTGTGGCACAGGTGTTTTCTGGGTGTTTGAATGGGATATAATGTGAAAAAAGTGAAGAGATGTTTTTGCATTTATGCCTTCACAATTATTCATTTTTTTATGTTAGGCTTAAATAATGCAATTCAAAGAGGATTTGTGATATTTTTTTCTAAAGCTACAAAAGGATATACTTATCCTTTGGGTGACACAAAATTAATTCCTTTAGGCGTGTTTTTGATTGCAATTAACTTTGGTGCTCTGGTCAGTTCCAGTTTTGAAACACATAGAGTTCCCACTGTAGTAGCAGGAATTTAAACTGATAATGTCATTTGTTCCTTCTGTGCCAGTGCTATTGTGTAGGACTACAGTACTCTATAAATTTAGCTCTCCTTTCTTACCTTAGAGGTTGTTGTACTTTTGTAGTGGACACAATGGCTGTTGTATAAGTCAATTTTATCATTTATTATCTATTTGCACTATATAGATACACCTAGGTTAGTGAGTATGTGATGTGTAAAAATTACTAGTAAAGGATTTTGAAATTCTTGCAGATAAAGGATTATTAAATTATCACGACAGAAGATTGCATGTGCATTTCTTAATTTAGGATGATTTGGTGGATTGCAGGCCATTCAACCCGGGAGTAACATTTTTGCTGCAATCTGGTTGTGTCAGAGAGGTATTTCCAGTTCCCATGTTTTTCACTGAGCTGTGACATTTGAAAGGGAGCTAGTACTTTTGAATTGCACTGACTGCTTGTCTAAACTCATCATCACATCCTGTCAGTGGCCCAGTCATTGCTCAATGCCAGTTTACCCTGTGAACAAGAACATGGACAGATAGCAGATTACCACATATCAGATATGGTTGCTGGTAAGTGCAGTCAGAGTGACTGGGCCAGAAAAACCCAAGGGTAGAAATGAAATACCAGTCATAGAATCATAGAATCGTTCAGGTTGGAAAAGACCTCTAAGATCATCTGGTCCGACTTTTAACCTTGTACTAAAGTCCACCACTAAACCTTCCTACTAAGTTCTGCATCTACAAGTTTCTTGAAGCCCCCCAGGGATGGTGACTCAACCACTTCCCAGGACAGCCTACTCCAATGCCACACAACCCTTTCAGTAATATCCAACCTAAACCTCCTCTGGCGAAACCTGAGGCCATTTCCCCTCATCTTATCACTCAGTGCTTGGGATAAGAGCTCGACCCCCACCTCGCTATAGCCTCCTTTAAAGTAATTGTAGAGCACAATAAGGTCTCCCCTGAGCCTCCTTTTCTCTAGGCTAAATAACCGCAGTTCCCTCAGCCACTTGTCATAAGACTTGTTCTCTAGACCCTTCACCAGCGTTGTTGCCCTTCTCTGGACACGCTCCAGCACCTCAATGTCCTTTTTGTACTGAGGGGCCCAAAACAGAGCACGGTATTTGAGTTGCAGCCTCACCAGAGCAAAGTACAGAGGACAATCACTTCCCTGGCCCTTCTGGCCACACTATTTCTGATACAAGCCAGGATGCTGTTGGCCTTCTTGGCCACCTGAGCACACTGCTGGCTCATATTCATCTATTGACCAATACCCCCAGGTCCCTTTTGGACGGACAGCTTCCAGCCACTATTCCCCAGCATGTAGCATTGCATGGGGTTGTTGTGCCCCAAGTGCAGGACCCAGAATTTAGCCTTGTTGAACTTCATACAGGTGGCCATGGCCCATCAGTCCAGCTTATGCAGATCTCTCTGCTGAGCCCTCCTATCTCAAACAGATCTACACTCATGCGTAACTTGGTGTTGTGGGCAAACTTACTGAGGATGCACTCAGTCCCCTGGTCCAGATCATTGATAAAGATACTGAAGAGAATTGGCCCTGCTACTCATCTCTGGAGGATACCACCAGTGAGCGGCCTCCAGCTGGGTTTAACTCCATTCACCACAACTCCTTGGGCCCAATCACCCAGCCAGTTTTTAACCCAACAAAGCCATGAGCAGCCAGCTTATCAAGGAGAATGTTGTGGGAAATAGTGTCAAAAGCCTTACCGAGGTCTACGTAGATCACATCCACAGTCTTTCCCTCATCCACAGAGCACGTCACCTTGTGGTAGATCAGGTTCATCAAGCAGGACCTGCCTTTCATAAATCCATGCTAACTGGGCCCAGTCACCTGGTTGTCCTATAAGTGCTGCGTGATGGTACTCAAGATAATCTGTTCCATGAGTTTCCCTGGCACCGAGGTCAGACTGACAGGCCTGTAGTTTCCTGGATCCTCCTTCTGGCTCTTCTTGTAGATGGGCATCACATTTGCTAGTTTCCAGATGACTGGGGCCTCCCCTGGTAGACAGGACTGCAGATAAATGATGGAGTCCTTATAGGAATGCGTAAGTTCTGTGTAACTGCCTGTCACTCAAGTGTTTCTTATGCTCTTTCCTTCTTACTTTCCTATGCTTATCTGTCAGGCAAGAGAGACCTAAGGGGTGTCAGAGCTGCATGTTTTGTTCTGGAGGGGAGGAGCAGTGTGCTCAGGCTGTGACGCAAGTGCTTCCTTTTGATATCTGTTGTTATATTCCTGGAAAGATACACAGTTATAATAGAAAATATTTTTTGAACCATACTCGAAAATACTACAGAAAGTTGCAACCATGCTGCAGAATAAGAGTAAAAATGTAAGTATTTATATGCGGTTTGGGGGATTTCCTACACATGTATCATACTTCTGGTTCTGTGATTGCTTTGATTGTGTTTTACAGTCTGCTGTGGAATGTGTTGGCTTCATCTCTACTAAAATATTTCAGGGCAGCAGCAGGAATGCACTGGGAGGGCATTAGATGTCCAGAAAACACTTTCAGCATTCCATCTATTGAGCTGGCACTTGCAGTAACTTTAAAAAGCAAATTAAAATGATTGGGCACAACCAAACCAGCTTTAATCTATCTAGCATGCAATTTAGCAGTCATAAAAACATATTACTATAGGCTTTGGTGAGGGTTTACAAGCATCGTCTATGTATGCATGCTGGATTTTCATCAGGTTTGCAGAGCCCATGACAAAGTGCATGCTGCTGTGTCTGCATTACTCCTGTGGCTGATTCTGACTAGATTAAAGCTCATGTGAGCGTTGCCAACTGCAGTGCCACCAGCTGTGCAGTAGAAACATCCACACAGAGGCTGCAGAGGTGTCAGTGCATAGCCAGACTTAGCAGCCAGAGATGAATGTAATATATATCCTGCGTGTGCCACTAGGTAATATGGACAAAGCATTTAGCTTCTTGGAGCTTGCAAAGGGCACCTCAAGGTAGATCTCCATAACTGAACAGTTAAAATTTCATGAGCATTGGTTTCAGTTCATGATTACCTTTCTAGTACTGAGTACCACCTCACAGACAGAGTTGTGTAAGTCAGTAGGACTGCTTGTAGAGGAGGGCTGAAGTTCTTGAATACTGGTAGTTCAGGAGGAGTTGAGGCTGAGACATTTTTTAAGGTCCCGGCTTGTGGTGCAACGTTTTATTGAAATAGTTCTCTTTGTTTTGCATAAACTAACATTTAACTCTGAAGACATCTGTGACTGTGTTCCCTGTTCCAAACTCCCACCTCAGGAGAATAATCAGTGAAGCACTAAACTCCCAGCAGCCTGTGACATCTGTGAATGTTGTAAAAGTCTAATGATAATCTGAGGTAAGAGCAGGGCATGAGACAGCAATGGTGGTTCTTAAGGACTGCACACAACATGATCTCTGTGCTTATAGCACTATTTCCTTCTTCAGCCTTGGCACTGCAGACTGGTATGTGCCAGTGGGAGTTTGCAGAGTCACTTGCAACCTTGCCATGCAGAGCTGAATGCATGTAGCTTCTATTTGTCGAAGTTATGCCAGGTCATATGTTGTGTTTGACTTGTAAGCAAACTTGCTTGCTGAGTTGTGTTCCTTTCCAAGTGGGACGTCTTTCATCTCCAGCTAGCGGAAAAGCATCGTCACTTTCTTCCTGATAATGGATCAGTAGCAGCAGATGTTTCCACCACTTCCAATATGGTTTACCCTAATCGAAGTGAAACGTGAAGACAGATGATGCAAAAACCATCTCTATTTCTTACATCCATCTTTTGACTGAGGTCCTTTCACTAGCTGCTACACATCCCTCGGTCATAATCTCAAAGCCCTTAATGAATCAAGCATCTATGATACACTTTTGATCTATGGACCACTGTTTGTTTTGTAAAAGCTGGATACAGGACCTGATATAAAACATATAAAAGATGGAAACAACCACTGCTGTCAGAGTTTTTTCACTGAGACACTCATAATAAAAAATATTCATCCCCTTCCTCTCTCTAAAACAAAACACTCTTTAAACTTAGTAGGCCATTTTTCCCCTTAATGAAAAGAAGAAAAGTCTCTGAAGACAGGGAAGAATTTATTGCTACTGGTTTTGTATGGCAGACTCAAATTTTATAGAATTGGGGAACTATTCTAAAATACATAGCTTAGATGCAAACATAGTGTTCTATTCAAGGTTGTCACAGTGCACCCTTGTGTAGTTTTCTCCACATAAGTTATCAGAGTGTAGAAACTGGTTCTGATTAACGTTCTTTCAGGTATTCCAGGAATAAGAGCAAGCTAAAGAAAGGAAATAAATCTGTAACGATTCTGTTTAGTTGTATAACCAGGTAAAATTAAGGTGGATAGTTTCCTTCAGTTCAGTGGTTTGAAAAACTAAGCAAAGTTCACAGGGGGGAAAGAAAGAATGAATGCTGAGTATCACAGAGACATAATTCAGGAAACTAATACCTTTTAAATAACCTTTTAATTTGACATGCAACTTTCTACTGGAGAAATTGAATGTCCTTTCCAAGCAATATATTTTCCTTTGTGTCAGAGTCTGTGCCAGCGCAATAGTAAACACAGCGAATGCAAATTAAAAAGGTGAAAATGTTTATTATTGCATTGCAATTAATAGAGAAGAGAAAGTGAATTCTCTGTATTTAAGAGAAATAATATCAAGAGACTAAGTGAAACAGTAAAAAAATTAAATATTTCACTTTTTATTAATGATAGTGATGCTGTAAAGAATCACATTTTTCAACCCCTCCCTAGAACTGTTTTCTTCATATACTTTGGATTTTATGTAGAGTGAGGTGGCAATTCATTTCCAAACAGAGAGAGCTGTGTATGGTTAACATTCATAGCTACAGGGGAGACACACGGTTGTTTATTGCAATAAAACACAAAAGGATCATCTTGACACGGGTTACATTTTTCACATTGGACGGTGGCTGATGGAACTGCCATTGAAGACTGTGATTTAAAAGGTCTTTGCGTATGGAAAGTCACTTTTCTGTCTACCTTGTACCCAAGAAAATGTTTTGTTTGTTTTTAGGCTACTTACCCCTTTGAAAATGCTCCTCTGGTGATATAATAGCTGGAATTATGCTATTCATCCTTGTTAACGGGGACCCCACTCCAAAACTGTCAGCCGAGTAATCAGGCTATACTGGGTCTGGTTTCAAGAGAGGGCCATTCAGTTTTACAGTATTTGGAAAGTACAGTGAAGTTTAAATAAATTTATATATATTCTATAAGTAATATATTCCAACGGGGGATAAATTCCAAGGAGAATAAATAGGCAAAAGTTTAAATTAAATATATATATATATATGAAGGGAGAAGAACTGAGCTGCAACCTATATATTTACAATGGGAAATTTTGAAAACTGACTGTATTAGATCTCATACAAAGGTTCCTAAATAGCTGCTTCTCAAAATTGCCTTTGAAACCTCACAGAGAGTCTGATATTTGTTAACATTCAAGTCAAGGCAAAATTATTTGCGCTTACTTTGGCTCAGAAGCTAATCCTCATGCATCATTTGCATGGGAAGGCAGCCAGCTTCAAAGTGCAGACAAAACTCCACTCGTATCCCTGGAGCAGAGGCTTTGCAGGACTCCTGGCCTTGTGCCTCTCTTAGCAACACAATAAATCTTCTGGGACCTGTCAGCAGATGGGAGTCTGAGGCTGATTTTTACCTCTTCTGTTTCCTATCTCGTCCCAGTCTTGTGGCCAGAAGATGCGCCTGCCAAGGTATACAGAGAGGGAGCTGGGACAGTTCCAGGGGAGAATTTGTCCTATTGAATTCTGTTAGCTCTGTGCCTTCACTCAGACTTTGCTACTGGAGTCAATAAGCTTGCAAGGACTTGGAAAAGCTGTGTGATTTGTTGTTCCATTCTGTCTAAGGGTGAGGCAGGTTTGGTGACAATAATCAAACCAGCATTTGTTATTTTTATTTTTTTAGGTAACTACAGAAAAAGTATGTGGTCTCCAGAGTTTAACTGTCACCTCCAGTTTTATTTTTAGATTTTTAAGGAGCACATTTATATGAAACGTAGCTCGAAGATTTCCCACAGAGCTGGAGTACATATGCTCTGACTCTTGGTATTTGAGATGAGAATCAAAAACAAGATACACAGAGAATAAACATGCATACCTTTCTTCCTTTTTTTTTTTTTTTTTTTTTTTTTTTTTCTGGGCTTTCTCTTCCATGCATGATGACAATGTGCAAATTTGCCGTGTGGTTTTTAGTTGTCAATGACAGGATCATAGAGGTATCATAGAATGGCTCAGAATGGAAGGGGCCTTCAGGATCATCCAGTTGCAACCCCCCTGCCACAGGCAGGGATGCCACCCATTAGATCAGGTTGCTTCCAGCCTCATCCAGCCTGGCCTTGAACACCTCCAGGGATGGGGCATCCACAGCTTCTCTGGGCAACCTGTTCCAGTGTCTCACCACCCTCCCAGTGAAGAATTTCAGAGATGACTATACTGTTAATTTCCATTTCAGTTCTCTCAAGAACAGTTGTCATCAGTTTGAGAGTCTAGATTTGACTAGATAGCAGGCTCACTTTTACTACATTTATCTAGATTTTACTATGGCAGGCAAATGCGCCCGACACTGAGTGACCACACGGGATCTCTTACAAGAGCAATACACTTATTAAAGATTATTAATAGACCAAAACAGAAATTCAAGCTTACCAGAGACTGATTTATTTGAAGTTTGATTGCATGCAGCCTAAGAACAGGAAAAGTCTCTATAATAAGGCCTGTGTATCTCAGTGGCCTTTCACCATCACACATGCAGTACAGCAACCAGGAGTCCTACCTGAAATGAAGACTTTGTCAGCTCAGTTCAGGTGTATGTTTGCTGGATGAGCTTTGTCATTAAAATTGTCTAGTACTTTCTTTCCATATATGTCTTTGTTGTTGTTGTTGTTCTGAATTATGTCTTTGTCTGTCTCCTCTTTGGCTGTGCTATGCTATCACTGCGGTGTGGGAAGCACCACTTCTGGGCACTGCTGGTCCCACATGGTCCTGGCTGGTGTCAGCGAGCCTGAGCCTCTCACTAGGTTTTGTTAGATCCCAGTTCTGTTTGTTCTGCAACTATTTCTAAGATAAATATAGTCATTTAATGATGCTGTGGAATGAATCTGTGTCCTTACACTGCCATGTGTTAGCATGTAAGCACTTGCGACCTTGAACCATACTGAATAATTTATAACCACAAAGAGCAGGGTCAGAGTATGTGTAGGGCACACACACACTCTGAGCTGAAATTGTAGCATTTCATAGCCACTGCACACTGGCAAAAGTAACTGCATGGGTTGATTTTCTTTGAGCAGTGTGACAACCGCCTGCCTCAGTTACACCTCTGCAATTTCAGTGATACCAGAGCATTTGCAATATATGTCCCAGGTCCTGAATTTGGCCTATAAAGTGTGAGGCAGTTCAAGTTTTCTCATACATGTGATTCTGTCAGTACAACTAAAATGTAGCTGTACTATTTTCTCATGAAGATGCAAAACACCTTTATTTTGCTCTCCAAGTGTTCATTTAAAACAGATAATTTAGCTCGTATACTGCAATTGCTTCCTGAACAATAAACAGCAGTAAAATAGTTCCTAACAGATCTCCTATTAGCTCATCCTCCCCTAAGTATTTTAAGTAGATAATTAACACTGGTTAATTAGAAGCATCTTTAGTCTGTGTAATTGCACAGCCTATAATTTTTCATAGTAATCTGATTCATTTTATCTAAAGTTGTTCAACACTTATCTTTGTAACAATTTAATTTGCATGCCTAGTTGGTACCTCCTTCCCTCAGTTGTCTTCGTTCTCTGAGATGCTCAATTAGTCACATAAGGCTAAACAGATATATTCAAGCAGATTCACAGCTTTATTTAAGTTCTCTTTTCTCAATGAAATACTTTACAGGACTTGGAAAATGTGCTATCCTTGGGGCTCAACCTGTAGTGCATCAGCACAGCCCTTGGCTTATAGATAGCACACCAGAGGGGAGCAATTCCATGGACAATACTTTGCATTGAAGGGAAGCAAGCGTCATGAGGAGGGAGCGATCTTATAGCTGTATGTATCTTTTTCCACAGCTTTACAGAAAACACAGGGTGCAGCTCTCCCCACTGTGAGCTTCCGTATGTTCCCTGAGAACTCATTTCCACTGCAGGGCAGCAGTGGTGGTATTGCTGGGGTGCTGCATCAGTCTGAAACAGAGGGCAGGCTTGGCTTGGCAGTACTGACTTCAAAGGAGCAAGCAGCCACTATATTCAAGTGTGCACATAAGTGTTAAGTGAAAAAAAAATGAAGTTTGGTCATTGCCATGAAACAAAGTTTTACATGTAAACTATTTAGAAATTAGCACCCATTTCTCATACGATTGTAAGGTGAACATGAACACAGATGAAAAGTAGTTTTTATGTTAGCGTATTTACATTGTTGCTGGCTTCATATTTTCTTTTTAAAAAATATTCTTGGCCAGAATGATTTCCTAAGTGACCATCAGCTTGGTCAGCAATTCAAATTCGAGTCCTGTAGAACAATGGCCATATTCTGTATTTCGTCTTGCAGGAGGCTCCAGAAGAGAGTAAGGTGGACAAAAGTAATTTCATGCTGTCTCTGTGCTGTCTGAATTCTGGGCTTGATTGGGTCTGTATGCTTCAGGTCAAAAAGCTCATGGGTTTAAAATCATAACTGTATAAAATTCAAGGTCCGTGTAAGAAGAAATAAAAGTCAGCAAAGCTTGGCACTAATGTAAAATGCTTTTGTGATGGGGTCAAAATCACTTTGGGTTATATTTTTGATAACTCATTGAGGTGAACTGTGCTGCACAGGAGGGGAGAAAAGGCCATTCATGCTTGGGAAAAGAAAACTGTTCCTTCCATGGCTCTTCGAAAATATCTTATTCACCTCCTGGCACAGGAGACGATTCCCTGTGCCTTTGAAGCTGACTGATCATTGCAGCAAACCTTATTCTTCCTGTCTCCACTCAATTTTTCTGTCCTAGGTTAAAAGTTGTACCATTTCTTTGACCTGTTGTCATTATCTCTCTCTGCTTTGTGGAATCAGTGAATTTAGTTTTCTGTCAGGTTGTGAAGTGTTTGGATCTTTCTTCAGTATCATAATTACATCTTTTTTGAGTTCATCTGTCACATTACTTCCTACACACACATTTCTTTCCATGTTCTTTCTAATCCACCATAGCTGAATGACCAAAAACTAGAAGTACCTGTCAAGAAGGTGTTGAAGAGGATTAAGAGGAACAGCAGCCAAGAAATAAGCCAGGTTTCCAGTGAATAGGAAAAGGCTGAAATGCCAGTCTGAATACGTTGTCAGAAAGAGACATTGTCAGAGAGGTTATTTTAAAATCTTGTTTAAGTGTGTGTATGGAGGAAGGATTGGTTTTTGTTTATTTGTCATCTCCAAGAGTCTCTTAGCAACTAGATTCCCTTATTTTGACTTATAACAGCTTATAACTATTCTGACAAAGAGAAAGATTGGAATAATAATAATAATAAATGTTAGGTTCTCCTTTATAGTACATTTCATCCACACAAAAGAGGTCATTTGGCCCCAAACTGTAAGCCCTAAGGCTACCTTTGACCAGTTTTTTAAGAAATTTGTGTCAAGGGCAAGAAGCAGGACCAGTACATAGTTTCTTTGTCTTTCCTTTGAGAAATTCTCAGATGATAGAGATTCAACAAAAGGGGAGTATAATTTGCTAAAAGATAAATGCACATAGCTGAAATTTGCATTTTCACAACCCAGGTTGTGGGGCTTTGCTAAATCAGAGGACATGGGTTTGTATGAGGTCTACGATGTACAGCGAATTTAATGGAGCTTTTTTACTGTCAAATGCTGATAAGACTTACAGATTCCAAAAATAAATTCAGAATATCTTTCAGTGCAACATCACCTCTGCTGAAATAAACCCGGCTGCCAACACAACACATCTGAATGGCATTTTAACTTGCACATACCTGACTGCCAATAAATTTGAATCAGGTTTGGTTCTCCATTACCCACATAAACTTAGAGATTCATCCCCACTTTGGTATATGTACTTCTATCCTGTTTCCTTCCAGCAGCCTCTGCTAGTACCAGAAGTAGCAATAAGGTTGACTCTCATGTTAGGGAGACTGTAGGCTGTGGCTGTCTATTATTTTTAGTAAGAGAGGCTGCAATGGTCAGCTGGCTCTGTTCTGGTTCTTCCATTGATGTTACAGCTCGCTGCACATGGCCTCACACTCACATGACGGACCTGGAACAGGACGGGCTTCCCGGCTATCATTAACATTCGTTCATCACCATGCTTCAGCAGACTGCCAAGCTCTCTAGTAGTAATGAGATAAATATAACCGACTGAAGTAACAACACGAGTGTAAGCAGCAACTTTATCTTCTCATTTCAACTTTACATGTGGAAAAAGGAGTGATCGTTCTGAACAGCTATCACTGCAGTTCCTGATATTGGCCTAAACTATTGATGTTGACAGGGTTTCCAAAGGAAACTTACAGTGGATTCACATATTGTATACATCAACTTGTAACAGCTGGAATTTCCTTTTGACATTACAAGGGGTCAGCAGTAAAGAAGCTGCATAAGCCAAATTCTCCCGTGCTGTAATTGATGCAATTGACTTTTCAGAGGATCTGAACCAAAGTACACACTTAATCCTTTCAATGCTAGGGTTTTTTAAATTATTATTTATATTAGTGAAACAGCTTTACCTGCTTTGTCCTGGATTTATATTGATATAAATATACAAAGGATACAGAATCAGGTTCCTAAAGTGACCATCCAAGTACTTAGTGCTGCAGAGGGTAAGCTAAATGCTTCTCTCATCTACACTGCTGTAAATCCAAAGTGTCACTGACAAATCAAAATAATCTAGTTTGACAGAGAGGAAAATTCAATACATAATACAAAATGCTTATAGCCTTCAGCACACACAGTGGTAGATCTATGCTAGCAAACAGCCCACCTGTGTTGATGAGACACAACAGTAAAATATATATATATATAAATCATGCAATGCAGTAGGGAAAAAAAAAGAATAGACAAAATGATTCTAACCCAGTAATATGGGAAACATGCCTGCTAAGCAAAGGCAAGTGACCTAGGGTGGTTTCCAGTCTATCCTGTCACCATATGTGGTGACAGGCAACTCTACTGATTTCACTCATGTAACTGAGAGCAAAATATGTCCAGTATATCTTTAAAAGACACCAGCAGCCTTAGGACAGCAAATTAGCCTTAACGTGTGTTCATAATAAATCTGCAGCCTATATGTGAAATCTGACTTGTTAACATACTACCTACAAGAGTGCAGTTGCAGATAACATCAGTGTACCTGTGATTCTCGTTATTCATACGAGGATGACACCTTCTGTGTTATGCCTGATGACATTGTACATTAATCTACTTTGCAGTTTTTATGTCAAATACCTTTTTGAAATCCAAGTAGATTATGTCCTTTAAT
Source organism: Nettapus auritus (assembly GCA_011076525.1). Taxonomy (NCBI): domain Eukaryota; kingdom Metazoa; phylum Chordata; class Aves; order Anseriformes; family Anatidae; genus Nettapus; species Nettapus auritus. Next base: position 119,997,792 of record CM021765.1, on the reverse strand, counting down.
CACTTTGCCTAGTCTGTGTTCCTTGTGATCTCATCTCTTATTAATATCTTTAGGATCTTGCCTACCACCAAGGTCAAACTGGTCTATAATTTCCCAGCTCCACCCCAAGCATTTTTAAAGAGGGTTATGTCTGTGCAACTGTGATCCTTCAGTAACCACCTCCTTTTCAGGAGGATAAGAAGGGTCTTTCACCTGTTTTGGATGCTTTTGCATTTGAAAGTTTTCTAGAAATCCCAAACATGCTGCTTTGAGTGTCCTGTGTAGTTGAAGTGTATGTATGGACTTGCTGCCAGAATTTTCCGTGTCTAGCATCACCTCCTATCTTCTTCCTTCACAGAAAGTACCTCACTTCAGTTTTCACTTACCTCCTGATAATGCAGGGTTTCTGACAAATACCCTTTCAACTCTGAATCAAACCCTTCATCATGTTTTTCACATTAATGAATATAATGAATATTTTACCATCAAAGTGTGGGCAACATGAAAAGTTGTTTGGTTCATGCAAATGTTCTTGATGTCACTATACTTTCATGGGTTGGAATCCAAAGTAAATGCTAGAAAAGGAGTAAATATTTTTACTAATCTACTGAGAACAGAATCATTCCTATGTTTGGTTCCCATTGTATTCTCTCTTCTCCATATACCTACCATATTAGAAGTACCTTAGTGGCAGGACCATTTAATTTTGTAACCTTTTTAATACCTGTAACCATAGTAAAGAAACTTAATGAACAAAATTAAATAGAAATAACAGCACAATGAAGAATAATATATAGTTTAGAGGATAAAGTCAGTCATATTGAAGAGAAAACATCAGACAGAAACAATGTTTTAGTAAATTCTGTATGTATGTTCTTAGTTCAGATTAAATTAATCACATTTACATGGACAAAAATGAACTGTAGACAGTTAATTAAATAAATAACATCATTGACAGTGACTTCAACAGAAATGCAAATAGGCAAAAAGACCTATCAGCAGCGAAGACTCTACTTGTCACAATTAAAACTGATGCTTTGGTAAATCTTGACTGCAACAATGAATCACAGTGTGGAATTTTGACTTTGTGTTGTCAAGTCTATGTATGACATGAGAATAAACAGGAGATTTCCCTGGAAATTCTCATCTTTTAAGAGAACTGGAAACACATTAAAAGTAAAGTATGTTGATTCATTTTCCTCACTTCAAAGGCAATCCTCTTGCCATTTTTAACTTTACAAACTTGACAATTTATATCACAGTTATAACTAAATATATTTTTATTCGTTTTTCGATTTGGTTTATCTATCTGGGAGAGTTTGTCTGTTCATTCTGTATGTGAAGCAGTGCAGATAAGGGCATAGAACATGCCACTTACATGGTGTCAGCATTCTCAGTATGCAGCATAGCTTCAAAGGCATGTCACAAATTGAGATCATGTTTAACATAGTTTTGTCTTTGCTGATTTGCTGATGCTTATGAAATTTGACACTGACGTTACAACTTTTTTTGCTGTTTTTTGTTCTGTTTTGGTTTGTTTTCCAGCAGTTATTAACAGCTGATACGGCATGGGATAGGGCACAGATGGTGTTCTCAGTCCTTCCAGTGAAAAGGAAGTCCTTCAATTGGGTACCTTCAGTATATGAACACTTGATGTGTGGCTGGTGTCACAGCCAGGATTTCTGTACCCATGAAATCATTCACGAGGAGCAAGGACTTCAAAGAAGGAACAGGATCCATCTGGATCATCCAAGTGTAGCGAGAGTGTCTGCCAGGCTTCAAACCTAGTGAGGAGAGCTTGAAATTAAGTAAGATGGGAGATGCTTATTATGACATATAGAGAAGTGAAGGCACAGGGAGTGAGGGGAAGTGGCAGCATGATGGGAAAAGTCTTGTACTTCCCAGTGAAAGCAGCATGACTGGGGATCCATTACAAGTGTCTATACATAAATATTATTGCAGAGAAAAAACAAACAAACAAACAAACAAACAAAAAAAAACTAGAAGATTATGCACATTGGAGAGGTATAACCTCATCAGTGAGACAGCTGACATGGCTGGAGTGCTGCAAAGGTGGGTATAGGAAGCCCTTCAGGAAAGACCAGACAGAAAGGCAATGAGGAAGGTTTATGCTACGTGCAATGGGTGGCTGGGTGATGAGCTATGAGCAAAGATTAAAGGACAGACCAGCATGAGGAGTGAGATTGTGGTAGACACCTGCAACATCTTTATCTGGTGATCAAGAACAGGATGTAACTCAAACCTCTTTTAGGCAACTGGTGTTGATCCTATCAATGGTGAATAGTGGTATTCATAGGAGACACAAGCAGTACAGGGAATTTCTGGAGTGTGTTGAAGGCAGTTTCTTGATGCAAATGGTCAAGGGGCTGAGTAAGAAGATACTCTGCTGGACCTGCTAAACACAAACCAGTAAGAGCTGGTTGAAGACATGGAGGGCAGCCTTGGCTGCAGTGACTGCGAGACTGTAGAGTTAAAAATCCTGAGAGAAGCATTCAGAAGCTTTGCTGAACATGGATGAAGGGAAATAAGAAAATTAAATCTCAGCTGGTGATGAAAATTGGAAGTGATCTGACTGGCAACAGGCGGAGCTTCTAAAAGTGCACTGACATGAAAAGCACATGTGAGCCCACTGCTCTCTGGAGTAGGAGAACTGGTGACATGAGACATGGACAAGGCTGAGGTATTCAATACCTTGCTTACCTTAGTTTTTATTGGTGAGGTCCACCCTCAGGACTCCCACTTTCCCAGGCTTACTAGCAGTTTATGGAAGTGAAGCATTAGAAGAAAATCTGTAGAATAAAATCAAGTTAGGGAGTACTTAACCCAACTCAATGTATACAGGTCCACTGGACCAGACTGGATGGTTCCAAGGCTGTTAAGGAAGCTTCCTGGTGTCATTTCAAGGCTATTTTCTATCAGTTGAAAGGTCATGGTGTAAAGGAGAGGTTTGGAAAAATTGGAAAATGGCAAATGTCATACACATATTCATGAAGGGTAAAAGGGGAATCCAGAGAACTACAGGCTCATCAGCCTGACCTCAATCCTTGGAAATATTATCAAGCAAATCCTCCTGAAGACCAATTCCAGCCACAAGAAGGGCAAGAAGGTGATTGAGATCAATGCCCAGGGCAAATTGTGTCTGATTGACCTGAGTGCCTTGTCTGAAGAGATGAATGGGAGTGTGGAAGAGGAGAGAGACATTGATATGTTTACCTTGATGTAGTATCCTTATAGTCAAACTGATGAGTTATGGATTGGATAAGTAGCAGACAAGATGAGTAGAAAATAGTTTGGACTGCTTGGTTCAGTAGGTTTTAATCAAAGGTATAATGTCCAAGTAATGACAGGTCACTGGCGGCATTCCTCAGGGACCTTATTGTGACCAGTACTGCTTAATACCCTTATTGAAGACCTGGATGAAGGTCGGAGCATAATCTCAGCAGGTTTATTGGCAGTATCAAATTGGAGGGGCTGGTTGATACACTCAGGACCAGCTGTAGGTAAGTGGACAGCGAGGTGGATTGAAAATTGCTGAACTGATGAGCTCAGGGTGTTGTGATCAGTGTCATGAAGTGCAGCCCCTGTTGCATCTCCATCTTGACGTGGGGCCAATACTCTCTGGGACCTTCTTTAGTGACCTGGGCAATGGGCAGTGTGCATCCTCACCAAGTTTGCACAAATGGGCTGATGGGAATTTCAACAGATGGAATTGCCCAGTCCTTCATCTGGAGAGAAATAACCTCAGGCTCCCGCACAGGCTGGTGCCTGACTGGCTGGAAGAAAACTTGGTGGAAAAGGATATGAAGGTCCTGATAGACACCAAATTGAATGTGTCTGAGCTGTTTTATCGGGACCGCAGCAGATCCAGGAGAGGCTTTTTATTCAGCACTTGTCACACCATACCTGGAGCATTGGCCAGTTTTCAGGTCCACAGTACAAGAATTACATTGATGTACTGGGAAGAGTTTAGTGGAGTACCTGATAGACAAGGTGGGGCTGAGAGAACTGAGTTTGTCCAGCCTTAAATAAAAGGCTCAAGGGAAATCTCATTGCTCTCTTCAGCTACCTCATGGGAGGGTACAGAGAAGATAAACCCAGAACGTTCTCAGAGATGCATAGTGGAAGCGCATGAGGCAGTGGGAAGAAGTTAGAACATGGGAAAATTCAGTTAGATACAAGGAAAACCTTTTTCACTGTGAGGGTGGTCAAACACTGGAAGAGATGACAAGATGGGTGGTGGGATCTCCATTTCAGGAGGTACTCAAAACTCCACGGGACACGGCAACATTTTGGACCTGCTTCAAGCAGGGACTTAGACAACACAACCTCCATAAGCTATTCTATGATTAAGTGGGCAGAAAACATGCAATTTTTATCCTCATGGTATTCTTATGCTTACATCAGAGAGATCACATGCTTCCTGAAACTGCAATATGAGCAAGAACTATGTTAAAGCTGAACTCTAATCCCTCAAATATAATATTTTTTCCTAGCTATTTATTTTTTTCTCTTTTCTTTACACAAATATAAATGATCAAATGAAAGAGAGTGCATATATAGTAGTAATCACTTGAGAAGCAGAAAGAGGGGGTTAAATTCCTCACATTTACCAAGCACAAATACAAAAATAATAACTTGAAGTTGTTGTAACATTGCATCCAGCAGAGGGCAGGAGAAGCTACAGAACAGGCTGCACACACTGGTCTGCTACTTTGAATTTTATACTAGGGAAAACCTACAAAAGAATAAAATTGACCTGGACTTTACAAACATTTTTAGACAGAACTGATAAGAAGGCAGATTAGTGGCTAATTCTAATAATCTTGAAGTGGTCTAGCAGAACTCCAAGCACAAAAATTTTAAACAAAGCAAAGTAAGAAATATTTCTTATTAATGACGATAGGTATTCTGAATATGGTAATCACAGCGTTAGTAGTGAGAATATGGGGCTGTGTTAATATAATGGCAAGAATATAAACATGCACTATAATGACTGAGGAAATTATCATGGTATGATGTAAACCAGGCTATTTAGGAATTTAATGTTAGGTGGCATGGAATTTTGGATGAACACTTTCAAATTATAAGGAGAAAAATATTTTTCAGTTTGCAACAGGGCAATAGAGGTTTCTAGTGACATTTTATTCAAATAACACCTCATTTCAAGTACAAGGTTTATTTCCTAATTTACAGAAATATAGGCACAGCCAACACCAATGCATTTTCAGAGATTGCATCCACAGTAATAAGTGAATGGCATTCAGAAACAATAAAAAGCTATAATTTACATGGGATGCAGAGAAGATGATCAGCATAAAGATCTCTGTAAATGTCTGCTGTGTCATACAGAAGGACTGAAATCAGTGGCAACATTTTTTATCTGTATATGACACCTTGAATTCAGGTAGGAGTAGCAAGTGAATACAAATAAATGATACTTTTTCCTGCTCCTTGTCAGAAACATTAACACTATTTTAAAGTGCCTGATATAATTGTTGGAATGTAAATGAACCCATTGGTGTTACTATGAAATAAATTCTGAAGGTATTTCTGTGAGTAAAACTTTGCTACTATGCCAAAGAAGAGTCCTTGCAGAGAGCTATAAAGGGATGGAAATGGGAATGGAGTCCACCTGCTGCACCTCTGTGGATTTGCACAGTGCTTTGTACAGCTAGTTTATCCAGTTGTAGGAAATTCACACAAGTTCTCACCCATATCTCATCTACTTTGCCACTGGAAGTGCTTACAGTTGGTATTAAATACTGGCAGGCTCCTGGTAATGACACAGGAAGCATGGAAACATGGAAACCAGTCAGTTGAAATCACTCAACCAGCTCCAACTCACCTCTGCATCTTCCCTGGAGCAAAACCACAGAGAATTGCACAAGAAGAAAAAAGCAACAGACCCTTCTTCTGAGATAGAAAAGGTCTGTTTGCAGAGGGTTTCCAATCTAAACTGTTTCAGGAGTATAAAGCTCAGTCATGACTTAACTGACCTTGCCTTTTTTTGAATACCACATCAGTCATCACAAATCCTGAACACTGTTTGTGTAGGATCCAGAAGGGGAATTCACCCTTCCATCAAAGGCAGTTCCACATTCATCTCCCAAGCTAAGAAAAACACTGAGTATTGTGACAAGAGGCAAAGATGCAATGAAAAATAAACAAACAAACAAACAACAAAAAAAAAAACCACTAAAACTTCTCAGCTGTAGGATTCTGAATGGTGCTTTTTCTCATCAATATAATGTTTAATATCTGGGGTGGGGAGGTAGAAGTGAAGTGCTTCCAAACCCAATTTGGCAGAAACTGGGTTTCCTGCAAGAAATGCTATTCGCTTCTGGAGAGGCTGTCCAGATCCTCTGGATTTAGAAGGAGGGGGATTGCTGTGTGCAGGATTTTGCTTATGGTGAAAGGCAGGTGCTGGTGCTTCACTGGTTCTTTTGATTGCTGAGCTCAGTGAGAACTACCTGATAGTTGACCTTGTTGCTCATAAAGGCAAGATCCAGCTAGAAGATGCTGCCTATAAACAGTTAATTCAGATTATCTGAAGCCTTTTCCCCTCACAATGTGCTAGATCACGCTGCTTTGAATATTCATTGCCTTCGTTTTCAGCCCTGGGTAAATGAATACATCAGTTTTCACTCTTGGTAATTTATGTAATTACCTCTGTCATTTGCATAAGATTTAAACAGATAAAAAGATTGAAGAGAGTTTTTTTTTTTTTTTTTTTTTTTTTTTTTCCTCATAAATTTTTAACAACAAACGTAAAACTGTGATTTTGGTAAAGGAAAACAACAAACAAGCTTTGTCACACTTGAGGGCAGCTGCGACAGTACCTGTTACTGGGTGCTCATGAGCAGACCTAGCAAGCAGGACATCTTTAGTTTTGTCACCAAGTGGCACAAGTGAGAGAGTGCAGATTTTTTTTTTTTTTTTTTTTTTTTTTCCCTTGGAGACAGAGAGCATAAATTAGTTCTATTCGGATTATAATTTTTTTCTTCTTCTCAAAGAGGGCTCTGAAAGATAAGTAGAAAGCAGACTTTAGGAGGAAGCATTTATTCCATAATTACAGATGATGAGATTCAAGAGGTAGATACTGGCAAAGCATCTACAATATGTTTTACATCAGACTGGAACCTTTTGTATCATGTGCTGATTTTGGACGCTTCTAGATCCACCTAAAACAAGTTTTGTATCATTTTAGGTATTGTTATTGTTATTAAAACCCAAACAGGTATACTATGTAGCCTCTAGTATGAATACTATTTTAAATGAATAATGGCGATTAGATTAGCTTAAACAACTCTTCCTCTTCATGGAGGAGTATAGGTAATTCAGCACAAATGATCTAATATGAGTTTTTCTACTGAAAAAATCTTTGAGAAAGTGCAAGAAGATCCTTGAGGCAGCAGCATCTTCATTCCCTTTTCCAGCCCTCTCAGGGAGCAGTATATTACTGCCATCCCTCCTCACTCAGTGTTTTACTCCCATTTCCTCAGTTTACCATGAGAACTGCTGGCTTCACTGACTCAGGTACCACTGGAAGAGAATCCGCTATGCAATTTGCCTTTTCAAGGTCTCAGTCATAATGAGGCTGGGTGTTAAATTGTAAACATTTGTGCTCCTCCTCTCTTAGCATCTTTAGGACTAGAGGGAATGGCTTCAAGCTGTGCCAGGGGAGGTTCAGGTTGGACATGAGGAGACATTTCCTCTCAGAAAGAGCAGTCAGGCATTGGAACAGGTTGCCAGTGAGGTGGTGGAGTCACTGTCCCTGGGGGTGTTCAAGGAAAGGTTGGACCTGGTGCTTAGGGACATGATTTAGAGGGTGATAATGGTGATAGGGGGATGGTTGGACCTGATGACCTTGGAGGTCTTTTCCAGCCTTAATGATTCCATGGTTCTGTGATTCTATCTTTCATCAAAATCATCTGATCACTCCGTATTCAGACACAAGCAGAAAGCTAAACCTTAGGTCTTCAATGATGCTAACACCAGCAGCTTATGGCAAAGAAGAAAGGGGGAAAGGGTGAAACAGAAAACTAAAGGAAATAAATGAAAATGAAAAATCAGCACAACTGTTGAAGTCTATCCACTTTGGTGAGTTAAGATGAGTATTTTTACCAAAAGCAATAAACCCATATGATACATCAGAGTTTGTGAATTTAACTTTCCTGCCTAATCCTTAAAATTTAAAAGTGAACACATCCTGAATCCAATATGTAACAAATTTCTATCACCACATTTTTATATTTTCATGTAGGTTCCAAAACACTGGTCTGGGGGAAACTTACCAGTCACAAATTTTAAAAACTGAATTTTCCAAAAGAGAAAAGTCAAGAGGTGCTAGGAAAATGAGTAGTGGGGGCTTTATTTTCTTCAGGATGAAACGAACAGTAGTTTTAGGACACTTCAGATCATTCAGAGTCTAAAAGAGAAAAATAGGAGGAGTCATCACTTTGGGTGGTAGGGGTTTTAGTCATAGTTTAGTTTAGTTTTGCTGGAGCAAACCATATACCAGTCTTTGGTCTCAGGCTCCTAGATTTTTTAAAGTGAGTACTGCTCATGACACAAAAGGGGAAGGGTTGCTGCTTCTTTTCTGCAATACCTATTCTCCACTTCCTACACAGGCAAATATTCCCATTGACTCTGTAGTTCTGCATTCACTTGGCAGTGCCTTATCAGCGAGTTCATGCATGAGACTCACTGGTACAAATTATGCAGCTTTTCATAAACTGTCCAACTGAAAAGTTTTCTGGAAGTGTTGATGCTTGAAATTACACTGTCTCCCTCTAGTGACTGCTACTGTCTCAGTTTTAACTTGAAGTTTTCAAGGGTAGAGCATCTCCTAATTTTTGTACTCCGGTCAAACCAAAGCCTTTGGATGGATGTGATTGGCACATCAGGGTAAAGCACTTAGTTTGTGATTATCAGGACTTTTATATTATTGTTATTTTTGTGCAAGTTTAGTACACAATTACATATATTTTAAAAATATTTTAACAAAGAGCAAGTCTGATGCTATGGAAGGTAAATACACCAATATATTTCAAGGAGGATTGAACATTTCAAGCTAGGTAAAGGGATGTAAGTTAAATTTCTGCTAGCTGAGATTCACAGTTGAGAAAGATTTTTTTAGTAGTTGATGGGTTAGAAAGTAGAATGGCTAAGAAAAATAATCTTTCACTCTGTTGCTGAGTTTGGTAGCATCAAAGCCAATATAATATTGAGTGCAGGTTATATACAACCCTAAGAATGTCGCCAGTAATGCATCACAATTTTGATTTTTGCAGATCTAATCACTTTCTTTCTGTAGGCTAAATGAGCATGCTGGTGATTGCAAGAAGTGGAAGCAGGGAAGCAGCAGAGCAACTCTTCGATGGCAGTAGACCTGGTGGAGGCTTGTGCCGAAGAGCAGACAGCACGCTCTGTGTCAGGCCTACATTTAGACCTTGGAAATACCCAGGTTTGATGGGTCTATACCTTCCAGTATGGTGGTTGCTACGTAACTGTCCAATGAATAGAGGAAAATGCACTGTCTGTACCCATTTGGGGCTTGAGCTAAAAGGGAATTAGTGTGCCACGTGCCTTAAAACCATGCAGACCAAAGACAGAATAACGATCCAACGTTTGTCTGGTGTACATGGACATAGCTGGATGAAGGTAAGGAACTGTGGATGAAAACAAGGACATAAACACAGCCTTGTGTTAAAAAGGCTGCTCCATGGGCTCCTAGAAGCAGCGGTGGCCGAGAAGTCTCCCAACTGTAACCCCAGCAGCACGCTGGGGGCTGTGCTGGTGACTCCCCTTACACTTCCCAGCTTTCAGCCTGTGCTTGCCACTTCACACCTGTGTAGCTTAGGTGAGAAATGGCATGCAGCATTCAGGAGCTGACCTTTCTGAGTCTGGGTGTATGCAAAAACAAACCAGAAAATGAAGAGCAAGGCAGGAGGCACTGGATTGGGTAGTCGTGTATGGCTGTGGTCTCCGCTGAGGGATCACATCAGCATATTGGAAAAGGAGAAAAGTAAATGTCAGACCTCAGGAAAGAGTACTTTAACCCTGCCTTTAGGAAGTTCATTTTAGTAAAAGGAGTCATGAACTAAAAATGCATTAAAATCAATCTGAGGTCCCATAGACCAAAGGCTCCTCTGGCATGTTCTGGAGTGCTGCAGCCATGAGAGTGTGGTTCAGGCAGCTGCCATAGCCCTTATAGAGCTTTAAATACCACCTGGGCCTTCTATCACCAAACCTCAAGAAATTAAACAAAAACGAATTTGGCCTGTACTACCTAATGTTGTCTTAATTTCACTCTTCTTTGGTTCTTTGTTGTTGTTGTTGTTGTTTGTTTGGCTGTCTTGCACATAGTCTCACCTGAAAGTCATGCTGGAGGGCAGTTTTACTTCTTTCTGCAATGTGAGTGTTGTGATGGGATGTGTTCAAAACTAGTGGCAGGCAATGACGTTTTTCAGACCCCCCCAATAAGGATTTGTAAAACTGTTTCCATCTCTTCTCTTTCGTAAGAAGATAAAAAAAAAAAAAAAAAAAAAAAAAAAAAACAAACACAGTGTTTGCATTCTTTTCTTCAAGCTTCTAGTTTGTTAACATTAGTAGTAGCAAGTAAGCCCATCTTGCCTTCCTAGCACATATCCAAGTCTGAGCATTTGGAGGCAGAGTAGTACTTTTTAAAACAATTTGTGATCTCACTTGTGGAAATTCAGTTCTGAAAAATGCCTCACTAAATTAAAAGGGATTAAGACTGAAGCAGGTTGCTACACAAACTCATCCTGAGCTGTAGGACAAGTGTGTTTTGTCTTGTTTGCTCACCCATGTATTGTGGGTGGACATCCAGGTACTGTACACTCATTTCCTCCCTGGTTTTGCACCCCTGAGTTCATTCCTCAGGCTCCCCAATTCACGTACACCAACCATGAGTAACGAGAAAGAGCAGTAATAACTTGCTCTCTTGCTACCATTTCCCAAGGCAGGTACTTTGCTAAAAGGCAGCATTACTGCAATTTTACGGGTGAGAAAACAGGATTGCTGGCTACAGGTAGGGCAGTGGGGGCAAGTGAGAGTGCAGCCTCTCTCCTGTTTGCATTCCCCTGACACGTCTGCATGGTGCTCCTGACTCCACATAGCCTATAACTTCTCCCCAGTACAAGACAATCTGGTGGCTGTAGCACCAGCTTGAGGTCCTGCGGTCATGCTTCTGACAGAGCCACTCGATGTGTGGGGTGATCCCCTATGTGCTGCTACCACTTCTCCTTTGGTGGGAAGAGGGAATCCTGAGCCCGATCTCGGTCACAGAGCGCTTTGATCTAGCGATGTCAAATTCTATAAAAGAGTCAGACAATTAATTTAAGCAAGAAAGTGTTTTACCTTGGCGTATCAAGGTCTTAAGCCTCGTTGTGCCCTACTTTGCAGCTGGCAACCTAAAAGGCTGATCCAGTCTCTTTGAAGCTCATAGTTAATTACAGGGCAGATTAGGGGTTCTGCTGAGGCAGGTTGTTGCTTCCAATATAGAGAGACTTAATTCTGCATAAGCAAGCTTTGCTCTTCACTAGCACAGGAGTCCTCCTCATGTTCAGGGAAAAATGCAAATCTTTCAACTTTTCTCTGCAGCAGCCATTCTATCAGACTAATGGTAGCTTTTTCCTAAGAGCACCTCCACCAAAGATCTCCCAGTGCCCCCGTTCACCTAGAACTACAGTCAGGAAGCCAGTTCCAGCATCCTCAAAAAGTGCTTTCAGAATACTGGCTATGAAAGTGCATGTAACAATTTTCAGCTCCCACATTATTATTATTATTATTATTATTATTATTATTTTCAGAGAACAGATTATGACATTTACCAGCAGGCCCCATTTAAATAAATGCTTATCCAGAACCGACTCAATAGAATTACTTTGCTAAAACTGGTATTGTTGAGGATTTTCTGAAACAATGAGGAGGCCATGACTTGCTTCAGCTGAGCAAACCAAGCTGCCAGGAAGACTACGAGAAATTGCCATGACGATGAGCTATCCTCCTACAGTTGCACCTGGGAAACTAAGACAATGTTGCAAGTTTGAGGGTCACTGCAACCGGGATGTATTTCATGGGACTGATAACCACAAGGGATGGTCTTTCTGTAATTATTTGCTTTCTGCCAATAATCTTG
>CM021765.1:119944657-119978411 GCA_011076525.1 Nettapus auritus | reverse complement strand
CCTTGAACTTCATTATGAATAGCCTAAAAATGTTGGAAAGTAAGAGAAGGTAAAAAAAAACAAGACTCTTTTTTTTTTTTTTTTCTTAATCTTTTCCACATTATTTGCTTGGTCTTCATAAATATTATTTTATTTAAATAAATGCCAAGCATCCAATACCATACTTACATTCTTCCTTCAGTGCACATTTTTCAGCTCTCCATCACCTGTCTTTGTGTTGCTCAGTCATTTACTCTCATTTTCTGTCTCAGCTCAGCAAACTCTGTGCTGTCTTCATGCTCAGTCTCTTTGCAATCAAGCTGTCCACAAGCACAGGCTTCTACAGGGTGAGGCTGGGGCTAGTCTCTGCTGGGACAGTAAGGAAACATTTGATTTCAGTGGAAACCAGTAGGGAAACTTTTGATTTCACCTGATGTAGGGCAGCCCATACCTTAGAACTCCTTGTTCCAGGCAGCTCTGTCCTGCAAACAGCATGTGGATAACTTTTAAAAATTATTATTATTATTACTATTATTATTTATTTATCTATATCTCTATTTATTTATTTATTTATGTTCATTCCTGAATGGATGTTCTCTTTCGGTCATGGTTTCACACTAAGCCCCATCAGAGCAGTGACTGAGCCTGGGGAACATAGATGAGGACAGTGGTTACAAAGGGTATCCTGATCCAGCCCCGGGCAGAGCTATCTCCAGCCCATTCCCATGCCACAGCCACTGGGTGAAGGAGATTTTGCTAGCTGTGTTGACAGGTTTCATCCAGGACTCATTGATCTGGGTTTATCTGTGAATTAAGCATATCCATTACGTATTCACTGTGGGCACAGGGGTTACTGTGATATTTTAGACAAAGCCCTCTTTTGAGATTTACTGCTTAGCTTTCTGTTCTCCTGAGTGCCCTTTGATGCAGAGAGAAGAAATCAGAAGTTTTTAAACTTTAATGACAACAACAGCATTAGTCGGCTGCAGGGATGTGAGCCTGTGGGCTGCCAATGGATCCGCAGGTATGTAACGTCCACAGAGCTGGCAGCAAAGTTTAGCAGGACTAAAACATTTTTGCCTTGATTTTCAGTAAACACAAGGGAATCATAAGGAAGTGTTTTGCTTTGTTTTGTTTTTGATTGCTTGTTAGTTTTTCCAAGCAGTAGTTTTGAAAGTATTCATCAGCTGAGGAAAAAGAAAGGTAATCTTTTAAATAAAGAATCACGGGAGAGAAAAATAAAAAATAAAATAAAAATAAATAAAATTAAAAATATAAAATAAAATAAAATAAAATAAAATAAAATAAAATAAAATATAATCTTGGAGAAAGAGTTTGTGATTTTCAGGGACTGGGTGAGGTAGTGACGACCCCTCCAAGGAGAGAGCAGTCTCATAAACAAGATGTGACAAGGCACTGCTCAGCACCTGAAGGTCTTGCATGGCTGTGAGTAGCAGCAGGGTCAGCAGAAGCAAAATGCAGCTTGTGATTCTGTTTTTGCAGTGAGGAGCTAGAATGGGAATTTAAAAACAAATAGTTTATTGCTCCTAGAAAACTTGGTGGAACGTGCACTGACTTTTATTGCAGGGTAGGAGGGAACAGAAAGGCGATTTTATTCAATGTGGCAAAAATTGGTAAAGCATGTGGATGTGTGTATGCTGATGAACTCACTGTGAGTGGGTTATTGGCAGAATAATTGGTGATACCAGGCCATGGGCTCGGGCTGGCACCTCTGTGTCTGCAAGGCCAGTCTGCTGTCATCATGTTAATTGCTGCACTAAGCCTTGGTGGTCTCATGTGTCCTAGCGTGTCAGAAGCAGTGAACTCCTCATGGGAATTTGTTCACCTCAGGATTTAATGAGCACGTATCCAAAGGTGGTGCATAATGAGTTATTGATTCCCACCTCTGGACACGCTTTTTGCATGTGCACAGGCAAAGAGCCCATTCGGCAAGCAGCCAGGGCAGGGAAAATAATTATACATCTGCTTTTTAAGCCAAAGTTTACCTCTTTAGGGAAATACCAAGTGTAATGCCTTAAAGAAATAAAATGTCATCAATAACGTGTGCTTTGGGGTGAATGTTGTATAACCCATGACCACTGAATGACATGAAAGGTCTATGGACCACCTCACCCTGCTCTAGTAATAAATGCAGCTGGGACAGAAAAAATAATGTAAACTTATCTTCCCTAGACAAAATATTTTTATATGTAAAATGCACTAAAAAGTAAAGTGAAATAAAGTACACACAAAACCCCAAGAGATTAATTGGTTTTAGGCTCTACAAAAAGTGAACAAGAGCAAAATGGAGTAATTGTTAACGCAAGCTGATCTGGAGAAGCAGCTGCTCCCACAGAGGCTGCTACATCTCCCTAGGGCAAGAGGATCTTAAATACCCCGGTGCCTTTCCCTGCTTACTGACAAGAGTAGTTCATGTTGATGTCCCAATGTCCCCATGAGGAAGTCCTGTTGAGGGTGACATGCCTCCAGCTCCAGCATCAGTGCAGCCATTGAACCTGGCCTCCTGGTCACCGTCAGCATCCCTCAAAAGGCTGCCTGGATAAACTGATCCAGATGATCAGAGCTTCTTCATTTTGCTACTCCATTCAAGCAATGTGTGTGATGGGTCACTGAATCTTCAATGGTGTTTCCCACCCAGAGTCACGGGCCCTGCAAGGCCTGTCCAGCAGGCCTGTGAAGCTCCGTGTGAGCAGGAGCAGGAGCAGAGAGTAGGGGAGACTAGGCCCAGCACACAGCAGCACGCCTCACCCATGGACCAGGAGTGTTAATTATCCCCACGGGCAATTAGAGCGCATCTGCATCAAGCCAAAGCACAAACATGGCATAACAGTACACTAATACCTGTTAGGGGAAAAATACTTTTTCACTGTAGAAAGCAATATTGCAGAAAAATGGCAACAATGCAGGCAACCACAATTTACTACAATGTTCCTCAGAAGCTGCAGCCACAGAGGATATTTTTCAGCTGTCATCAAGTATTCGAACACAGCAATGCCCCAGAATGGCACACATATTGCACAGCAGTGGGTTTTTGCCCTTCTGAGGGATTTGCTACAGGGGCCACAGATGCCCAGGAACTGACTTTATCCTCTCTTTCATTGAGTGTATGAAGCACAGCTAAATACTCGCCAGCAAGGAAGGGCGTGACCTCAGAAATTGGTTCCTCAGAATTAAAGGGTTTGAATTAACCATGAGCTCTAAAGGGAGTCTTGAAAAAAGGCCACATACAGCTACAGTAAGAGGGCAACCTGGTCATTTTGCCTTTTAAATGCATTTCAACATAGGGAGAGAGTGGGAAGGAGGAGGGGAAAGGAAGAATTATTTCTTTAGAAACAAGAGGGGGCATAAGACCTCATCCAGATCTGATATGAGGAAAGCTCATCTGTTGGTGCATATCAAAACTGGCCAGCACTGAAATCATAAATATTAGAGTTCATTGCCTTCTTTTTCTGTGGACAACAGAAGTCCTCAGATCAATAATATTTTTAAATGTATTAAGATAAAATATCTAAGGCCGTTTCCTCTTTTTACATTCATCTGATTCAGCTGCCCAGTGCTTCAGTATATCCTCCTGCTGCACAGAAGAATCACACGTTTTCTCTGCAGATACCAAAATGTGCATGCAGTGTTGAAGAAGAGTGTGCTGGTCCACAGTGGGTGCAGGTAACACTTCAAAAACACCCAGAACAAGGCCCCTGCTGACTGCCAGAAGCAAAAATTGGTAGCTGATGGCAAAGCATAATGGTAATACACTGTGCTGTATAATAGGGTGCATATAACAGTTTCTGATCCTCTGTGGATGAAGGAAAGAAGAGAAGGGATGCATATTACTCTGGTGACTAGGGATTATGTATCCCTTTCACACACACAAAAAGCCAAGAATACGACTTTGTTGCACCAACCTAGCATATGCTTCCTCAGGTCATATAGAATGGTTTTTGGAAGTCAGCACAGTGTTGAAATGGAGAGAGGAGCCTTTCATGTTTAAAGGAGAAGTCCTGCTGAATGTGTTTGGACTTTCTTTTCTCAGAATTGTTGTCTACTGCCTAAAATACTTTTTTCTAAATCCACTGGAGAGTTTCTCTCTCTCGTTTTTTTTTGTTTGTTTGTTTGTTTGTTTGTTTTTTGTTGTTGTTGTTTTGTTTTTGTTTTTGTTTTTTTTAAATAAAAATTTAATGAAGATTCTGCTAAAGAAAGCTCTGTCAAAAACTTTCAATTATTACCACAATGTCCCTTGATGTTTGTGGAGCACCAACTATTAATTGAGCTCCCAATAGTAAAGAAGACCCCTATAGCAGAATTAGAATTAAAATCGAGAATCTCTTGGACTTCAGTATTACAGTAGGAAAAAAAGCTCTGAAGGTCATCAGGATGATCCAAAAAACCTTCCTGTGCAGGGAAGTGAAAATAGCTGGATTAGTGAAATACTTTCATCCCCAATGCTGAGTTTATCCAGAAGTCAAAATGAGCTGTTCTCCAGCACAAGTATGTATGGAATTTGGATAAAGAAGAAAGGGTTGCTTCTTTCTCCCATACATGCCTTCAGTGCCCTAAATGTAGCTGAAGCCTGTAAACTGCTGTATGCCATATTGCCAAGAAATGTTTTTTTAGTGCCCTTTTCAGTCAGTTTTGTAGGTTTTTGTTTTTGTTTTAAAAAGGAAAAAAAAAAAAAAAAAAAAAAAAAAAAAAAAAAAAAAAAAAAAAAAACAGCAACAAAAACAGACAGAAGCTCAGAGAACCTGGTCATTCTGAGAGCTTGGGGACATTGCTTCAGCACTGGCCGTCACTAATCATAATGACTGCCATTCAGTCTTCCCTGGAAGGAATAAACTATCTGAGGAGGAGTAATATTTCTCATCTAGGAGATCAGGAGAAACACTCCACAGAAAGAATGAAAGCCTGAGAGGCTTAGCGGATGGAATTAGATGAAATTCCTATGCCTAGAAAAGTATGTGACAGAGAGTCCACAAAAATGTGCAGCCAAGTTGCTGTTGACTTGCCTAATCTATAAATGTCAAGTTTAGGGCTGAACATACAGAGTAGACTACATATAAATTTTAGGACAAATAGAAATGTATAACTAAGCTCTGCCCCACATTTCTACAGGTGTCAGGTGGAAATATGCAGTAGAGTTGCATTTGTCCCCTTGAAAGAAATGAGACCCATAGCCACTGCATGGTTGTGCTAGTGGCACAAGTCACACTGGCTGTTGGCGGTTTGACAGAAATCTGTAAGATAACATCAGTAAGTGGAGACCCTTGAATATCATTTAACTGCAATGAACAGCTCTGTAGTCTTAACTAGTTTCACCAATATAAAAGGTAATTGTACTTTTTGTAGAGAAAGTATGAAGGAGAGTAAGAAGAGAGAAATGTAAGGCAAGAAGAGCAATACATCCAGAGATATCCATTCAGCTGAGCGTACCACCTCTCTAACACGTATACAAACAATGAGGTAAGAGTTTTGGTGTATTTAGGCTCCTCACACCAGTTAATCACAGAATCACAGAACGGTTTGAGTTGGAAGGGACCCCTGGAGGTTATCTGGTCCAACTCCCTGCTCTAGTAGGGCCACCCATAGCAGACTGCTCAGGACCATGTTCAGGCGGCTTTTTGAAGATTTTTACAATATCTCGGGGCAACCTGTGCCAGAGCCCAGTCACCTGTACAGTAACCAAGTGCTTCCTGGTGTTCAGATGGAACCTCTTGTGTTTCAGTTTGTGCCCATTGTTTCTTGTCCTGGCACTGGGCACTACTGGCCTGCTTCCACCTTCTTTGCACTCTCCCTTCAAGTACTTACAGGCATTGATAAGATCCGCCCTCATCCTCCTCTTCTCCAAGCTGAACAGTTCCAACTCACTTAGCCTCTCTTCTTAGAAGAGGTACTCCAGTCATTCATCATCTTGGTGACAATGAGACTCCACTTACATAACTCATTGCATATCAAAGTTTCCACATGGCAGAGAGCTCTAAAAACACACTACATGCCCTGAAGGAGTGAAGGAAAACACACATCATGTTGTGAATTATACTCCCATCATAGCTTTCTCCCAAGGTGAGACCAGTCCAAGTATCAGAATTGTTTCAACACTGGTTATGAAACATAGCCCCTGGATAGGAGCTGCGTTTGAACCAACCTTGACTCAAGATCCATAGGCTGCACCAATCTAGTTTGTAGTATTTTGGGTGAGGAGTGTAAACATCAGATAGTCCAGTTCAGATAACCCTCTCCCACAAACTTTCAGAAGTTTATGTAAGCCACTTGAGCTTCATGAGCCACATGAGCTTCACTTGGACTAGTAATCCAATGGAGAAAAAAAATATATAATAATAATAGTGTTTTTCCTTGTTGTTTTACTTGTCTGTAGCTTTTGTCCTGCAAGATCTGATTCATCTCCCACTTAAGCTGATGGGAATGATCTTTCCACACTCTGGCTGGAAAATTGTCTCATTCGTTTCTGTGATTTGGGCTTCTGGGGAAAAGAGTTAGAAGTGTATATGTCAGTGGTCTGTTTAAGTGGCCATCATTTCAGCAGGACTAGCTGGCTACATCTTAGTTAGTAAATTAAATGTACCTAGGACCACACTCCAGCAATGAGGTCAATAAGCATAGATGGGTCTGAATCCACACTGTCTGTCTTTCTTAACTCCCTGAGCAGCGTAGCTGTACCCAAAGTATGTCATGGGATGGTCCCTGACCTGTGCTAACTCCTAGCCTGAGAACAGGGACTATTTCAGGAATATAAGTTACCATGGGACAAAACTGTCCCAGGGACTGTTGCTGTGGTTTAAATGTATACCTGACCAAGACATAATGTCTGGGAACACTTTACGGTGTTGAATAGTATAGACATAGTCATGGTCTGCTTAAAACAAGACCCAGACAGAAGTATTGAGTACAAGCCTAACTGATGACCTTTCAACTTTATACTGATATAAATTCTTACCAGATACTTCATCTTTTTAATGCAAAGTCCTATCTTGAAAGATATCAGCCACCACATGCAGGATAAGGAGATGATCTGAGACAGCCAGCACTGCTTTCTAAAGGCAAATCATGTCTGACTAATCTAGTGGCCTTTTATGATGGAGTAAGTGCAACAGTTAACAGGGAAAGACTCACTAATGTCATCTACCTGGACATCTGTAAGGCCTTTGACACGGTCCCACATGACATCCTGATCTCCATATTGGAGAGATATGGACTTGATGGGTGGACCATTCAGTGGATAAAGAATTGGCTTGAAGGACACACACAGAGAGTGGTGGTCAATGGCTCTATGTCCAGGTGGAGGCTGGTGACAAGTGGTGTCTGTCCTGGGACCAGTCAGTACCGTTTAATATCATTATCAATGACATAGATAGTGGGATACAGTGCACCCTCAGCAAGTTTGCAGATGACACGAAGCTGAGTGGTACAGTTGATACAGCAGAAGGAAGGGATGCCATCCAAAAGGACCTGAGCAAACTTAGAGAAGTGGGCCCATGTGAACCTAATGAAGTTTCAACAAGTCTAAATGCAAGGTGTTGCGTCTGGGCCAGGGCAATCCCAGACATGAGAACAGACTGGGAGAAGAACTCATTGAGAGCAGCCCTGCAGAGAAGGACTTGGGGTTCTGGTGGACAAAAAGCTTGACATGAGCCAGTAGTGCATGCATGCAGCCCAGAAGGCCAACTGCAACCTGGGCTGTATCAACAGAGGGGTAGCCAGCAAGTAGAGGGAGGTGATTGTGTCTTTTTCTGCTCTGCCCTTGTGAGGCCCCACTTGGAGTCCTGCATCCAGGTCTGGGCCGGGGCACATGAATGATGTGGGGCTGTTAGAACAGGTCCAGAGTAGGGCCATGAAGATGATCAGAGGGCTGGAGCACCTCTCGTACGAAGAAGGGCTGAGAGAGCTGGGGATGTTCAGCCTGGAGAAGAGAAGGCTCTGGGGAGTCCTTGTTGCAGCTTTTCAATACATAAAGGGGGCTTATAAAAAGGATGAAGAAGGACTTTTTACTCAGGCAGACAATGACAGGACAAGTGGGCATGGTTTTAAGCTAAAAGAGGGGAGACTTAGATTAAAGGCTAGGAGAAAATTCTTCAATCAAAGGGTGGTGAGGCACTGGAACAGGTTGCCCAGAGAAGCTGTGCCCCATCCCTGGAGGTGTTCAAGGCCAGGCTGGATGAGGCCCCGAGCAACCTGATCTAGTGGGTGACATCCCTGCCCATGGTAGGGGGTTGGAAGTGGATGATCTTAAAGGTCCCTTCCAATCCCCGAGATGTTCTATGATTCTGTGATTCCATGATTAATTCCTATTTACTCCCTATATGGTGTTTTTCATGGTAATTTTTTTTTTTTTTTAAAGGAAGACATCTGTTTTTTTTTTTTTTTTTTTTTTGTTTGTTTGTTTGTTTGTTTGTTTGTTTTTTAAAAAAGGAAGACATCTGTGTTTTTTGCTATTTTTAACTCTGTTTAACCTGGAACTTTACACAGGATAGAAAACTGCTAATTTGTACATGATGAATAAATAGAAACAGAAATACTGCAGTTGATAAATTCAAATCTGTTAATTTATGCAAGGTGTTGCAGGAAACAATTTGGTCCTGATACAGGTGTTTACAATTCTGCTGTGGATATAGGAGCCACAAAAGCACCTGAAAAAAAAAAATGGGAAAAAAAAAAAAAAAAAAAAAAAAAAAAAAGGTAAATTAGCCCCAAGTTTGCTGGGCGTATATTTTATAAATATCTTGTGAGCTCTTCTGCCAATACTCTTTTACATAGCAAAGTAGAACTCATTCAGACTTTCTGGGTAGGATAAAATTTTGTTTGACACAGCCAGTGACTGTAGCCAGCCATGATCTCTTCTGCGTCACCTCTAGCTTAGTGATGCATTGGGTCATTGTTGAAACAGCAGATTATTAGAGAAGTTAGAAGTACTACAAATGACAGTAGGTTAATGCCAGATTTCTTATCCTCAGCTATGTGACAGAATGAGTACAATTTTGAAAGCTTCAGTATCAACCAGAATAGAAGTGCAGCTTTTAGTACGTTGGTAATAGTGTTATTAACAAACTATCTCTAACCCATACCAGAGTACTGTGTTCTATAATGACATCAATTAAAATACAATAATGGACTTAATAACGTGTCCCATAATGGAAAAAAAATCACATATTCATGTGGATTATCTCTTCATACCCAAGAGAAATATTCCAATGAAAGACACTCTAATGAACATAATGCTAAACATCCTTAATATAATATGAGTTAGAAATATGTCAGGGTAGAAAATACCTTGTAAAACGTCAAAGAGCTGTCCAGAACGTTCCTCAGCTGCCTTGCTTGCTGCTTTGAATACATAAGTCTTCAAACAGACCATTAGCAAAAGCCAGTTATTTGCCCGAGTCATTTAGAGCTGCATTTCCAAGTAAGTAGCCCATAAAATCGGCCTTCCCAAGGGCAGGTTATCTTGCTGGCTTCTTCCAGGTCCAGCCTCTCTTATATTAATCAGTACTGGCATAACACAGAGCAGTGGCTCTTCTGAGCAGGCCAGGTACCCTGATCTGGCTTTGGCACTCCAGTATGAGGTTGCTTACCTCTGGCTTCACGTGGCTGCTCAGGTTTGTCCATAAGCCCTGATCTTGAGATCAGGTTCATTTAGTTTAGCCTTAGGCAGAAATTTGGCTACACATCTTCAGAAGGGTCATAAGGGTCATAGTGATAAAACAGCATGTTTGGGAAGGAGCAGCTTAATGTCCTTTTTGACAAGTGAAGACTTTATTCATATGTTAACCAAGCACAGAAGCTGTGCTGTTGCTTCAGCATACGCTGTGTCCCTTTGAGTTCTGTATCTGGAAATATCCCAATCAGTATGTCTGCAGTGTACAGTCCCAGAGTACTCTTGTGTAGATGCTTGTTCATCCTTTGATAGACTGCAGACATGTTATTAATTACTCTATTATCTACTTAAACATTTGCATTTTGCAAACTGCTCACTTTTTCAGCTGATATTTACAAGACTTCATACATTGTTACTGCAATATTTCTTTTGCTTACTAGCCTTTGATAAGCATTTTTGAAAACCTAGCTACAAATGTACAATGCCACAGTGAACTACTCAAATCATTTTTTTACCAGGGTTCATCTTAACCTGGCAGGAACAGGCTCCCAGCCCCAGGGGCTGTGACAGTGCACTTCAGCCACCAGCCACAATCAGCAACATGAGCAAGCCTCAGCTCAGTGACAGAGGTGAGATGCAAGCTTTTCTGTCTGTGGGAATGCAGAAATCACACATTTGAGGTCCCGGCAAGGTTCAGCCAAGAATTTTCCACTATTACACCCAGGCTAATTGAGTTAAGTACAATGCAACATTGTAAAGTTTTGATCTGCAGTCCTTAGTTTCTACTGAAAGATAACGGGTGTCTAAATCACTTGCAGAGACATTTGGAAATTCTGTCTACAAATGGAAAACACGCTTAAGACTACAGTTATTGTGAACTCAATTACAATATGGGTTCAGTTTACAATTTTTGAGAGGTGAATTTAGGGTGGCATTCAAAAATCCATCTCTAAGTTACAGTAAAAAATAACAAAAGCCAACATTCTTCTCCTCAGTCCTCTTATTCTGACAGTGTAAATTGTTATTTGTAGCTTACCAAGACTAAATAACATCAGAAAGCATGAACACTAACAACCAGATAAGTATTTAATCCAGAAAGTAATATGCAAATCTGCTAAAAGAAGTGTTTTCTTCTCAAAATCAAATCTCTTTGAAGAGGCACTCAACTCGTTCAAAACCAGCAGTGCAGAATGAAATATGCAATGTGCCAAGCAAGAAAATATATGACATCGAAAGTAAAGAAAGGGGATGATTATTAGAGTATGTTTGTTTAGTAACTACACATTACTTCTCTTAAAATATACCACTGCACTATAGTTACTATTCTGTTGTCTGTACTTGTCTCTGTTTACCTTTCCAATAGTGGGATCTAATCATTTATACGCTTATTTGCTGGCATTTTGTTGGTTTTGTTTCCTACCATAATGTCAGATTTGTATAAACAAAGATATGGATAGACTTTAAAGTGTCTTTAAGAAAAAAAAAAAAAAAAAAAAAAAAAAAAAAAAATCTAGTCACAGATATATTTAACAAAGTAAAAGGGATTTTCAAATAGATGTGACTAAGAAAAAGAACTCATACTTCAGAATATGAGTAAAACTTTAAAACTTCAGAGACTAAAACTTGCATGGAAAAAATACATTGAGAGGGAAAATCCAAACTTGCTCTCATACCAGTCCAGAAGCAGCTCAGTCCCTGATTATTCTGGCTCAGCCCAGAAGCATCTAGATTTTTCTCACATCAGGATTTGCTATTATTAAATTAAGTAGATTTCACATTAATACATTTCCAAACTCTACAGTAAAAACAAACAAACAAACCAAACCAAACTCCCTTCCCAATCAAACAACTAGGAATGCTATACATTAATATGAATGACTGCCTATGATACCATTAACACCCATTGCCAGGGGACCCAGGTTTGGTAAAACAAAGCTCTCAACTCTCTCTCTCTTCCGTGCGCTGGCCACTCATGCACCAGTTGAGGGGCATTCAGGAGCACAGCTGATCTATGCCATCCAAATCCTGTCACCCTGCACTTTCCCTTTTTTAATGAATATCAAATGTATGCTGACCCCGAGATGACGATGCTGCAGAATATTTTCAGTTTCTTGAAGGTCACTATGTATTTTGAAAGGCATTATCAGCATAAAAGGGCTTTGGTGTTCTTTCATCTGAAGCTAGATAGAAACGCATCGTGACCCTTATTGGACTCACATCAATACTTGTGAGCGATGTACAGCTCATGTGATGAAGAGACCAGCACCAGCACCTTTTGTTCATCTTGCTGCTGACTTACAGCTGGTTGGCTGACACCTGTATAGCGGCTAGCAGGCAGAAAGCCTCTATAAACAGACTGTCAAGTTTAATTGGACTACTCAGTAATTACATTGTTATTAAATAAGGATGTGCTTTTGTGTGGCATTGACCTCTCTCCTTGGACTTACTGGGGACTGCGGCAGCTCAGCACTTCTCAGGATGAAACCCAAGGTGCCTGCTGTTCCTTTCATCAAATACAATTGCAATTGCATCACTGACATTACTGCCAGCAGGACTAAGCTTTAAAACTTGTAGAAGGCTTTTGAGCCCCGTTTGATCTACGCATGGAATAACAGCAAGGCTCTCCAACGCTATTAAGCACGTATTGTGGAAGCGAGATTGTAATCGCCGATCCAGACTGTGACAATGCAGCCAAATGAGCCTTGTTCCTGAGTGTTTGTTTTCTCAAAGCCCTGGGGACAAGTAGTTACAGGGAAATCTTGAGTTCATTAAAATCAAATACGCTCTCGGTGTGCATGATTGCTAGGGAAGGTGATGTGAGCATTCCCTGGGCAGGGAACAAGCAATATATGTGTGTATCCATGCAGTATTGTGCCCACCGTGATTTTTAAGAAAATTTAATGAATTCCAGAGGCCTGACTTCATGATTTCTGTGTATTGTACAGCAGCAATATGTGGTTGTTTGTTCATAGGTAAATTTCACTGATGGCTGAAGCAGGAATTTTTAGGAGACATTTATTTAATGATAAAAAATGTGTCATCAAGTCAAATATGCTGATGCTACTTCTGTAAGCTAGCCCATCTGCCTGGTCTGATAGTCCTACCGCACATACAGGAATGGTGCCGACCGTAATAAACAGGAGTGTCAGCATACCCTCCTAGTAATGACAAATGCTATTCACTCCAAACAGGCATTTTTTTTTTCAAAGAGGGAAAAGCACAATTTCAGGCTTACACAAGGCAGCAGGGGAGGGGAAATTCCTGTCCTGGCATCAGCCAGTGCCAGCCCCACAGCCCTACCGGTCAGACCTGAGGCTCTCGTCTCACACGCCTCTGTTTCAGGTAAGATATGTTGCTTTTTCTTCAAATGTTTGTTCAGAAAACCATGTCCAAAAATTGTGGTCTGCTTTGTCTTACCACTAAACCTCTTTGGGACTGAAGACATCATGAATCCCCTTAAAGCTAACAAACACGGTCGGCTTTATCTTCCCAAAGGCAGCAAGCCCCCTGTAACGTGTTGTGGCCAGGTACCCAGGGCACGCAGATGTCCCTGGGGGCTCAGAGAACTGCTCAGAGGGGTCCAGACTGGAAAATTTCTGTTAGTGAATCTGGCAAAGGGCCATGCAGGAAGTAGGGTGAAAATATTTCCTTTAGCAGCCTATCATCCCTCCTCCAAAGGTACAGCTAGAGAGAGACATGCCACCACTTCAGGCAAACCCATGTCTCACACTTGGCTTTGTGCACTTGAAGTGTTTCTGATTGTATAGCTTGCTTGCAGAAGGAGTGCTGCCTTCTCCATTTCCAGCATCCTGCAGAGAAAAAGTATCATTAGTAATGAAGCAAACAAATAAAGCCCACCCTATTTTACTATTCAAACACACCTAGAAATAATTACATTAATCTACTTAGCACTTGAGAAGGAAAAGGTTTTCTATTTCACCTAATACAAGCTACTTCATAGCTCATTTGACTTCGTTTCCCAA
The DNA here is from genome assembly GCA_011076525.1 of Nettapus auritus. Lineage (NCBI taxonomy): Eukaryota > Metazoa > Chordata > Aves > Anseriformes > Anatidae > Nettapus > Nettapus auritus. The sequence goes on along the minus strand of CM021765.1, from coordinate 119,964,827 downwards.
CAGCTAGTAAAATAAATGCTACCAAGTACTTTTAAGAGATGCATTTCTGCTAGTAAAAAGTAGCTACTTAGGCTGGACCAGCTCAGATTTAGCACCATCAGTTTGTAACACTGCACATAAGCTTTCATGAGCTCACTTCTAGACAGACAGCTTCTAGCTGTTGGCAACCTTAAAGGTAAAGAAGGCACTTGACAACTTTATGCCTTTTCCAGCCTCTCTCTGAATGCTGGAGTCACTTGTCTGTATCTTACAAAACATTGAACATCTTTACTCCCAGTCTGACAACAGGAGGTGAATCCAACCTGCTGAAAGGATCGCTGTGCTCTGGCCAAGAATGAACTCATTTCATGAGTGTGTTGTGTTCACAACACACCAAGCCCCAAAATAAATTGCCTCTTTACATCTCCTGTTAGAGCCTGGGAAAAGACTAATTGCATGATGAGCTAAAATAACATGATCAAATTACCATATAGCAACCAGGAAGAAATTAAAATAGCAGCAAGGTCCTGTCTGGCTCTACAGCTGGAGCATGGCCAGCTTGCAGGTTCCTTTCTGCTGATGCACCCTTGCTGTAAGTGAAGTCTGGCACCCAAGCCACCTTAGAAAACTGCCTGCAATAGGTTCCCAATCCACAGATAGGACTGCAGCTAGTTACATGGAAAGGCTGGCTTACATATATGTTACAGCTCTAATGTTTTGGGAGATGTCTTTGCCATGAGTGAAAATGTATTTAATTAATCATACTTGATTGCCAGACATATTTTTAATAAGTAATACTTATAATTACTTGTAGAGAAACAGAGATACGTTGTTTGTTGCATAAAACACAAAAGGAGACACTGTCTCCTCTGCTGCAAAGTTCAAGAGAATCTGGATCTGCTGAACTCTTGACAGTTTTGGACAAGGAGATTCCTCGTGCATGCAGCCGTCTCCCAGACATTTAAGTGGGGTCACTCTCCTCAGAAGTCTCCTGTTCCTGGAGGGCAGAGCTGATGCTGCCTTGGGGCTCTACTTTGCTCAGCCACCCCTTACAGAAGCTAGACCAGGATCCAGGCACTTCTTGACCCTAATGAACTGTAGCACTCACACTGATAAAGAAAAACAATGCAGGAAAAAAAAGCCCAAAAACCTAACTGTAATTTAAGTGATTATTAGCAGAACTAATTAGTTGTTTCTGATTTGCTGAATTCAATCCAATAAATTTGGCAAGTCAGTAAATATATTCATTCAGGGATCAAACAAGCATCCATCATCAAAACTAGGTGCAAGTGACAACTCATTATATCCAAGCAACCACTATTGATCAGCAAAACCCAGGCCCAGAGTTTGCAAAACTCTAAAATTCATCACCTGGCTTTCAGAGGTACCAGGTATTCAGCAATGTTAGCCTCAGGGGAGTCTGGCAGTGGCTTTGCATCAGGCCATTTCCTTAGCTGTGTAAGTGCAGATTTATAAACCCATACTTCCATTTAAAATTGCAGGGTTTTATATGCTTGCTAAATCCATGCCATTTCATGAAAATAAGAGTTTGAAATCATAAGGTAGGCTAATGGACTTTAGAGAGCTGTGCTCAACACATTTTTTATGCTGCTGTTCTAATCCTAGTCCCCCTGTGGTCCCCTTTACAAGGCAGAGTTGTCAAAATTTGGCAGAAAGAGGAATCTACATGGAGGAGGGTGGAGGCCAGCAAGGAAGGGGCTGCACCCACACTGGAGCTGGGAGAGCTGGCCCCGGGGTGCTCCCCATTCACCTTTCTCTCCCTCCTTGGAGAAGCCCCAAAGCAGCCCCTCCATACCCCCACCTGCCTCAGTCACAGAAGAGCCCAGGTGGGAAGGGGCCTTGAAAGATCACCAGGTCCAACCTTTTGTGGGAAAAGGAAGCCTAGAAGACATTGTCTGGCACCCTGTCCAGTCGCTTCTTGAAACCTCCAATGATGTGGAATCCACCACGTCCCTGGGGATCTTGTTCCAGTGATCCATGGTTCTCTCTGTAAAAAAAGTGTTTCTTATATCAAGACAAAACCTCTCCCATTGCAACTTGTACTCATTGCCCCTTATCTGCTCCCTGTGGCTCCTTGTGAAGGGAGAGCCTCCGTCTTCCTTGTAGGTGCCCTTTAAGCACTGGAGTACCGTTGACAAAGTTTCCACTGAGCCTTCTCTTCTCCAGAGTTAAAAGACCAAACTGCTCCAGTCTTTCTGCATAGGACAGGTCCTCCAGCCCTTTGATCATGCTGTGGCTCTCTCTCCTTGGGACCCTCTCCAGTCAGACCAGACCTGGACACAGTGCTCCAGGAGCAGCCTGACCAGCAGTGAGAAGAGCAGGATGGTGGCACCTCTCTCTCTGTAATAATGGCCCCGTTAATCCCCATGTAGTGTCGGAGGTGGTCATTTTGACTCAAACCCACCCCCTGAGCCTTCATGTAGCTGCAGCAGGGAGTGGTGGGTGAAGAGCAGCCAGCAGATTCATGTCAGGATGAAGTGTTGCCGGTGAAGTGATGACTCAATTCCTTCTATAAATTGCCCCCAAAGAAAACAGCCAAAATACACATTTTCTTCACAGGAGAACAGAGGAGAAAGAAAAGGAGGCGTTATCAGACTAACAAATATTTTTTACTAATAAGATCTGACAAAGGGTATGACTCACTCTCCTGGGCAAATATTATCTCCTATTGACAGGGGAAGAAAAATTGTGCTAACTCTAGTGGCACTAGCACTCATTTAGCTCTTCCTATTAGGAAGGTGATACTGAACCTTTCATCTTCTGCTTGTGAATTTCTCTACTTTCAAAAAACGCTGCCAGAACTGATACTGTCAAAAACAACTCTGCATTACAGGGTTTTTCCCCTTTCCTGTGACCTTGGTGATAATTAAGTGTCTCGTTCTCACAGAGAAAAAAATGTGAAGCATGAACTGGTCCGGCTGGCCTATCTGCTGATTTATGGGTCAGGTCTCCAGTTGTTACAGACAAAATTTTTACGTCTCTGATTAAGAAGCCCTGCTGATTTAAGGATCTCACAAGAAATGTGTGCATAATGAATTATCTCCAGATTATAATTCAAATTGTTCCTGTATGATTCATATCACCTTCCTTTATTAAATTACCATTTTAGAAGTCTAACAAGGGCAATGCGAACCGACAAGTTGTGACATTTTGCCATACATAGCAGGTCAGCAGAGCAGCAAGTTTGGGTAAGTGGTGTTTGGCCCCCATTTGAGATGCCAGTAGAAAGCAAAGGCTCAAGGAGATAGAAGAGAAAAACATATGCAATTACAGGATGAATGTTTCCCTTCGCATTTCTACCTCTTGAAGTTCTGAATCTGTTGATTTATTTTCCTTGCCTGAGAGGAAGTTTCCAGTGAGCTGTCTGCAGTAAAGCCCCAGCTCGCAGTGTAACAAAATGGCACTGCCTGCTCTTTCTTAGGAAATGCTTAGGGCTACCAGGCATCACCAATATATATATATGGGGATGGGGGACATGATGAAAATACATATAAAAAGTTGTGGCACAACAAATACTGTTTTCCCATTCTGGATTCTTCTATTAGCAGAGGCTTATCAGGTCTCCAAGTGGCAGGCTGAGGAACCTGGAAATGCCTGCTGTGTCCCATGCCTGCTTGAAGGGCTGTGCAGCAAATCAGCACTGCAGACAGCACCCGTCTCTCGTGGTCTGACAGCAGAAGGAAAGACAGTGAGCTCAAGCAGTGAGAACTGGGAAATGAAATATATATATATATAATGCAAATTACAATTACAGCATAGATTCTCACATTGGAATAGTCTTCTTGCATCTTTCTCCAAGCAGATGCACGATAGCAATCTCAGTCTGAACATGTGACATACGTCAGGAGAGTATTAGAAAATTTAATTACCCACTCTTAGTCTTTACCTCAACACGTCCCAGTAAGATGGCTCCACTGTTACTGTTCGTGCTTCATAAGCTGATGTGAGCCAGGTCTCAGGAGGAGCTCCCCACCTCCAGCCTTTTTCAGAAGTCTTATTTCCTTGCAGGAATGCACAGAAAGCATGGAGCAGGTGGCAGGTGGTGGCCTGAACCACAGCACTTGTGTCCCTGCAGCTCTGGTGAGGACAGATCGGGGAAAGGAGCTGCTCTCTATGTAGAGGGGAGAGAAGTCCTGCATGGGAATCGAATATACATGCAGGGAAATCAGAAAGTGGTACCTGCATTTTGAAGGTGCAGTAAAGGCATTGTTTTGCTAAATAAGCAGTAAAGGCAAAAGACATCTGCAGTAGTTTGACAAAGAGACTGATGCTCCTGTAAAACGTTAGCTCTGTAGTTGCTAAAATCCTGGGGGTTTGTATTATCTAGCCATTACTAACGCTATAAATGAACAAAACCATTTTCTGGACTTCAGTAATTTTCACCTTCAGAGCCTCTAAATAGCATCTTCATGGTAATAATTTAGTAAGGCCAGCAAAATAAGGCTTCAGTAAATGCACTTAAAAAGTAGTTAATACACACAAAAACAGACCATAACAGCTTGTACAACAACAACAACAACAACAACAACAACAAAAAGAAGACTCTGCAGGAGGCGTTCCATCTTTTCCACAGGGAAATCCTGGAAGACTTGTGTTTGTGTACAAATGCGGAGCACGTACTGTAAATCCAGCGTGTTTGGGATGCTCAGGGCTTTACCAAGCTTATCGAAACACTGCTCAGCACACGTAGCTCTGCCTGGCGCTGGACACAGAGGAGTCGGTGCACCTTCCTGCACAGCACGCCTGCTCTGGCTCTGTGCTTCAGCCCTGGGGCCAGACCTGCTGCCCCAGCTGAGCCCTCAGGTGTCCTGAGGCCCTGGACCATTGCCCTGTGCATCCTTTTTAATGCTAGGATGAAGTGTCTGGCTCAAAAAGAGGCCCTGTTGGGGCAACAGGTGTAGAAAAGCCCTCCAGGAGCAGCAGGACTGAAGAATTTTTATGAGCCCGGGTGATGATGGCCAGAGCTGCTGGGAGACATGCAGTCCAAAATAGCACAAGCAGCAAAAACAAGCCATCCTTATACCTGTCTTCAAAGGATGCTGAAAGGTGTTTCTGAATTGCTTTTTCTTAATTTCTGAGTTCTTAATTTAAGAACCAATTGCTTTAGTAATCTTTCCGAAATCTTCTCCAGTAGAGGAAGCCCTAACCTCTCCTCAAGTATCATTTTCTTTGCAAAAGCCTCTCCAATTTAATTCCAATCCCCTCAGCAACTGTATCCCTCCTGACCTCATGGCTTACCAGCCTTTCCACTTTTGCTTTTCCTTTTTCACGCTATCACTAGGAGCAGTTCTCTCTATGAGTGTGTGTGTATAGGTATGAATCTATTTATGTGATACTTCTCTAAATTTTACATTGATTTTGAGGAGCTCTGGACTCAGTTCTGGGATATTACTAAGACAATATACAGAAGCCATTAAAAAAACTCCAAGTATTTAAACTCTTTTGCAGTTACTCCTCTAAATTTCTCGTATTTATCCTCTAGCATCTACTTCTCATCTTAATACCTATCCCAAAAGTTGAGTATTCTTATAATCTGACTTTTAATATTTCTTTAAGGGGTCTCTTAGATTCTCTCATTATCATCTTTTAGTCAACTAGGCTTTTCTTTTTCCCTCTCAAAGTTTTGTTGTGAAAATTATTCAGTCGCAAGCAGAGACTCTCCTTTTTCTGGTGAGATGTGGAGGAGAAGATGAGAGAGAATTATTTTGAAGAGTGGAGCTGGAAGAAGAAATAAAAGCCGAGCTAAAAAAAAAAAAAAAATCATGTTATTCATCAAAATTGTTAAATGTGGGAATCCAGGCTAAGAAGTGAAAATAATAGGTATTTACCAGCTCTTCATTTTAATAGCTGCCAAAGATTAAAGTGGGTAACAAAATGCAATTCCAGAGCAGGCAGAGCAATTATAGGCCTCTCAGGAATGTATTTCTTCCCAGTATTTAAAAGGACCTTAGTGGGAGCTGGAGGTGTCTTGCTGACCATGCTGTGACTATCCACTCCCTGCACGAGTCACACCACACACTGGTCTGTAATGGGAGCAGAGATCAGGGGGCAAGTTTCCAGTGGTGTCTACATTGATGTGGGTATTTCTGCAGGACGCCAAAACCTTCCACATGAATGACTTACCAAAATAGGTTTCTTTTTACTTCACAGTCAGCAAACTAGAGTAATACTTTTCATAAGTTATGCCTTCTTAAGGTACAGGTCCATTTGTTTCTGAATTCCTGGAGGATTTAATTCAGCATAATCAAATTGTTTAACACGGGTCTTTTCTGTTCTGCTCTGTTATATTTCCACATTTGAATCTGCTGCTTCATTTCATATGTGTTTCTTTTTCCATTTTTTTCCCATTCTTGCTCACTGTGTTTTTCCATTTCCATACATTTGCAGGTGAGAAATTAGCCCTTCAGACCATGTTGTTCTCCACGTCATCAGGAGATTTTGCTCTTGCCTGCTTCCCTGCATTTTCTCTGCCCCTCTTTCATCCTCTGCCTCCTTTCTCCATGCAGCAGGTCGAGGCCGGCCTGCCTCTCCATCATCACCCTCCAAGCTCATCTCTGCTTGCTGCTTGTATTCCCTTTTATCTCTCTCATTCTTCCTCTTCTGCTTCACTCGTCCTCATCCCAGGTGTATGTGTGTCTGCATGACACACTGGTAGCAGGTGACTGCAACTGCTGAAGGTGGTGGCACCTCACCATGGTGGATCAACTCTCCTTCCACTATTTTGCTTATTGTTTATAACTTTTTCAAAAACTCATATGGACTTTACCATGACTGGGTAATGTTTGTTTGTGCAATGAAAGGTAGTGTTCGTTTGTGCAATGAAATGCTGGTGTCCCCTCACACAGAGGAGGACAGAGGCACACAGGTGGTGGGACCCTGCTCTGGCCCTTCCGTAGGCTGTCACAGGAGGTGGCCAGCCCCACAAATGGGGGGACATCCATCGCCATGGGGCTGGGGAGTGGTCCCAGGTGGCCCCGAGCTGTGCAGCCTTCCTGGCATCCTTCCTGCCGAGTCTGAGCACTGCCCTGACTCTGCCCTCTCTGTCCATTGGCGTGATGGGAGCGGAGCAGGGCTGGTGCTGAGAGCTCTCAGAGCTCTGCACGCACCATCTGAAGTGGAGGAAAGCTTAGATACAAGCTGTCAAACCTCAAATAAATCCTGCTTCAATTCACCTGGAAAACATAGTTCCACACAGTAAAGCTGTAATCCCTGTTGAAACCTCTTCATGAGGGAGAAAAAAGAAGAGAAGCCGTAACATAAGTCAGCATGATAGTGCTCAATACTGCGTATTGGCTTTCTTTGCAGAAAAAAAAATGTTTGGGATCAATAGCTTTGAATTCTATTTTTGCCTACATCCTATTGCCCCCTTCAAGTGACAAATAACTAAGGCCATATTTTTAGACCAAAGCCATGAGAAAAAGTCATTAATAGCTTGCAACACTCAATCTGTGTGCCCTTGGATTACAGTTTTATCACAGCGTGCCTTGGTGTTCAGAGCACTAACTCATGTGTAATCAGCGGTTTCACACGCAGAGCGGAAGAGGGAGGTATTTCCCCTCGGGGGAGTTCAAAGAAAATAGATATTGCATGGCAGCCCCAGGGATTTGTCATGCAAAAAGGCCACTGGAGTTCTCACCTTTAATAAAGTGAGGAGAAAATAAAAATAAATCCACTTACTGCAGTAAAGGGCATGTTGGAAACAAATGGGATAGAAACCCGTAATGCTTCCTAACCAAAAGGATTTCCTTTGGTGAGGGGCGTGAGGTATCCCAAGCCTCCAAGAACAGGGATGGGGAGGCTCTAATACAAAGCAAAAGCCTCACTGTTTCTACTCAGGCCCTGTCATGTGAAAGGAAAAGGAGGAAGGATCTCAGGGTGCTCCAGATCCATTTTCGGTAGCTCCTGGCCCCACGCAGGCCCAGCTGGGGACAACAAGCCTCCCCGGCCACCGCTGCAGTCTGCCTGTCCGGCAGCCGTGTCCAGCACCCGTTAGAGATGCACAGTGAGCTTGCAGGACACGATCTCTTCCCTTCCTCTTTCTGTGATCCTTTTGCTATTTTCTTCCCTTGTGTTTTCTTTCTCTTGATGTTTTTGTTGTTTTTCCCCCTGTATGGCTTCATTCCATTCCTTGCTCTGTCATCTCCCTTGTCTCTGCCCTCGGCCATGCCCTTGTCCCTGTTAGCTCCCATTCTATTCCCCACCTGACCTTGTTGTCCCTTCCTCCTCCCTACCTGTCCTCTTGTGACAACACAGACATAGAGTACAGCCATTTTTTAGCATGGACTGGAAGTAGTGTTTCCCCAGGCAAATATGTGTCTCTGTGCCCCTCTGTGTCCCTCTGCGCACTAGTGCATGAAGTTGAATGCAACATCAGAAACAGCTACTTTGCTTGTATAGCTTTTCTCTCATCTTCTCTCTCCTCCTCCTTCTTTCCCCCGTATCATTCATATTTTGTACATACTTGAGCAGTGTCATAGCCTCAATTTGATTACAAATTAGCATGGCTCTGCTGAAGCCAGCAGGCAGGGTTCAATTAAAGGCTCCCATCAATGCCCCACACTTTCTTTCAAAGTGAAAAAGAAACACATTGGTTTTTAGTGGGAGAGAGACTTGATACAGAATGATGAGAAAGTAGATTAGATTAGTAACAAGAACAAGGAAATGGTAGTAGGAGTGCACTTCAGAAGCCCACCACTCTTCCATAGCTTTTAAGCATTTCTGTAATATTTGCTAGAGTAACAGAAAGGAGCAGCTGCAGACAAAGGCATAGAAAAATTTCAAACTGCTGGTAATATCTGTATTCAGGACAGCTCTGAAATATATTCAGATGCTGTCCCATGAGATATTAAATGATACTGTTATTGCATTAACCTACGGTTAGTTACTTGTCTGTTGCAAACGCTCTGCACTGTCTTGGGCAATTTCTTTGCACAAAGCTTTCAAGGACGGTAGAGATCAGAATAACCTGAGACACATTTATGTGTCTGCATGTAGGGTGGAGCGCTGCACACTCTGGCCACACTCAAAGTAGATTGGGCAGGGCCATACATCTTCATTAGCATGACACTACAGCAGAGGGAATATGCAAGTGGACAGTGCAAGTGCAGGAATACCTGACCATGAGCGTGCAGCCATGCACTGAAATGCCTCAAAGCAGACTGTGGCAGAAATGAGCTTCCTGGCTCCTACATGAGGGCATGCACTTATGCACATGTATGCATGTATATAACTACAATATATACAAATTTATAAATATATACAGTATGCAAAAATATTTTACATCTATTTATATACATATAAATTCTAGTTCTGCATCACAACATACCGTTTGGAGGCTGGGTTTTGATTTTTTCTGAAGAAAAGCCTAGCAATGACTAAGATAGTTCCTTCACACATCAGAATACTGCAGAAGTACTGACTTGCAGATGTGATTTTCTCTCTCAGATTGGGAGTGAAGATTGCTTCTCCCCTTTCTTCTTCCCTTTCTTCTCCTTCCCTGACTGTGTCCTGTGCAAAAACCTTTTGGCTGACGGAGGTCCTAGAGATGGCTCACCTCTTCCCTCCAGGACTTAGCAGCAGCTCTGCTGTGAGCTTGACAAACCATCAGACCTGGTCCTCGCAATGGTAAGCCCAAGAAATTCCCAGGAGTGAGAATTTGATTTTCAACCAGGCTGATGGCACTTAAATGTCTAAGTCCTTTGTACTCTTCAGCCACCACAGAGACTCTGACACACCATGTACTTTTGAACATGTTGCCTTCAGTCTGCTTGGTGTCCCTGCCTCCTGTCCGGTAAGTGGAGAAGTGTTTCTGTCTTCCACAGGGGATGTTGAAAGGATTAAAGATCATAATGGATGAGAAAAGTCCTTCATAAAGAGTGAGGGCACACATTCATTGACCTGAATGGAAAGGGAATCCTGGACTGGGGGGAAGGAGGAAAATGGAAGCAAGGTTTGTTTTTTTTATCAAGGATCCGGACTGGGAGAAAAATCTGTGGCCATGTCAATTGTAAAGGCAGTAGGGGCAGTTATGATTGCAGGAGACAGGGTGTGGAGGGGGAGCACCCCAAGGCCCCAGCCCTGCAGTATTTGTCCCTCTTCCCCCAAAGCCCCGGAGGGGAAGGCAGCTGCAACCAAAGAGAGCAGGGAGCAGTCTGGGATGTGTCTTCTGCTGTCTTAGGTATAAACCCCGTTGACATCAATCACAAATGCAGTGCAGCATTCAGAGCACTCTCCTCTGGGAATTTTGAAATAAATCAAAATCGCATTACATAGCCAAGGTTGCTGCAAGCTTACACATACTTGAAGTGCCTCCTTTTAAAATCAAAAGCTGGGGATCCTTTTTTTTTTTTTTTTTTTTTTTTTTTTCCTTTTGCCACGCAGTGCTCATCTTCTCTCAGTTTCGTTGCTTTCGTTTTTTTTTCTTCACATACATTTTTATCCTTTCTTCTTCCCCCTAGCTGCCCTCTAAATGTAAAAAGCCAAGAGCATGGCAACATCAAGCACTGGTTTGGCTCTCTGTAAAGATGCTCTTTTATCGTGGTTCACTTTTTTTGTTACCAGCCAGCAGGTGGAGCACATCCACTGTTCTAAGTACCACCGGACTTTTTATTTATTTATTTATTTATTTAAGTCCCGTAAAACAATCTATCATTTCTGCTGCAGTGAATCAGTACTTCCAAGGTAGTACCACACTATACAAAACAGCTAATCTTGGCTGGACCTCAGCATTATACCACCGTGACTCATGTCAAACCATGTGGGGCCAAACACTGGCTGATCTAGGTGGGAGATAGTCAAAAAAAAAAAAAAAAAAAAAAAAAAAAAGGAAAAAAATTTACCAATTTTTAACCGGTTTCCGTATGGGGTCCGGGTGTGGGGCCCGTTCCCCCCCCCCCCCCCCAAACCAAAAATCTGCTACACAAGTGAGTGCAAGCCTCAGGACCAGAGCCCAGGCTCTCCTGCCTTTCCATGTCAGGGATGCCGCCACGCTGATCCCTGCCTCTCACTGTTTTTATGCCTCTGAGGCTGCTGTGGCTGCTGCGCTTCTGAAATGATGTCCAAGCACTCCACATCAGCCCCTGAACCAGCACAGGGGCCCTCCCTTTCCCACTGACGTTGGGCGTATGAGAAATCTTAGGATATCCATCTTTTCTGTCTGAGGTTGCACTTCTTGTCTCTGTCACATTTTTCATGAGTCCATGGGAAAAAAAAGCAACAGTAACAACAAAAAAGCACAGACCAGCTTTTAGGCAAACAAGCCCATCTTTAGTCTTCAGCTTTAGCCTTTTTAGCCCTTTCCCACAGTCCAGTTTTACATTTTCATGGTTTGCAGGGTCTCAGCTAGCCTGCCTGGCATTACCAGTGTCTTCCCAAAACAGCATCTCCATACCAGCAATATCACACCTCCACCTCCTGGCCACATTTACCTCTGGAGTGTGGTGGGCATTATAGTAGATATTAATCTTTCATTTCTCAAAGTATTTTTAATAGGCTGGTGAGTGTTTAGAAGGTGCCCTTGCAATCTGGTCATGAGGCAGACTGATGCTTAGTACTTTCAGCAGCCCCACTTTGCCCCCTTGAATGTGCTGTATAAATATTCACCGATGATTCAGAAAGCCAGCAGAGAATGTGCAAAGTAGGGAAGTAGGACAAAGAGCCCTGGGTTGCCCTCACTCAGCAGGACTGAACCTGCCTTCTCCCACTGTGTTCAATGGAGGCTGATGGATTTACATTAGCAATAACCTGGCTGGTTTGTTTCCTACTTTGAACAGAGATTTTACCATTTACCTTCTTGGTGCCACATCCATCCTCTTGACTCAGTGGGAGAGCCCCCACTGTTTGCTTTGGACTGGGTATCCACAGGAGCAGACCCACCAAGCCCAGCCTGCAGCTAGGAAGTGCTGTACAGCCCCATCCTGTGCCATTTCAGAAAGGCACCACCATCAGCAGGCCACAACACAGCCCTTCCGCTAGTAGTTGTGCTATAAGTAGTGTGTGCCCTTAGAGATAAGACCACAACAGGCCTCCCTTCAGCGGCCATAAAAAAGCAGTGGGATCAGAGGGACAATTTTGCTCTCAGTTACACCAACGATCTCCTTGAGGTTTCTTGCTCCTTCCCCACTCCTTGCTGTTTCCTGTTTTGCTGTGCCCACGACTGCTCTACTGAAGTGCATCGGTCAGCTGCAGGCTTGAAGGTGAAGGCAGTAGTGTTTGTGAGGCCAACAGTGGAGACTCTCCTCACGCAAAACCAAAGTTTCATCTCCGCACTGTGACACAGCTGCTACCTGGGAAAAATAACAGAGAAACCTGAATGTAATGCACTGTGGCCAGCGGTCACTGCAGTGTGTATTTTCCAGAGTTCATTTTATTCCCTGCTGTAGCCCTCCAAATTAAAAGCAGTCTGGTTATTTACATTTGAAAATTGGATGATATGCTGGACTGCTATTTCTCTATTGACTCTGCGCTGCTAATACATTTAGAAATTGCCTGTCTGCTGCAGATAGGCATTGCCTGCCTAGAAACGTTTGGATTTCCTCTATCAGCATCACAGAGGGAGATGCAGAAAATAGGCAAGGACATTTGATTGTTTGCTCTTACCTCCATCGAGCAATAACAGAGAAGCCTTTGTGCTGGACACATCTGTCTGATGCGCACTAACAGCCTCTGCTCCACCTTTCCAAAGAGGGCAAAGCCTGGCCGAAGTTTCTGACAGATGCAAGTGAAAAATTCATTAAAAAAAAAAAAAATACTGCAGATGTTGTAATTAGCTCATCCAACTCTGTGTGTGCCAGCTTGAGTCACTTGCAAAGTAATCCAGGCAGCACAAGCAGCAGGGCCTGCGGGCCAGCAGAACATGGCACTGCCCTGGGTGCCCAACACAGCTGCTGGGCCTCGCCACCCCGCTGGTGCATTACATCTGTGCCACGCTCCACAGTGGCTCAGGGGCGCTGAGTTTGTAAGGTGAAGAACAGAACAGAACAGAAAGTGGTTTTCCACCAAGCTAGCAGCAGTGTGTGGTGGGGAGGGAGCAGCCGAGAGCTGGAGGGGGAAATGCTGCTTTGCAGGTGCAGCGCTTGCCTGTGAAACATGCTTGAGGACGGGGTAACACTGGAGAAGATGGCAAAGACCCTGGGGGGCAGGGAGAAGAAGAGCTCCTGAAGCCTGTAGCACAGAGGTAGGTGAAGAGGAGGAGAAGAGCTGCTGGCAAAGCAGATGGTGAGGGAGGCAAGGCCACTGGAGAGTGCAGTAAAAGCTTTGTGAGGAAGCCTGCCAGAAGGAGCATGCAGCAGAGGTGCCGCCAGGTGACAGAGACTGAAGGCGCAGGGCTGTGGCCAAAACCAGGTCTGCAGCAGGCCTTTCTGAGCCTGCGTCTCCTGATGCTCCTGGAGGCCATGGGGGGTGATGACACAGGGCAAGCTTGTGGCTGTTACAAGCTGCGTGACTGGGAAAGCCTCCCTGGCTGCCTCTGCACCTGGACATGATACCCACTGGAAATTCAGGGCTTGTTGTGCGTGCTGGTGTTCGGAGGGAAGGCTGCTCGTCGCTGCTCACATGGGCATGGCAGACACCTCCGCCTGAGGGGATCCCTGGAAGAAACTTCCATGTGGTCCTTTTGGGCCTCCAGGCCTCCTCTCCTTCAGACTCCTCTCCTTCTGTCTCTGCCCCACTGCTCCCACCCTTTGCGAGACGTGCCATATTCACATACTTGGCATGAAAACTGAAAGTCTCAGGAATTTTTGTACAGCTGGCTAATATTTGGGACACGGAGTTGCTTGTTATTTGCAGTTTGAGAATGAAAAGGCTTCTCTTTTTCTGTTTCCTCCACTGTTATCTATGAGCTATCCAGCCTGGCAGCAGGAGCAACAAACCTGATTTCAGAGTGCTGTGTACAGCAGGGTGGTAGGGGCTGCTTTCCCCACAGCTCAGACCCTCGCTGTGCTGGAATATAACAGAAAGCCATCCAAATGACCTAAATCAAGGATTTCTCAGGTGGAGCCTCCTCAGCCACCCCACATGGCCCATGGGCAGTAGTGTGGATCTTGCTCCTGTCCCCAGGCACCACCTGGGTAGCAAACAGCAAATGGCTGCATGCCTGGTGAGTGTTACAGAGCTGTGTGAGTGCCCTCAGCAAATGCTGACAAATCATGAAAACCCCTGCAGAAAGTCAGGAGTAGTTTGCAAATGATTTGCTACTCATTCAGGAGGCTACAGTTGTTATAAATCATCACTGTTTTGCCCGTGTCCTTTTGAGCTGGAAGGGCACGGGTTAATAAAAGTTTGATTAGATATATATATTTCTATATAACCCCTGCTGCTTCCACACACATACGTGCCCTCAGCTGCTCCGCAGACTGCAATGTAATCACCAAGGTGTGGTAAAGGAGCTATGTTCCCTACAGAACTCAGGAGCTTTATACTGCAATGGAGAGAAATATTTATTTCCTCAGCTGTGACTAAAGAGAATATTCCCTGTGTGCAGGGATGTTTGATGATCATATATGGCTGCGTTTAGCATGATCAGTCATGGATTCACACACTAGACCAGCACGACATTGTACCTATACATCATATTAAATATTACCTGTGTGTGGGAGCAGACACATGCTTCACAGCTATTTTGTTAGCACCTACAGTTTTAAAGCTCTTTTTCCCTTTCATTCTTTTCTTTCGATTACAGGGAAATTTCAAGTGCCAAATGATTTGTTCTTTGTGCTGCTGTTTCTTGCTTTTACTAGAGTATAACACACAACCTGGGGTCTTGCATCCTGTAAGAATAACCACGGCACTGACAAGCACTCCGAATTAAAATGCCGGTTTGTGCTTACAGAAACGATGCTCATCAGAGCTTAGCAGAGGGCTATGGAGTTCAGAGGAAGATCAGGAAATCACACGTTAATGGATGGCTGCCTTGGAAAACAGCAGTAAGCTGGTGCTCCTGCCTTAGCCAGGAAAGCCCCACGTGAGCCTTTCATAAATTAAACTATTTCTGCCTTAAAGAAGCCTCTACTGTGAGCAAGCTGCTAAACAAATTTCCCCACTGCCTGCTTGACCTTGAAATTGTTTTCTAAAATGCCTGGGCCCACATGTAAACCTGACTTCCTCTGTCACCCGCTCCACCCGGCACACGCACACACCAGGTCTCCTCCAGCACCCATTCCAGCACAAAGTATCCCCTATTTTCTGTTTTCTATACAAATGTTCTCACTAGGTGGGAAGAGTGAGTCTGTGGTGAGAAAATATGGGGCTGAGGAAGAAACCCAGCCTGGGGAAAATGAGATGACTTTTTCTTGAGACTACCCCCTGCCTTGCACTTCTGTAAATTGCAGTTTGATATATTAACCCTTTCCTCAAGCCCTCCATAAGCTCTGGAAACCGCATCAGTTTTTCTGATAGCATCATGCACGTGTTCATCCTAAGTAGGTTATCCTTCACACTGCGCGGCTTCATACGGTCTTGCTGCAATTTATCAGTGGGGAAGGATATTTTGGGGATAAGCCCATGTCTTTTCTCCACATCACAGGATAAAGTGCTACAGATAATGAATCCCACCTGTAGGATTTCTCAGTTTCCTGTGCAGTATCACACCATAATACACACAAAAAATATATGCAACTCTCTGTCTTTCAGGATCTTAAGGATTGTTAAGTGACCAGCTAGTTCATGGCATCCTATATTTCCCTAAGGACTTGTTACACTGAGACAGTTCGTTGTAGTGCACAGCAGAACCATGTTCAATCACAGGCTGGAGCCGCAGAAAATTAGGACACACAGACACAGCTCCTCTGCATTGTGTTTGAGAGCATGGCTGTCTGCGTACTCTGTTGCCATCTTTTGTGATCTGGCCGAGGCACAACTTGCTCACAGTGGTACTTTGTGCACATACAGTAAGTGCAATGAAGCTCAGCTAATTCAGTGTCACACATGTGTTTTGGCAGCACCAGTAATGCCCAGTACAGTGGGCAAGGGCGTGTATGATGCTGCCAGTGAAGGAGCACTGTTCCCACGGCTGCCAGAATGAAGTGAAGGGGGCCAAGGAGGAAGGAAAGGAAAAAGAGGAAGGAGTAAGACCCAGAGCCCTGACTTCAATAGTCTTTCTTTTGTAACCAATACTGTTAGATGTCCACACTTAGCAAATTCCAAATGTAGGTAGTGTCATTAACTTAAGTTAAAAGGAATTCCCCATAAAGAAGTGGTAAGATTTCTTAATGCTATAAACTTCACCTTTTGCAGAAGCTATAGGTCATCATCCTCTGCACAGTTATACACGGTCTGTCCTTTCAATTTTTGTAGCCCAGGGCAGAAGAGCCCAGGGCAGGTGCAAAGCCTGCACTCTGGGATACTGCATGGGGCAATTTATTTATTTATTTATTTTTTGCTGAGCCTCTCCTTGCTCACAGTGACTTTTAGGGTGACTCACTTTTGTGCTATTCCTTTTTTGAGTAACGCAACTCCAAGCAGTGGAAAAGAGGTGAGGAAGAAGAAGGTGGCTCTTGAACACCCCCAGCCCAGCAGAAAAGAAGGCTATTCTGGTAAATAGGCTCCTGAGGTGTAAAGCAATTGCAGGGCCCTCCCTGTGTGAGTGGCACCTGCAGTCAGTCACAGCTGTGACTCACTTGCAGAAAAGAAGCTGTAGGAAATTACATGAAAGGTAAGATCTTGACTGACAACACTATTGTAGTGCATTTGTACATGGGGCAGCAGCGGAGCAATGGGTATCAAATGCTTTGTATAAATCCGATGGATCAGTCAGCAGTGTTATTCTGCAGATGCTAGGCAAGGAACAAAGTGATCGAGTCATTCACAGAGCCCAACTGGAGAAAAATTCTGTGCACTGGAGCTGAGCAAATGTCCCCTTATCCGTGGAAATGGAAAATTTCCATTAGAGTTTGGGGGAGTGGGCAGGAAGGCCACCAGAGCACAACGGCTAACAGTCTGGAAAAAATAACACAAAGTAGTGCACGCTATAATGAAACAGCTGCCTTAGCAATAACTGATGGGAGTTGCTTAATGGCCATGATTTTTTTTTTTTCTTGTACAAAGGAAAAAAAATGCCATTTTACTCTAGGCAAAATAAAGGGTGTCTCTTGCAGCCTGCTATTAAAGGGGTTTCCTTCTAAACTGTGGAATCATCGCTATTATTTTTTTCACAGGTAATTACTCACCACAGTTAATTTGAAGCCGCATTTGAAGTGGAGATATCCTATTTTACCCTTTTCCCCTTAGCCTGTCTTAATATTATTATCATTTGCTGCTCCGGTGCCCATAGCAACAGCCTCTGAGTTAGCCGCTTTCCCCGAGCGAGGGAGTGCTGCTAATGCCTGACATTTAGCCAGCGGGCTACGTCTCTCCGTGGGCTGCGTCTGTCCGGGGCTGGTGACACTTCCAGCTGCTGTGGCGCCCAGGGGTGGCCCTAAATCAGCAGCGGCTCCAGGGTGTGCTCGGGGCCCCGTTTCCTAAGTGCCACCCTCGAAGTTTGGCTGCGGCAACCACAGAAAGCCGCTTAAATGTTAGTGGTTTGATTCTGCCAGGTACGAAAACCTATAACAACACTAGATAAAGCTTTTCAAGGATTTATCTTTTGAAAATAAGAGATGGGCACTTCAGCGACCTGCCTTCACAGGCCACAAGTCGTGTGGATCGTGGCTGCCATTGGAAGCCAAGCCCTATGGGCTTCTCTGGTGGCCACAGCCTGTGAGGCCTTTGCGGTGCTGCTAGTTGCATGGGCCAGCCTCTGGCCTTCACACCAAGTCCAGCCACACACCACCTGGCAACCCTTTGTTTTTTTTAGAAAAAAACCTTGCTTTTTAATTTTAACACCACCAAGATCCACAGAGGGACAAAACAAGAAAAAAATGCTGAACACCAGAAACAGTGAGGAACCAGCATACCTCCCTCCCTCTGAGGATTTTAATAATCTTTTGCACCAGTGGATTAAAAGAAAAAAAAAGTGAGTCTCTCACTAAAGGCCTCATTCACAAAAGGGAAAACTTTGATTAACTCCGGATTAGAGACGTCAGGAATGCTATGGCAAGGCAGAGGGCCCTGCCCGGGGTTCTGAGGAACAAAGAGGAGCATGTGCGTGACTGCAGAAAGCCACGGCTCCTGCCTGTAGGGCCGAGTGCCTCGGTGCATGAAGAGCAAGCGGAGAGCCCAGCAGGATGGAAAGGGGCAGAGGGGCTGAGCCTGCTCTGTGCGTGAAGCTGCATGTTAGAGGGCCCTGGTGTGCTGCTGCTCATGGCGTCTGACATGCAGAAGTCAGGAGTACTCAGTCCTTGCAGCAAGCAAATGGGGCATTCTTGGGTCTAGCATGGGTACCTGCAATTGTCAGGGACTGGACTTATAGATGGAAGTGGTCCTTTTCCTGTATTACTTTGTTTTCTGTTTGCTTAATGTAGAAGAGGAAGCCAGAAGGAAAAAAAAAAAAAAAAAAAAAAAAAAAAGGAGGTAGAATGAAGTAAGTGCACAGTAATTTGCTGAAAGGCTCATCAGCATTTGTCTTCCTGCAAGATCTCGCTAAAGGAAGGCTTTGAACTTGCCAGTGAGTTCCAAAAAGAAAAAAAAAAAAAAAAAGATGAAAGATGAAAGAAGCAAAGTTATAGCCTTCATGTCTTTATCACCTTCTGCCAAGGCTGGAGGGCTGCGCCAGCTCTGCCAGGTGTGTCAGTGGAAGAACAGAAGAACAGCAGCAGACATTACACGGCGCCAATGTGCTCGTGGCCAGTTCCCCTAGGAATCAACATTCCTGAAGAAACTTCAGCAACTGCTGAATAAAATACTGCTCTGGTGCTGTAAGACACATGGCTTGTTATAATCTACAATTAAACTGAATTAATGTACATGTTCAAGCTTTATCTATTCTGACAGAAACAATTCCATTTTTTTTTTCTTTTGACTGAGCAGTTAAGAGTCACAGCACAGCAAAGAGCCTTCGTATGCATGTGTGTGAGTGCATGTGCAAGCACGGATGTGCACGTGTGCACACCCACACTAGGAGGAACAGCTTATTGGATGCCTCTGTGTGTACACATGCTTGTGCAGATGCATGGATGTAGCATGTATTCTAACATACCTAATATTTTCTCAGGACTGTGAATTTCCAAGCTCATATTTGTGGTTGGTAAGAAAAAAAAAAAAAAAAAAAAAAAAAAGTAGTTTCATGTCTTATCACTTGCAGCTGACTGCAGGCTTCATCTAGAGGTTCTCTGCTGGGTGCAGCTGGGAATTATATTGGCAACAGCCATTAATCTTCCGTGCAGAAGAAGTATCTCCTCTATCAGTGTTAGAATAAAACCATTTGTCTGGGGAATGAAGCACAACTAAAAATTATCCTACTGCAGAAGTAAAAATCTTCTCATAATGATATTTTTGATTATGTATTAGCACTGCTATGGATCATTGATAAGGCCATCTTTAAGTAGCACAAGCTTAGCTGCAAGCCTTTTGGTGTCAGTTTTAATCACGTTGTGGGACATACTGCTGCTGTTCGGACAGTGCTCTAACCTCACGCTATGTCCTAACACTGCCAGTGTACAAGCAGGTAACTGTGTAAAGCTCCCTACATCCATGGCACTTGACTTCTGTTCCCATACAATACTTCAGGGTCCTACCACTCCTTTCATGTCCCCTGAATGACCAGCCTGGTGTGGTCCCTCACTAGACAAGAAGCTTTGCTACCCAGCTGGTCACACTGCTTCACAGTTCAGCTGCTCATTGTTTTGCTGTCTGCTTCCAAGTCAGAGGAAAAAAATGAGCTTATGTTCTGCTGAGGTGGGAGCACCACTGCAGCAATGAGCAAGAAACTCTGTCCTCCCTTGTATGCGACAGAGTGCTGAGGAGTGAGCTACAGTGCCTGGAAGAAGCTGACATGCCAATGGCAGCTTCGTGGCAGAAAGGCATGCAGAAGTTGAGTCAGGGTGTGCCAGGGACTGAGCCATCTTCCTGCAGTTTCACAGAGGTCTAACCAACTCATTTATTTCAACACTTCATGTTGTTGGTTGGAATCCTTCAGATTCAAGTAGACCATGTGGGAAGGAAACAAATAAAGAAGTGCTGAAGGAATTAACATAATTTTGTAATTATTATTAAATTTCCTGTTATAGAAGTGCATCAGTACAGTTTTCTTGTTCCTTTCCTTTCCTTTCCTTTCCTTTCCTTTCCTTTCCTTTCCTTT